>JACVTC010000001.1:3262500-3660000 GCA_016946835.1 Neocallimastix lanati (nom. inval.) | reverse complement strand
AAATAAATAAATTAAAAAAAAAAAAAAAAAAAGAAAAATGAATTTAAAAAATATTAGTATTATTCTTGCTTTACTTTCATTCCAAGTAAAAGTTTTTTCCTCTACGATTAAAGATACTGTATCTGAAGGAGAAAAATCAGCTGTTGAAGTTTTAGATGCTGAAATCTCAGACGATGCATTCGAAACATTCAATGTTGATACCGTTCTTGAAGATGACATCAATGGTAGTGATTCTGAATTGGAAAATTTAGAAGTTTCTACAGACACAGTTAATGAAGATATTGGCGATATTCCTTGTGACAGCTTTTA
Organism: Neocallimastix lanati (nom. inval.); assembly: GCA_016946835.1. NCBI lineage: Eukaryota > Fungi > Neocallimastigomycota > Neocallimastigomycetes > Neocallimastigales > Neocallimastigaceae > Neocallimastix > Neocallimastix lanati (nom. inval.). Next base: position 3,659,691 of record JACVTC010000001.1, on the reverse strand, counting down.
TTCCTGTATGGATTGGATAAATGAAAATAAGGACATTCTCGGATTCACCGATGAAATTCTCCAATATACAATTTCTCAGTATGAAGCTGGTGAAAGTGTTAAATTTATCAAAGAATTTAAAAATATTGATTATGGAATGAAAGTCGAAGTTAATGGTCATCAAATGAATGTAGATATTAAAGGTGAAGGTAATGATAAAACTATTGTAGTATTAACTGGTCTGAGTGCCCCAAGTCCAGTTATTTTCTATAAAGATATTACTGATATTCTTTCCACTAATTTTAAGGTTGTTACCATTGAACCATTTGGTTATGGTTTGTCAGATCAAGTTACAGAAGAAAGAACGACAGAAAATATAGTGACCGAAATACATTCTTGCCTTGAAAAACTTGGAATTGATAGATATTATTTATTAGGACATTCAATTGGTGGTCTCTATTCCATTGTTTTTGATGATAAATATCCAAATGAAGTATTAGGATTTATTGGTCTTGACAATACTCCAAGTTATTATTATAGACCAGAAATGCAACCACTTCCAGAATTTCTTATTCCTCTCATCAAGATTAATTATAAATATCAATTATATGCATTATATCCAAAAGAAATGACATTTGAAGTCGACGCTCTTTTGGAAATGGCAAAAACATATCAAAATTATACTGAAGAAGATTTAAAGATCATTGAAACAAATTTAAAATACAATTACAATAGTCCAAATATTATTAATGAAAGTGATCATTTATTAGATAATATTGTTTATACTGAAGATATGCATTTCCATTGTCCTACTTTAATGTTCCTTACTTCTGAAATCAATGATAATGATTCAGAATGGATGTCATTACATGAAGCATTGATTACTAATCCTGAAAAAAGTGAAATTTTTGTTGTTGATGCCCTTCACAATTTTATTCATTCCCAACAAAGGGATTTCATAGTCGATAAAATCAATGAATGGATTAATAGAATTTAACTATTATTATAGTATAAATTTTATAATTCCAATTGTTAAACTTTTTTTACTTCTAAAAAAAAAAAAAAAAAAAAAAATTATCCTAGTTATAATTATAACTAAAAATAACAAATAATTTAATAGTGATTAGTGATAAAACTAATAACACCATAATTTTTAATCACAAATAAAAATAATATTATTAATTTTTTTTATAAAAAGAATTATAATAATGTAAAAAAAAAAAAAAAAAAAAAAAAAAATTAATCAATCCATTAATAGTTTTATTAATATTATTAATATATTAATAAAAATAAAATAATGATAAAACATCAATAAAAATAATTGTTCTTCTTATTTTAATATTTATTTATTTTTATGCAATGTTAAGACTTGATATTATTTTAATTTTATTATATATATATTATGATATATTAAGATATATTAATAAATTATTTATTTCATTTTTTTTTTTTTTTTTTTTTTTTTCTATTTACTTAAATAATTTTTCCTTCATTTTTATATAAATAGTATTAATTTATTTTTTTTTTCTTCTACAATAATATTACTAATTTAATTTCCATATACTGTATTATGGTATTCATTATATTATATAGCCAAAAAATTTTTTTCTTAACCAAAATCTTGGCCTAAATTTCACTTTGAGAATTATTTCCATTAATTTATTTATATATAGAGAGAGATCAACAAATAAAAATAATATTAAAGGCCAAAATAAATTTGAATAGTATAATCTTCTTTTATACTTGTTCATTATCAGCAGTAGGCCTAAATCAACTCTTTACTTACTAGAGTTCAGATGAAGAAGAAATTAATTTATAATAATTGCAAAAGTTTTAAAAAAAATTGCATATTTATAAAAACTCTTAGGTTTATAAAAATTTTTATTAAATTTAAATAATGATATTCTAATTTAAATAGTATTGAATTCTTTATAGGATTTAGTAGTCTTAGATTTACTGCAACAGTAACCACAACAAAGACAAACAACAATAACTACAATTAAAAAAAAAAAGCTGCTAAAAATTCTAAAGACCTAAAAAAAGAATCAAGTTCATTGACTCTAGGAGGAATAGGCATATAACATACTCTATCACATTCACCATCTGAACAATCGTATTTATTTTCACAAGGATCTCCAATAAACCTTCCACAACGACCCAAGTGACAACGCCTAATAATATCATCTTCATTGAATTTATAAATATTGTCTACACATTTATTTAGTAAGACATTGAGAATTTTTGGTACAATTAGTTGAAACATTAATACTTATTTCAGGGCTATGAGCTATGATAAGATACATATGGGTATAATATATACCTATTAATTTTGTTTTTTGAACGTTTACACATTTCACAATCTGCATTATGGTCACTTAATCGTGAAGTATTGGTATTAATTGGAATTTCAATAAAAGGCAATTTAAATTCTAACCTTTGCATATGGTTGTATCACAAACTTCACATTCATTAATAGAATTAGTAGTTGTATTTTAAGTGATAAAGGTATTTGTACGGAATATCTTCTGATTCAATAGTTATATTCTGAGAATAGCCATGCTGAGAAAAAGATACAAAATATGTATATATTGCTAAAATAAAGCAAAACAACATTTCAGTTACTCATAATTTTTCATATATTTAAATCGTAATATGGTTATTATTTATTTTTTTTTTTAAAGATGTTCAGATATTTATATATAATTTTATTGTATTTTTTGTTAATATTAATATTCAGATATTTATTGTTAATATTATACTAAAAATCACTTTATTTATACTATAGTATTATATTCTTCTGAGTTATACATAATTATATTTTAAATTTAACATTTATAATTATTTAATTTTAGGTTTTGTAAATTAATATATATATAATTTTACCTATGATAAATGTACACTATAAAATACTTTGAGATATTGTATATTTTCATAAACGGATAATAAATATAAATAATAAGTAAATTTTAATATAACTTATTATAGATAATATATACAAATATAAATTAAAAAAAAAAAAAAAAAAAAAAAAAAAAAAAAATAAGCAGGAAATTAGATAAATAAATAATTTATTTTATATATATCAATAAATTTGCATATATTTTTACATTTATATATTTTGTCCGCTACTTATGTTAATAAGTTTCTATTGTTTGTTCTTTAATTCATGCTATTTAATATTTATTGACATTCAAATATAAAATATTATATAATTTAAGTCTAGTAAGTACTGCTTATTTTATTAGGCTACCAGGTACCAGTGAAGAATTATATAATTTAAAAATTTTCAAAAATAATTTCAAATATATAAAAAAAAAAAAAAATATTAAGAGAAAAAAAGCAGGGTATATTTGAAGATTCAAAAAAAATCATAGAAAATTCGAAAACTTTCAATTAATTTTGGAGACATCATAAACCATAAAAATTATTATAATCAAAATATATATGTGAATAAATTAACTAATTTAAATAATAATATATTAGAATAAAATAATAATATAAAAAATAATATAAATTGTAATATCATACAAGAAATCAATTAAAATAAATTTAAAAAAAAAATTTATAAATTAGTTCAATATTATTTAGTATTATAATAATAAATTGAATAATATAAATTTCTATATATTATAATGTAATGAAAGTGACTGTTTTATGGGGGAAATACTAAAAAAAAAAAAAAAAAATTAATGATTTATCTGAATTGAAAAATCAATTATACTAAGTTTTCAATAATTAAAATATTGGAAAATAAAAGAGGTACATATATTAACAATAGTAATTACCAAGGTAACACTATAAATTATAAAGATTCAAGTATTTATGAAAATGAAAAAGAAATAAAACAAGAACAAGAACAAAATGAAATTAATGCTGAAGAAAATAAGGAAATTGGTGAATTTATGAAAGAAATTTTAGAGAACCACATTATAAAATTAAAATGGAGAAGAATATATTAAAAAGGAAGAAAACTTCAGAAAAAATTATCAAAAAAGAAAAATGAAAGATAAATTTCATCTAATAAATTAAGCCCACTCGATTGGACATGAAGGATTCAGAAGTCAGAAGTACTTACGAAAAACTAAAAGAAAACTTGTTATTGGAAAGGCATAACTATTGATATTAGAAGATATATATTCAAAATTATACTACTTGTCAATTAAGTAAAAAAAAAAAAAAAAAAAAAAAAGAAATTCCAAATCCTTTACAGAAAAAATATATAACCGAAGTTGAAGCTCCCTTTACTCATTTAGGGTTGGATACTATTGATCCTTTACCTATCTCTCAACAAGGAAATCAATATATTTTAGTATTAGTGAACTATTTTACAAGATGGGTAGAAGGGCAACCTCTTGCTTCCATTACTTCTAAAGACATAGCAAAAAATTTTTTTTGACCGAAAATTTCATAATATATGGTATTCCCAAATATCATTATCACAGATAAAGGAGTACAATTTACATTAGATTATATAAAAAAGAAAACTTACAGGCAAATATATATAGAATTTTTCTTTTTTTTTGGATTTAATTATTTATTTATATTTAATAACAATAATAAATATAAAATTAGAAAAAAATAATAATAATAGAATAATAGAAATAATAAAAAATAAATAAATAAATAATAATCATTATATTTTATTATTAATGATAATAATTAAAAAAAAAATGTAACTAATTATAATACCAATTAAAAATATTAATATTTAAAAATGATAAAGATAACAATAGGAATAATAAAATATGATATATTAAAAAGAATTAATAATTAAAAATAATTAATAAAAAATGGGTGTTACTTCTGACACTCTAAGACATAAATATTTCATTAATGAAATTAATTAAATGTCAGGTATGAATATTGATAAAATATTTATTAATAATGTATTTTCTGGTAATAGTAAGGAAGTTGCTCTCAAGATATATTTAAAACCGTTAGAGATTCAATGAAAAGTTAGAATTTCAAATGTATCATATGTTGATATTTATATTAATGAAAGAGGTTCTTTAAAAATTAAATGCTATTAAAAAAAAAATTAATTCTCTAATATTTATTATAAACTCCCCAGAAAAAAGAAAAAAAAAAATTAAAAACTTATACGATGAATTTAATATTAGTGATGTTGCTTTACCGATGGTGTACACTACAAAATATGTAGTGTTGCTCACAAATTAATTATGGATTAATAGACCTGTTGTTAATGATAAATCAGATGATTAGGAAATGCATCCATAGGTTGGTTTATTATATTTCAGATTGTTAATAAGAATAATAAGAAAACTATATATATGAATATGATAATTATAAATATGAATATATAAATAAAAGTTTAAAACTGAATATAAATAACACTATTATAAAAATTTTATTTAATATCTTATATTTCAATAATTTTATAAAAAAAAAAAAAAAAAAAAAATAAAGAAGTTAATGCTCATTATTCAAAAATATAAAAGTGAAATTATCTTCTCAGCTGGAATTTTTTAAAATCTTAATGGTTCATTGTAAATATTCAGAATATTTTAAATTATGGTGGTATTTGCTACAACTACTGGTCATGAATTAATTCCTGCTATTGATAGTAATGGAATGAAATTTGATATTAATAGAAATCTTATTAGTTGGGCTAAAGGTGAAAAAGGTATATATTATATAAATGAGTAGTAATACTGTATGTAATGGCAATTGGTATTATTCAATGTAATAATTATAGAACTAATAGTATTATTGATAATAAAAATTTTTTATTTTTGAATAATATTATAATAATTTTTAAAAAATTAAAAAATTAAAATAATTCAAATCATAATAATAAATTATAAATGGACAAAAAATAATAAATTTGGATATATAAATATATAAAAATAATAATAAAAAGAAATTGATTTTAATATAAAATTATCAAAAATATATAAAATTATTTTTTTTATATCGATATTTAGATATAATTGTCGAAAGATATTTATAACTAAATTAAACTTTTTAAATAGTGTTAAGTAATAATAATTATTAAAATTCATTCGATAATTTAATTATTATAAAAATATTTAAATTGTATATATATTTATCAAAGAGAATTTATGGTATAGATGAATGAATATATTTTTGTATTCCATCTTGGTGGAACTTTAGCTTTAGATGAGCTATAATTCAATACCCCAGGGGGGGAAGGAAGAAAAAACATTGAAAAAGAACTTTTATTGAAAAAAATTCAAGGTTCTTAATGTTCCCATAAATAATTCCTCTCTGATTACCTTTATCAACACCAAACTAATCACTAGTTAGCTTTCTTGAGTTACTTTTTGACTGGTTTAGTAAAAAAAAAAAAAAAAAGAGTTGACATCAAATTGATATGACAAAGGAGAATCTACCTCTATTACTTCTCCTTTGAGTACATCTTACCCAGATAGTAATAATCATTCTTCACATAATGAAATCTTTGGAATAATGAAATCTTCTGAATTATGTTTCTATTATATTTTTCATAGTTTGAGCGAGGAGCTTAGTGATAACTACACTATTCTACTTTATTAATGTTACTTTTTTGTCATTGTTTTATTTTAATAAAAATTTTTATGGTAGAAATAATTTCGATTCGCATCATAATCCTATAATTACTTTAAAAATTTTTCTCTTTTTATTTTCATTGTATTACATATTTTAACATTGTTTTTTTCTTTTTTTTTTTTTTTTATTAAAATTGATTTTTTTCTATATCTTTTTTTTATTTGATACCTTTTATTTATATATATATTTATAGGTATATATATATTTTTTATCTTAATATTTATAGTATGTTTTTCATTTAAAATGTATACAATATTTTAATATATATATTTTTTAATAATAAAAAAAAAATAAAGAATGAAAGTGTATTCTCTTCCTAGTCTAAAAAAAATTATTATCTTTATTATTATTATTATTATTATTATTATTATTATTATTATTATTATTTTAATTGAAAGGATATTAATTTTTTTTTTATTTTTTATTTTTATTTTTTTTTTTTCACAGGGTTCCATTAATCCTCTCGTGATAATAAAATAATATGTCTACTTCATAATGTCTTTTAGTTTATGACTCAATTCTACTCAAAAAAAAAAAAAAAAAAAAAAAAAAAAAAAAAAAAAAAAAAAAAAAAACTTAATAATATTGAATATTTGGTAGTAAGTTCATTACTAGTTTATATCATACTTTAGAAAGCTCCTACAAAATTTAATAGTAAACTTCTTTAGTAAAAAAAAAATTTTTAATACATTATAGTGTTCTACAAGAGTATCCATTATCACCCTTATGTTTATTAATTTATTTACCAATGATGTATTTGATGCAAGAGATAGGTGTGAATACTGATGAAAAAAAAAATGATGTGGTAGCCTATTTGTTGAAGATATGGTCTAGTTAGTTCATAAGAAATTCTCACTTTTTTTTTTTAAAAAAAAAAAAAAAAAAAAAAAAAAAAAAAAAATTTAAATAAGGATTATGATTGAGGTATTCAGAAAAAAAAAAAAAAGAAAAAAAAATTTTAAATAAAATTTATAATTGAAATATTCTAAAAAAAAAATTTTTTTTTAAACAAAGGTTATGGTTGAGAGATTTAAAAAAAAAAATGAAATGACCTTTGGTAATCAATAAATAACGCTACCTATTTTATATTAAACTAAAAAAAAAAAACTTTATATACTTTCAAGACATTATAAAAAAAATCTACCATTCTAGCCAGACATGAGCCATCTACTGACCACTAACCGATATACATTATCCTAAAATACCATTTCAATGAAACATTGGAATTAGAATTAGGGCCCACTAATGTTAGAATAAACAGTAAAATAAATTAAAATAAATTATAGGGGTAACACTCATTCTTTAGATTTTTTTAAACAATAAAAATGTTACCTTTTTTTTACTTTAAACCTTGTATCTTAGTTTCCTTTGTCTTCAGTTTCAGTTAATTCTTTACTATACGCTTTTAACTAAGTTCAAATAGAAAATAAAATAAAATAAAATAAAATAAAATAAAATAAAATAAAATAAAATAAAATAAAATAAAATAAAATAAATATTGAATATGAATATAAAGTACAGATTGAATAAAATAAAATAAAATAAAATAAAATAAAATAAAAATAAAATAAAATAAAATAAAATAAAATAAAATAAAATAAAATAAAATAAAATAAAATAAAATAAAATAAAATAAAATAAAATAAAATAAAATAAAATAAAATAAAATAAAATAAAATAAAATAAAATAAAATAAAATAAAATAAAATAAAATAAAATAAAATAAAATAAAATAAAATAAAATAAAATAAAATAAAATAAAAATTAAAAAAAAAAAAAAAAAAAAAAACACTGGAGAAGTTCTTTTTTTTTGAATTTAATGAAGATTTATTTTGGAAATTTTGGGTTTAAAAAAAAATAAGACTTCCAATACTACTATATATAAATATGTCAAGGAAATTACTTATATATACCTCCTAGAGCAAGTTTTTGTTTAATGGCAATGATTCGATGTTTTTTTTCTTTTTTTTTTTTTTTTGAAAAAAAAAATATTCCAAACACTTTCACCTTTTTTTTAATCAAAGAAAAAAAAAGTGGGAGAGAGTCTCCTTGTATCATATATTATTTTCTCATTTGGTCATGAAAAAAAAATAAATATAAAAAATATTCCAAACACTTTCACATTATTTCTGATCAAAAAGTAAATATTTCAAATACTTTCACATTATTTTTGATCAAAAAGGAAAAAAAATTTTTATTTTAACATCTATCATTAAAATATTTATACACTTTTTCTTATGGATTTTTTTTTTCTAGCTTAGACGAACTGAACTGAAAACGAAAAAAAAAAAAAACTTTGATATGAAATATTTCATTCCTCGAAATTCAAAGAGTAATTTTTTTTAATATTAATATTATTATGAAATATTTTCATATATTTTATTTTCATGAATTTTCATGAATTTTCATGAACTATTTTTATTTTTAATAATTAGTAATAAGTAGTAAAGTTTATTCCTAGTCAAAAAAAAAAAGTTTTACTTTTAATGAGTTAACAAAAATGAAAAGTCAATTGGAGTGAATTAACTTAAAACTATGTTAATTAAACTTCTTTACGATGTTTAATTGCATTCCTATGGCAGTCCTACTTCTTATATATTCTCTTCTATTCCTAAAAAGATTCATGCATGTGAAAAAAAAAATAATTAAAAATAAAATTAATGAATAAAAAAAGATCTTTATATCCTTCCTTGGTGGAATTTTAGCTTTTAGATTGAGCTACAGTTCAATAAAAGGAACTTTTTTTAAAAAAAAGAGTTCAAAATTTAATATTCTAAGCTTAGTAGATTATCTAAATGGCATTGTAACATTCATTGGTAGCTCTATTTGAGATACTTTTTTGATGGGTATAATAAAAAATTCCTTTATAACCAAGAAAATCACCATTGAACCTATCTGATAAAGAAGCACTTTTATTTACTAGTCTTAACAAAATATATTTTACACAAATAGTAATATCATTATTCTTTATACAATGAATCTATGGAAATTGAATCTCCTGATAACATTTCTTTTGATTAGAGGAGAGTTTAATGATTACTAGACCATCAATAAAACACATATACACTATCCACTTTACCGATGTTCATTCGTTTGCTTTATTTTCTTAAATTTCTTAGTTAGAAATTGAAATTATTTCACATATCAAATAATTTTTCTTCAATAAAAAATAAAAAAAATTTCTTTATTTTTCATTTTTATATAATAAAACTATATTTAAATTATAAATATATATATATATATATATATATATATTTAAATTAGAAAACATAATGAGAACATAATTACTAATTTTATTCACTATTTTCTTATGGTTAGAAAAAAATATAACAATTTTTTAATATATAAGTGTTCTTTTTAAATCCTATGCTGTATAAATTTTTTTTAATAATGACCATATCATAATTCATTCTATTTTTTTCTTCTTCTTTTTTTTTTTTTTTTTTTTTTTTTTTTTTTTGTTTTGTTTTGTTTTGTTTTGTTTTGTTTTGCTTTGCTTTGCTTTGCTTTGCTTTGCTTTGCTATGTTTATTTTTTTTTTGTTTTACTTTGCTATGTTATTTTTTTTTTTTTTTGCTTTAATTAAATTTATATGCTAACAAAATAATTAGAAATAATATTTAAAAATAATAATAATAATAATAACAAAATAATTAGAAATAATATTTGAAAATAATAATAATAATAATAATAATGATAATAATAATAATAATAATAATAATAACAAAACAATTAGAAATAATATTTAAAAATAATAATAATAATAAAAACAAAATAATTAGAAATAATATTTAAAAATAATAATAATAACAAAATAATTAGAAATAGTATTTGAAAATAATAATAATAATAATAATAATAATAATAATAATAATAATAATAATAATAATAATAATAATAATAATAACAAAACAATTAGAAATAATATTTAAAAATAATTATAATAATATTTCACAAAATAATTAGAAATAATGTTTGAAAAAAAAAAATATAATAAATAATAATAATAATAATAATAAAATAATTAGAAATAATATTTGAAAAAAAAAATATAATAAATAATAATAATAAAATAATTAGAAATAATATTTGAAAAAAACTATAATATAATAAATAATAATAATAAAATAATTAGAAATAATATTTGAAAAAAACTATAATATAATAAATAATAATAATAAAATAATTAGAAATAATATTTGAAAAAAATATATATATAATATAATAAATAAATAATAATAAAATAATTAGAAATAATATTTGAAAATAATATTAATATAATAACAAATAATAAATAACAATAACAATAATAATTACAATAATAGATAATACTAACAATAAAACAATTAAAAATTATATTTGAAAATTGATAAAAATTTCAATATTTGTTTATTTACTAACTTTACTTATTTGATGCAAAAGACTTATTTTTTTAAGAATACATAATTTAATGATATTTATACATATAAAATGCATTTGATGGATCATCCATATTTCAATGCATTGAATACATGTTTTCATATGAACTATTTCAAAGAGTCTTATAAAAATAAAAAATTTATGAAAGTATATTCATAAACTATATAAACTATATTATAATATATTATAATAATATATCCTATTTATATATAATAAATTATTTAATATTTAAAATTAATAAAAGTTGGTGCTAAAATAAAAATATTAATTAAAATGTTTAATTAAATTATAAACTAAAAATACTAATCTTCTAATATTCTCCCATAAATAAAGCATTGTAAAAATTTTTGTTTACTATGAAAATTTGTTATTTTTTTTTAATATTTTTATATCCTTTTTAATTTGCTAATAATACTTTCATATCTATATGTCGTAGAACAACCTAAATTTTTAATAGCTAATGAATCCGATTCGAATTTCAAATGTATGTATATTGAAATAAAATTTCAAAAATTTTTTTTTTGCATATTCGTTATAATTTTTGATTTTTGATCATAACTTTCGAAATTACTGCTTTTTATCCTTATTTTTGTTCTTACTTTTTTTTTCTTTAGAGATATGTGATATTTCTTCTTCTTTTTCTTTTAATTATTTCCGGGATAAAGATTCTACGATTTCTAATCTGTTTTTTTTTTTTTTTTTTTTTTTTTTTTTTTTTTCATATCTTCTAATATTTTTTCGACATCTTTCGAGATACTATCTTTTATTTCCAAGAAGTTTAAACGTTTCTTTTTAAACAAGTAATTTAATTTTTCCCTGTTACTAAGTTTATTGTTTAGTTTTTTTTCTTGCTTTTGAGCGATATCTAAGAATTCTTTGATATATTCCAAGGTTTCTTTTATCACTTTCGGCTCTCATATTTTTCTAATCTTCTTAAGAATTTTATGCACTTCATTGAATTCTTCTTGAGTACCTCTAATATTAAGTCTAATGAATTTTTCTCTTCCTTTTTTTTTTTCTAATAAAAGATTTTATTTTTTGTATTAATTGATTTTCTTAAAAAGCTTAAAACTTTAAACTCATTCATTTTATGTTTCCTCAATTTTTCTTTCACCTTCTTCGGATAAGATATCCTTTCCCTCTTTATCTTTGGCTGTATATTTCTCCTTTATTTCCTTTATAATATCATCTATGTTCTTCACAGAGAACTCACTTAACCTTGGAGTTCTAGGATAAAATCTTCGTACCATTCATCGTAGTTGTCCTCAGTCAGGACGTATTCCATTCTATTATGAGCTATTTCAGTTGTTCCGTTCATCTTATAAATGTATTTATATATTACTAATATCATTTAATAAATATGTTTATTAATTACAAATTATTATTACTATTTCTAATTACTAACTACTAAATTACATAAGAAACATTTAAATACTAATTTCCTAATACTAATATATTTCTTATTTCTTATTTATGTATATGTGTATTCAAGTCTCATTAATCTTGAATATCCTAGTTACACTAAATTACTAAATTGCAAAATTGAAAAATAACTAAATTACTAAAATATTAAATTACTGAATTACAAAATTATTAAATTACTAAATCACTAAATATCCTAATTAACTAAGTATTTTAAATTTCTACCCATACTTATAGAGTCAAATGAGACTCTTAATCTGATAAAAATCTCAATATTCTCAATACTTGCTTATTTACTAACTTTATTTATTTGAAACAAAAGGCTTATTTTTTTAAGAATACATAATTTAATGATATTTATACATACAAAATACATTTGGTGGATCATTTATATAATACATTAAATACATGTTTTTATATTAACTATATAAGAGTCTTGTAAAAATAAAAAAAAAATTTTTTTTGAAACTATATTCATAAACTATTTAAATTATATATTATTATAATATGATAATATATCCTATTTTTATATAATAATTTATTTAATAATTAAAATTAAAATAAAAGTTGTAATAAAATAGAAATGTTAATTAAAATGTTAATTAAATTATAAACTAAAAATACTAATTTTTTAAACAAAATAATAATAATAAATCATATTAAAGATAATAGAGGTTAAAGAGGTTTTTTAATATTAAAGGTTATTTTAATTGCTATTGAAATAAAAATATTCTCTTAATGTTAATTATCTATTTATTTCAGGTAAATATTAATAAATTTTAGGTACATGAAAGAAGAATTTTACATAGAAATATGTAAAAATAATATTAATTTACATTTAAATTATTTTTACATTAATATTTATATAAAAACGTTTTTATAATATTTTGTTCTTAATGTAGATTCATTCATTTAACAAATAAATAAAAAGTAATAATTTAAAATATAATAATTAAAAATTAATAATCAATCAATAAATAATAAATAATATATAACAATAATAAACATATATAAAAACTAATATGAACAAAAAACTTTTCATTCAATATTACATTAAAGATAATGAAAAAAGAAAAAATCATTCAATATTACATTAAAGATAATGAAAAAAGAAAAAATAATAATATTAACAATAGACTTTATTTAATGAATTTTTTTATTTTTATATTATATATGAATATTTTATTATTTAGTTTTTTTTTTATATTATATTTGAATATTTTATTATTTAGATTTTTTTATATTATATATGAATATTTTATTATTTAGTTTATATCAAACTTTTTTTTTTATTTAAAAAATTAAAATTTTTATTAAATAGTATGAATTATAAAATTATATAGATATATTAAATAAATTTATATATATATATATATATATATATTTTTTTTTTTTTTTTTTTTTTTTTTTTTTTAATTTGAAATGAAACAAATGTTTATTTTTATTATTATTACAATCATTATTATTAATTTTTTTTTTTTTTTTTTGAGTAAAATTAAATATTTGTGTATATATATAAATATATTTTAATTTATTTCATTTAGTATTTAAATATTTAAATTTATTTTAAAGCATAAATACCTTAATAATAAAATTACTTTTTTTGGTAATATTGATATGAAAAATAATGTATATATTTTTATTTTTCTTATCATATATATATATATATATTTTTTTTTTCTTCCCTTATTAATATTTTATACATGGAATAAAAAATTAAAATAAAAAACAATTCTCTATGGCAAATTATTTTTAAATTACAAATGAATCAATGAATTCAATGACATCATCAATTGATCCATATTTAAACACCTTACATGATTCAAGAACTTTCACAAAAATCTTACCAACTTCATTATTGATATTAAGATTCTCCATATTCTTTATTTCTTCATACCACTCCTTATGATTAGCAATTAGTTCAATATCACTTTCATTTCTTTTACCTTGAACTATTTCATCTAAAATCGTTAATTCTTTCTTAAGTCGAGCTGGAAGAATGGCTAAACCTAATACCTCGATTAATCCTATATTTTCTTTCTTAATATGATGTAAATCTACATCAGGATGATATAGTCCATAAGGTTTTTCTGGTGTTGTATAGTTATTTCTTAATACTAACTTCAATACATAATTATTATTTCTCATTCTTGCAATTGGAGTAATTGTATTATGTAAATCTTCTAAGCTATTAAAGATGTTAATACTTGGCTTACTGTAACGACGCCATTTATACAATATCTGATTAGCAAGTTTCAATAATTCATCTCTATGTTCTTTACCTGTCTCAAGTTCAATCGTATCCAATGGCCAATCCAAGTAATTAACTTGAACATGGCCAATATTCTTTTGGTAGAGAACTTTAGCATTATCCATAGCAAATGTAGCTCGACCGCCCTGATAATGCTCATGATCAAGAATTGATCCTCCGACAATTGGTAAATCCGCATTACTACCAATGAAATAATGAGGGAACATATCAAGAAAATCAAGTAAACGAATAAAAGTGATTTCTGATATTTTCATATTCTCATGTTCACGCTTTAAGATAATAGCATGTTCATTAAAGTAGCCATAAGGTGAATATTGTAAATAAAAATCTTCATTATTGAGTTTGACCGGTATTACCCTAAGATTATTTCTTGCTGGATGATTTGCTCGTCCCTGGTAACCGACATTTTCATAGCAAAGTTGACATTTTGGATATTTTGTATTATTTTTAAGTTCTTTTAATTTAGCAATTTCCTTTGGATCCTTTTCCGGTTTGGAAAGATTAATTGATATATCGATCATTCCATAACGAGAGTCAACCTTATAGAGGATATTTTTATCTATTCTATTTTTTCTTACATAATTAACGTCAATCATTAAATTATAGAAATAATTTGTGGCTTTTTCTTTATTTTCTTTATACAAATTAAAAAATGTTTTTATTACTTCACTTGGACGTGGAGTATATAAGTCACAAATTTTGGTATCAAGCATTTCCTTAACATATGTATAGTTAGAGATTAATTCTTTATTAATGGCATAATTAAGAATATCTTCAAGAATATCATCAATTATTCTAGTTTCACTGGAACGAACAAAATTGAATTTTGCGTCTTCAACATGTAAAATACCGTACAAAGAATTGGTCATATAAATTATATCTTCTTCGGTAATAAGTTCATGATTGAGAGCATAATTATTAAGCTCATTAATTAAGCTATTGATATTGGAATTATATAGTGTTTTATCACTATTGTGTTCATTTTTTAATTCTTTTATTTCTACCATGTTTTGTTTTTCCTCAAGTTGATTTTTATTTGAAGTAATTTTTCTTCGTTTATATACTTGTTTATCACTCATCCTTTTATGTATAATTTAATATTTAACGCTCTTTCCTGGGTAAAAAAAAAAATCTATTGTATAATTGATTTGCTGATTTGATGATAATAACAATAAAATATGCAAAAAAAAAAAAAAAAAAAAAAAAATTATATTAAAAATTTACTCTTTAAATTGATTATTAATATAATTTAATAATTATGTATATTAAATATTAATATATTAATTATATTAATTTATTTGAATCATAAATTTAAATTTATTATCAATTATAATTTTTAACTAAAAAAAAAAATTTATTACACTTTATTTATTATTATTATTATTATTATTATTATTATTATTATTATTATTATTATTATTATTATTATTATTATTATTATTATTATTATTATTATTATTATTATTATTATTATTATTATTATTATTATTATTATTATTATTATTATTATTATTATTATTATTATTATTATTATTATTATTATTATTATTATTATTATTATTATTATTATTATTATTATTATTATTTTATTTTATTTTATTTTATTTTATTTTATTTTGTTCTATTTTATTTTAAATTTCTTTATATATACATCTAAAAAATAAAAAAAAAAAAAAAAAAGAAAAAAATTACATATATACATATATATACATATATATATAATAAAAATAAAATAATAATAAATAATAATTAAAACTTTAATAATATAGTTTTTTCTTTTTTCTTTCTTTCTTTTTTTTTTTTTTATTTTTAAATCTTATTAATAGATTTAAAAAGTTTATTATTAATAAAGTTTAATAATAAATAGTATTAATTATATTAATCATAATCATAAGAAAACTAAATATGTTAAAAAGGGAATGATTGACAAATATTATCGTTGACAAAAATTAATATATTTAATTTCAACGGAAAATAATCAGTGATATAAGTTTTTTATTTATTAATTATATCATATTCTTTTTTTTTTTTTTTTTTTTTTTTTTTTGTATATATAATTATATTTATTATTTTATTTATTAATTTTTATATGAATATATTTATTATTTTATTTATACTTTTTACATGTTGATATTATTATTTATCTACTTACTTTTGCGTGAACATATATTATTTTATTTATATATTTTTACATGCTGATATATTATTTTATTTATATATTTTTACATGCAGATATATTATTTTATTTTTATATTTTTACATGCAGATATATTATTTTTTTTTATTAATTTTTACATGAACATATATTATTTATTTATTTATTTTATTTATTTATTTATTACTTATTTCTATAAAAATATAATTAAATCTTTATAATTTTCTATATTTTAAGTATATTAATTTAATTATATTTTATTTTATTTTTTTTATATTTAACTATATTAAATATAAAAAAAAGGATAAAAATAAAAATAAAAAATAAAAATTTTTTATTTTTTTTTATTTAAATAGTATTATTACTATTAATTTTCAATTAAACGAGTTTTATCACTAGAGGCTGCAAAGTAATATTCAAGAGATAATCCAGTAACTTTATGGTAGACTTCTTTACATTCTGCCATAACTTTATCTATCTTTTCTTTATCTAAAGTATCAAACAAAGCAATAGCACAACCACCAAATCCAGCACCTGTCATTCTTGATCCCAAAACAAGTTCATTTTTATTTAAGGTAGAAACAATAGTATCTAATTCAATACCACTACTTTCATAATCATTTTGTAATGATTCATGGCTACCTTGTAATAATTTACCTAATAATTTATAATCTTTGTCTTCCATAGCTTTGATTGATCTCTTAACACGATCTTCTTCAAGAATAGCGTGACGACATCTTTTGTAAACAACATCTGTTATTTTATCCTTAATACTATCAAGATCATCAATTGTATAGTTACATAAAGCTCCTTTATGGAATGCTTCATCAAGTACCTTTTGTCCACTTTCACATTCACTTCTTCTTTCATTATATTTTGATTCAATTAAATTACGTGGTTTCTTTGTATTAACAATAATTAATGTCTTATCACCTAAATCAAATGGAACAAGTTTATATTCAACTGTATTACAGTCCAAGTAAATAACTTTATTGTATTCACTCATACCAATAGCAAATTGGTCCATAATTCCACAATTAACATTAATATATTTTCTTTCGGATTCAACTGATAAATTAACTAAATCTAAATTACTCAAATTTAATTTATAGTAGTCATTAATGATATGACTAAATAATACTTCCATAGAAGCTGAAGATGATAAACCAGAAGCCACTGGTAGAGTAGAATTTAAATAAATATTAAATCCTTTTTCATATTTCTTAATGTGACCATTTTTATTAAAAGTAAATAATACACCCTTAATATAATCTAAATAATCATTAGTTTTGGTGTAATCATTCATGTCAATAGTACAAATCTTTTCATCATTCATACCAACGGAAATAACTTTAATAATAGGATCACTAGTATATTTAAGAGCACCATAAATACCTAAAGTAATAGCCATTGGCATAACATGTCCACCATTATAATCAATATGTTCACCGATTATATTTACTCTTCCAGGAGAAAAGTAAATAGCTTCACTTTGTTCACTAAAATATTTAGTGAATTCCTTTTTTAAATCATTAATTTCAACCATCTTTTTATTCTTTTTTTATTTTTTATTGATTTAGATTTTTTTATATTATTTCTTTTTCTTCTTTCACAAGTTGACTGATTACTATTAAAAAGTGATTTTTCTTTGTTTATATACTTTTAAAAGTTATTTTTGATATTCAAATTGTTTCATTGATTTTTAATTAAATCTAATATTTTAATTAATTAAATTTTAATTATTTAATAATAATTAGATATATTATTTTTGGTCAATCATCTATATACATATAAATTAATAAAATAGTAAATAAGTTATAATGTAAATGATTAATATTTATTTACTATGAATAATAATAAAAAACCTAAATTAAAAATGATTATTCATAATTAATAAAATATTTAAAAGAATCTTTTTAGGAAAAAAAAAAAAAAATTGTACAATTTGCATATTAATTAAACTTTAATAAGTCTAATTAAAATTTCGATTAAAATTCTAATTTTTTAATTAATTATATTAATAATTTCCACATTTTAAATTATTTAAAACATATTAACTTAAATTATTAAATATAATATAAATTTTTTAGAATAAACTTAAATTTTTTTATTTTTTATTTTTTTTTTCCCATAATAATAAATATAAATGGTATAAAATACATTCAATTCTATAATCTTTATTATTAATTATTATTATAATTGAAATATATTATTATTATTATACTATTATTATTTATTATTGCCATAAATTATTATTTATTTATTGTTATTTATATTATTATTATATTATTATTGTCATGAATTATAAATTATTACTATTATTAATATTTATATTCAATTATTAATTATTTATTTTTAAATTAAAATTAATCTATTTTTAGATTAAATATTCAACTTATGTACGAAAGTTTAATAGGATAAAAATAAAAATTTTTTTTATAAAAAATAAAAATAAAAATAAAAATAAAAATATATTTCTTATATAAAAAACTTTATTTAATATAAAAGTAAAAATAAATATTTTAAAATTTAATGTAAAAAAATATATAAATATTTATATATTTATATATAATTATTATTATAAAAAATTATACATATATATAATTATAACCCTTTTAATCTTTTTTAAAATGCCAAATCTTTTTTTGTTTATTTGTTTATATATATTTTATTTTAAACTACTTTTTTTTCTTTTTTTATTTTTAATAAACAAAAACAATACTTTTATGTTCTTTTTTTTTTTATTTTTTATTTTAATAAATTATTTATAATTAATAAAACAAAATAAAAATCAAATACATAATTATTAATTATTAATACTATTATTTAAAAATTATTATTAGTACTATTTTTTATTTATTCCTTCTTAACATTTTTTTTTATCCTTTTTTGCTTCAGCTTTAAAATAAATAGGATTAAGATAAATATGAACTTTTTTTTTTGTTTTCCAAAAAAGGATGGAATGATATAAAAGATGTGAAAACTTAAAAGTTTTTTTAATACTTTTTATTAATTTTTAATAATTATCATTTAATAGTATTTAAAGTTTAATTAATAAATTAAATTTTAATTTTTTTCACTTTTTAATTAAAAAAAATTAAAAAAAAAAAAAAAAATTAAAAAATTAAAACTTTTGAAAATCTATTTATTTATCTATATATTTATTTATTTATTTATTTATTTATATTAAATTATCCTGGTGGTTAGTACTTGGGACTAAAACATATAATGTTGCCCGATTGACCCAGCGACTACTTCCTGAATTTATATGGGGCAATTTTCATCTTCTCAGGGTGTTTTTCCATTATAAATAAAGTTTGGTGTTTGCTTATCATGGTTAGTATTCCTTTTGCTAGACTTTTATAATTGCTAATGTAGAGAGCAATTTGATCTGTGAGAGGATCAGTATAGTTGTTCCTTTCTCAATGATGGTTCAAGAGATCACTGAAAAAAAGCCCGTAGTATGAAAAGGAGTATAAGTAATATCTTTTATATTAACTTTGCTTTAGAGAGAGGTCCGGGTCGACGCTGAAATAGTATAGCAAAGAATCCAACGAGCGTCTGATTCGTTTAAGGGACTGTCCTTCCCTCTCATTAATCCCTGTTTAAAGAAAAAAAAAATAATAAATTTACACAGAACAATAAAAAAAAATAATTTATATAAAAAACATAAAATTGTATATAAAAATATAAATATATATAAAATACATTTATATAAGTAAATAAGTTAATAGTTTTTTATATAAAAGAATTTACAAATATTTATATAATGTATTTTAATATAAATAAAATTTAAATTAAAACCTTGAAAATATTACTTAAAATAGTAATAAATATATATGAATTTTATCAAATTTTAAATGAAATTGTAAATTTTCCGTTTAAAATATTTATTATTTATTATTTATTATTTATTATTTATTATTTATTATTCCATTATTCCATTATTCCAATATTCAATTATTTATTATTTATTATTTATTATTTATTATTTATTATTTATTATTTATTATTTTATTATTCAATTACTTATATTTAATCATTCAATTATTTATTATTTATTATTAATTATTTATTATTTCTTGTTTATTGTTTAATTACTTAATTATTTATTGTTTATTATTTATTGTTCATTGTTCATTGCTCATTGTTCATTATTTACTATTTATTATTTATTTATTATTTAAACTTTAATATATATATGAATTATTCCAACAAAATATTATTAATAATAAATACTAGATACCTAAAACGAATAAATTTCTTTATAAATGAACTATAGTTCAAATAAAATTTCTACTTGATAGAAATACATATTCTCTATGGAAAATTTAAAATTTTATATTATAATAATTATTCTCTATTAGAAAAAAAGGAAAGAAAATATTTAATGTTCCAATAATAAACTATAAAATTATGCTTTTCATTTAGTAAAAGTCAAAAAAGTAGTTGATTTGGAAAAAAAATTTTTTTTGTCTTTTTTTATAATCTATAAATAGATAATAAATATTTAAAAATAACTTTTTATTTATATAATTAAAAGATTTTTTTTCTTTTGTTAATTGTATTATTTTTTTTTATTTTGTTTTATTTTTATTCTATTAGTTAATAATTATTAAAATATAAATTAATTGTAAATAATATTAGTAATACAATTGTTTTAAAATTACTTTCATATAATATTTATATATATTAATATATATTTTTTTATTTTGTTTTATTTATTTATTTTCTTTTTTTTTTTAATAGTTCTATTATTAATTTTTTTTTTTTTTTTTTTTTTTTTTTTTTTTTTTTTTTTTTTTTTTTTTTTAAAAAAAATCAAAGAAATAGTTACTGTTAATAAATGTTGATTTACTTTAAAATTTATCAAATCATTAGACCAATCTATTTATTAATACTTTTAAAATAATATCTTTGTTTATTTATATTCTTTATTCGTTTAAAATATTTATAATACCTTAATCATACAAAATTTAAAATATAATAAACGATAATATACTAAAATTTTAATAAATTAATATTTTACTATTTCCTTTGGAATTTTTGCAAGTCATAATTAAAAGCATAATATACTTTTTTTTTTTTTTTAATTATTATTAATACCATTACATTAGCTTTTTTTTTTTTTTTTTAATTATTATTAATATTATTATTTTACTTTTTTGATAATAATAGATAAAGTTATTTTTTTTATAAATGATCTAAAATTAAATATTTAAAAATTTTTTATATAATCATGTTGATATCAATAACATCAAAACTATTTTAATTTTCTAAACTTTAAATTAGTAAAAATTATTAAAAAAAAAAGAAATAAAAAAATTTTATTTTTTTGTAAAACTTTCCAATATAATTTAATTTTATTATTTTATTCCAATTCCAGATTTATCAATTTCTTTCAGTTTACATTAAATATAAATTGTATCTTTTTTTAAAAAATTTCCTTTCTTTCTAAATTATCTCAGATAAACTTTTAAGATTTAATAAAAAAAATTATATATTTTTTTTATTTAAAATTTTTAATATAAATAACATAATATATAATATTCCTCCACAACATATTTTATGAATTTCAATGTCAAAAGTGAAATTAGAAATATATTTATTATCTGGGAAAAAAAATATATTTATATATATTTTTTTCATTAAATATTTCGTAAAAATATTCCGTAAAAATGAAGCTTATTAGTATTTATATATTTATATATTTATAAATATATTTTTTTTATTACAATATTTATAATATATAATAAAAAAAGATTTAATTTTTTTTTTAATATTTATTTTAAAAATTGAAATAGAAATAGAAATAATTAAAATAAGTTTTACCTATATATTTCATTTTAAATATTAATACTAAAAAAAATATAGTAATTTATATCTAGGATAAAGTGAAGGAGCCTTTACTTTTATATAATATTAATTGTATTGATATTTTTTGAAATAATAATAATAATAATAATAATAGTATTAATGTATATATGTATATTCCATTATTTAAATATTAATAAAATTATATTAATAGGAAAAAACGCATAATTATAAATGAACAATTGATTCATTAATTAATTAATTAATTAAATAATACAAAAAAAAAAAAAAAAAAAAAAAAAAAAAAAAAAAAAAATACATATTTAGTTTATTATCGTAACTGTTATTTTTTGATTAATATTTCATAAGTTAAAAAATAAAATTCAAATATATTTAAATCTATGAGTCATAAAATATGATATTCATATATTTTAAAAAAAAAAAAAAAAAAAAAAAAAAAATGAAAATATGTTTTGTTTTTATTTTTATTTTTGGTAAATAGTATTAAATAAATAAATTATAATTAAAATTGTGTATATATTTTAATTATAGTGAATTCACTACAACAATTTATTATAACAATAACAAGAATAAAAAAAAGTAGTATTACAAAAATTTTATTAAAATAAAAATATATGTATATATTAATATTATTATTAAATATAATGTATAATGTAAATAATATAATAATATATATTCAATTTTTTTTTTTTTTTTTTTTTTTTTTTTTTTTTTAATTCTTTGTTTCATTTATGTTTCTCCTTGTTTTTTCTTATTTTTTGTTATTTTATTTAAAATAATGGGATTTTTCCCTTATAATTTCTGGACTTTTCTAGTAAGGGACCTTTAGCACCCATGGTAAAAGCTATATTACTACTTCGAATTGAGAGCAATGGCATACCTGGTTTTATATTTAAAAATTTCATCATGTCTTCCGTTAACTTTATTTGACCTTCATCTGTAATATCAACCCAACAATAAGAACGACCTTTATACTTTATAAATTCACCTGACTTTGACGTATAATTTAATAATTCTGGGGTATCCGTAAGAATCTTTCCCAATTTAGAAGGTTCAAATAATCCTTTTCTTGTTACACAAAAACCACCTGTAATTTTACTCCCGGTAAATAAATACACTTTTTTATCGACGGTTATTTTATATTCCTCAATCGCTTGCTTTGGAAACTGAACTATTCCATTTTCTTTTATAATAGATAATCCAAAAATAAATTTACCTCCTTTTGTCATTCGTGGCATTTTAAATAATTACTATTTTATTATTATTATTATTATTATTATTATTATTATTATTATTATTATTATTATTATTATTATTATTTTAAAAAAAGAATTCAATATACTAATATCCTATAAACAAATTATGAATAATTAATTATTAAATAATTACATAATAAAACACAAAAATAATATATATATATATATAAATAAGAAAAATAATAATTATTAAAAAAAATTCTAGTAGCAAACATTATTACAATATTAATATTATTATTTATTATGTTTATATTATTTCTTTTTGTTATATTATATATATATATATTATTTATGTTTTAAATTTAATATTTAATTCAATTTAATCGTTAAACTTACTTACTTTAAAATTCAAATTAATTATTTAGTATAATCACTCTAATATTTATTTATTTATTTATTTATTTATTTATTTACATAGATATTACAATACTTTTTATGTAAATATATGAAATGAAATTATACATTAATTAGTTAAGAAAAATTTAATTATTTATTAAAATAAAAAAAAAAATAAAAATAAAAATAAAATAATTGAATAATTAATTATTTTGAAATAAGCAAGATTGAATTCTTTTATTATAATTTAATATTAACTTAGAACAAAATTTTTTTTTTTTTTTTTTTTTTTTTTTTTTTATCATTATGTAATAATACAATTATGACTTTTATAATCTGACAATTCTGAAAGCATATATCTTAATGCCTCATCCTCCGTATCAAAAAACTTATCTATTGTTTTACAACCGCGTTCTGAATAATAAACATTCCACTTCCCATTGTCAAATACAATATTGAAACGTTCATCATCACGTCCTGTGCCTTCAAGATTATAAAGAAAATTGGGTATTCCTCTTTTCTTAGCCAACTTTTTAAATTCTTTTTTATCCATATATATTTCTATGAAATACAAATTATTCAAATTAAAAAAATACTAACCATTCAGATTATAAAATATAGAATATACTTTTTAAATGGTTAAAAAGAAAAAATTGCAAATATTTATATAAAATAAAAAATTTAAAACAATATAGAAATTCTATAACTTTTTTTAAGTGGTAAAGTGAAATAAACAATAAATAAAAAACAATTTTTTTTCATTAACTTTTTTTTTTTTTTTTTTTTTTTTTTTTTAAATTCAACGAATAGAACTAAATCTTTATTAATTAATATTAACTTATGACAATAAATGCATTTAAATAAATAAATAAATAAATAAAACTGTCTAATTTACAACTTTTCAATTTATATTAATATTAATTCTATGAATAATTAAAAAAGTATTATTAGACATCACACTATCTAATTTACATATATTACTTTATTACTTTATTTTATTATATATATATATATTTATTATTATTATTTTTTTTTTTTTTTTATTTTTTGAAGAAATGATTTTAAATTATAACATAATATTATTAATATTTTATAATTTTTACTTTATTTTCATCATATTACCATAATTTTTTTTTTTTTTATAAAGCTTTATTTTTTATAAAGTTTTATTTTTAATATTTTTTTATTTTAAGATTATTTTTTTTTATTAGTATTATATATATATATTTATATTTAATACGTATTTTTCATAATGTATACAATATATTAATATTCTTGTTAATTATTAAATAAAACAATGAATTTATATAAAAAATTTTTTTTTATTAAACTTGAGTCACGTCACTATAAAGTGTATAGAAATTTGTATTAACTATTTAGAGTAGTAACTAATTAGTTTTACTTTATTTATTTGATAATCGATATGAATAGAATATCGATCAAAAACTGTTAAAAGTCATGAATTTATGGTTTATAATTATGTTAATTTTATTAATATATTTTATGATAAAGAGTTACAGTCACTTATTTATTCTAAATTGTTATATTAGTTAATTGTGGCTTATACATTTATATTACAATATGTTTCAATACATTTGAAGCTTATTTTTTATACATTTCATATATTCTAGCATTCCTCTTTAAACCTAGTTATTCTATAATGAATAAATTGGTTAACTGGTGAATATGTGTATATAAAATTATCCTATTTTTTAATATTAACTTGATATTATTAAACTATTATATGGGGATCATGCATTTCACAATAGTGCATTTCGCAATATGGCTTATAATATTTTTAAAATAAAGCCATACATTTTTAAGATATACTCTACAATCATAAATAAATATATAAATAATTATTATTTCAAAAGAAATAATAATATATTTTTCAATTAAATATTATTAAATAACAATTTCAAAAGTAATAATAATATATTCTATTAATATTCAATTATAAAAATAATTTTTTATAAAAAAAAATAATATTTTATAATCTTTTTTAATAAATTATATATATAAAAAAAAGAATATATATTATTTATTTAATTATTAAAAAAAAGAAAGCCACATACGAAAATACGCCACATTACGAAACACTAGATTCTATTATATATTTCTATTTTTAATTAATCTTTAATTTTACATTAATAAAATATTTTTACATTATATTAATTATTTAATTCAATTCAAATATATCTAAAATAATTTCTTAAGTATATTTATAATCTAATAATTTCCCCCAACAACTAAGTATTTAATATTTTACTATTTATATATATGCGTTTGATATGTATAAATACTCGTTAAAATAATTACACTTTAGATAATATGTTTTGTTGTTTAAAAATAATCATTTTCTAATATATGATTGTTTAAATCTTCGAAATATATATTAATAAATTGTGTTTTGTATATTCATGAGGCGGAAATAGTCAATCACATAGTAGATTCCTCCATTAATAGCCAAGAGTTTAATTGTTAATATATCAAATTATAATTTCTATTAAGGGTCTCTAATATGAAAATAGTTAATTTTCTTTTATATATCTTTAAGGGTGTTTTTCCCAATTAAATTAATATTTTTATATTTTGGAGTTTTATTTAACTTGCAATAGCTTCCTTTTATCGACTGTTTTATATTTTACGCGTTTCTTTAATTTTGCAATCTTGATTATTTTGATCAGTTTTATTAATTTTCCTTAATTTGACATAATGAGAAGTTTTTATCATAATTTAAAAATCAATTTATTTTTATTTTTTTTTTTTTTTTTTTTTTTTTTTTTTTGACATAACATAGTATCCTATACTTCCAATAATAAAAAACTTAAATCCAATAACAGATAAGACGAATATCACAAATAACAATAAACCACCATCAATATATTATAGTTCAACAAAAGAGACCTTATAAAGATTCTCCAAATTATATATATGAAGATCATAGTAATATGCAATGACAATATTAAAAAATAATTAAAAATATCATTTAATCAAACAACCAACCAATTATCAAGATATTTACAATTATAGGGGTAAAGAAGAGTGGTTCAAAGCAATCAATAATGAACTCCAAAATATGGTCAAATTAAAAGTTTTTACACCAATTAAATATATAATTTAATATTAAATAATAGAATAATCTAAATTCAATATAAATTAATAGATATTAGAATATGTTGAAGAATATGTTAAAGAATATTTTATTATATAAAAATATGTAAAAGTGTCATAACAATGTTTTATGTTTTGTCAACATTATATACTGTGGCTTATACATACATTATACATATAAATCAACGTGACTATATTAATTCACATTATTTAATGTAAATTATATTTATATTTCTAACATTCCCCCTCTAAATCTAGAATATACTTCTTTAGATTTAAAAAGAATTTAAAGCATATTTTTATTTATTTATTTATTTATTTATAAATATATAATTATAAAATAATTGTTAATTTATAATATTTTTATTATATTTTTTTTAAAAAAAGTATTAACTATCTATTTTTTATTTTTTATTAAATAAATCAATCAAACTTGAATAATAAATTTTCTCTAAAAGAATCCATTGACTTTTTGTTTAAAAGTTTGATTAAACCAACGAACAAATTTAATTTTGACTTTACGTAACCTCAATTACTTTTTTTGCATATATTGAGCCTTTATTCTTGTTTAGTATAAAAAATAAACTAGTACATTTAATTATATGAGCCTGCTATTATTCTTTTTATTATGTTATCCACTTTATTATTTTATATATTTTTATTATATGAGCCGATTTATAATTTTTTAATTTTATTATAAGAACTGATTATTATTTTTAGTTAAAATTTTGTACATTATGTAATAAGGATATACTTGTTATTTTTATTTAATTTAGCTAATATATATATTTAATAAATTATTACATTTGTTAATTAATATTAATTGTGCCAGTTTTACATTTAATAATTTAATATTGTTTTTAAATTGAAGATGGCTCATTTAAATATGGCTTTATAAAATTTTAAAAATTTGTAATATCTTTATTTTTATGTATTTTTTATTTTATATTTATATTTCATTTAATTTAATTAGAAATGGCTCATTTATATTATATTTTATATTTATATTTTATTTTATTTAATTAGAAATGGCTCTTTTATATTTTTATTTTAATTTTTTTTTTTTTTTTTTATGCATTGTTATTGATATTATGATTAATAAATTGTAACGTTTTATAATTATATTATAAAAAGGGATAAGTATGATTAATATTTGATTCAAATGTATAAAGATAATATAATATTAATTGGTCATTTAAATCGGTAATACTTAGCTTATTAGAAGAGTCAAATGAGACAGTTAATCTGATGAAGAATATTTTAAAGAATGCTTTATTATATAAAAATATGTAAAGGTGTATAACAAATGTTTTATGTATAATCAACATTATATAGTAATATAGTGTTGCTTATACATACTTTATTCATATTAAGAAACATGACTTATATTAATTTATAATATTTAATGTAAATTATATTAATATTTCTAACTGAACAATATTGGATTCATGGAATATTCTTTATTTATATTTTATATAAAAATAAAATAATTAAAAAAAATGTTTAGTAGAAACTTCTTTTTTTTTTTTTTTTTTTAATTTTTTAAAATTTTTTTTTTTTAATGGATGAATAATTAACCCATAATTTTCATATGAAAAGCCAACTATAAAAATATATATATATATTATTTTTTTTAAATTAAATTATCAAATAAACCTAAAAAAAAAAAAAAAAAGGAACAATTAATTATTATTAATTGGTAAATATAAATAATATATACATAATTTTTTTTTTTTTACATAAAATTAAAAACAAAAAAATAATTATATGAAGTATTTATAATTTCTAAATATTCTATGAATAATTTTCAATAAATAATATTGATAATTATTAAGTCAAAAATAAAAAAAATTCAAAGATTGTACTAAATATATAAATATATATATTATATGTATATAATTTATTTTTATTATTTATATTTAATATTTTAAATAAAAACATTTTGATAATATTTTAATAAAATTGTTTTAATAGGAAATTAAAGGGAATATGAGTTTTGTTAGATTATTTCTAATTCTAACAAATATTTTTGCTTTAATTCATTCCGAATCTATTCCGGATTGCGAAAATTTAATAAATTTTATAGAAAGTTCAAAAATTGAATTTTATGATGTTGAGTGTTGTCAGTCATATTTTGTTGAATGTGATGAAAGTCAAAGTTATATTATAGGATTGTAATATTCTAAATTATAATAATGAAAATAATTAGAAAATAAAAATATATATGTATAATAAAATATATATATGTATAATATAATTCAAAATATTTAATTATATATTAAACAAAATATAAAGAAATCTTACAAAAAAAAAAAAAAAAAAAAAAAAAAAAATTTCATTAATATTTATAATTTATATATTTTTAATAATTCATTTTAATTATATTAATTAATTATATAAAAATATATAATTCAATAGAGATTTATCCAAAATTTTAAATTCAGAAACAAAAGAAAATTTTTCTTTACAAACTTTTTTAAACCAATTCTCTTATCTTAACAAGCTGTAATTATATAAAAATAAATATAAAAATTTAATCTTTAATAATAGTTTATATTTTTTAGATTAAACAATCTTTTTTCTTTTTTAATTGCAAATAAAATTTTATAATTATTTGCTTATTGAATTATATTAATATAAAAGTATACTACGTATTTTTTTTTTAATAAAATAAATATTTTTTTAATAAAAATCAAAAATTTATATCATTTTTTTAATAATTTATAATATTATAATTAGGTTTATTACTATTTTCAATCAAAGAATAAATATTTTTGAAACAAAAACTATAAAAATTAGATATAAATATTTTTAAAAAATAAAAAATTAATTTTTAAATTTTACTACATCTTTATTTTAATAATATATTTAATTATTAGAATTATTAGAGATAATGAATTAACAGGAGATTTGATAATTCCAGAAAATTCAAATATAAAATATTTGTAAGCGTTATTAGTAAAAATAAATAAATAAATAAATAAATAAATAAATAAATAAATAAATAAATAAATAAATAAATAAATAAATAATATTAGAAGTATAATTAATTTTTATTTCATATATTTATAAATTAATTATTAGAAATGTAAATTATAATATTTTTATATAAATAGTGATATGATAATTTATTTTTAAAAAATTAACTATAAATCCTAATATATATATATGAATAATATATTTAATTATTAGAGATGTTAGTCATAATCAATTAACAGGAAATTTAATAATTCCAGGAAAATCAAATTTAGAAACATTGTAAGTTTAATAACAAATGAATTTAAATGAATTAGGAAATAGTTATGTTGCTTTAAAAAAAAAAAAAAAACTATAATAAATCATATATCTTTATGTTAATAATATATTTAATTATTAGATATATAAATAATAATAAATTCACAGGGGATATAAATATTACAGAAAATTCAAAATTAAAGTATTTGTAAGTTTCATAATAAATGAATTTAAATAAGTAAGAATATAATAATATAATTTTGATTATATATTTATATAAATCTAATTATAATAATTTTACTTTAAAATATAAAAAAAATAAAATAAAATTATTTTTATTATTTTATTTTTTTCATTTTTTATTTTTATTTTTTTTTATTTTTATTTTTTTTTTTTTACATAATTATAAAATATTTAATTATTAGATATGCAGAAAATAATCATTTTGATGGAAAATTAATATTTCATAAAAATTTTAAATTAGTTGAAATGTAAGATTTTTAACAATTGAATATATAAGAATATAAATTTATTTTGAATATTTATATTAAAATTATATATTATAAAAAATTAAATTAAAAATTATTAATCTTTGTATATAATATTAATAAAAACAAAACAAAACAAAACAAAACAAAACAAAACAAAACAAAAAAAAAAAAAAATAAATAAATAAATAAAAATAATTATAAATGTTATTATTATTTTTTTTTTATAAAAATAAAAATTTTTATTATTAGAAATGTTGGAAATAATAAATTAAAAGGCGATTTAATAATTCCAGAGAATAAAAATCTAGAAAATCTGTAAGTTCTATAACAATAGGTTTAAAATTATGGAAATAAAATTTTTATTTTAAATATATATATAATTATGAATATATAAAAGAAATATTAGTAAATATTAATAATTAATAATTAATAATTATAAAAAAAAATTTTTTTTTTATTAAATATAATATTTTTAATAATTTTAATAATAAGAAATGCAGAGTATAATAGCTTTAATGGAAAGTTGATAATTCAAGAGAATGCTAGTATAAAGAATTTGTAAGATATATATTATAAAAATTTAGAAATAAAAATTAGTTGTTATCATAAATAATTGGAAATAGTAATATTAAATAAAAAAAATTAATTATAAAATTTTATATAAATATATTTAATTATTAATAGAGAAGCTTATAATAATCTATTATCTGGCGATTTAGAAATTTCAGAAAGTTCAAATTTAGAATATTTGTATGCTTTATAACAAATATATTTAAATTAATATAAGATATAATATTTTTATTTTTAATATATTATTTATTTATGAATATTATACAAAAAAAAAAATAGTTAAAAAATTAAAAAATCTATATATATATATAATATATAAATAATTATTAGAAATATTAGTGAAAATAAATTTAATGGACATTTAAATATCCCAAGAAATCCAAAATTAAAAACATTGTGAGTTTTAATAATAAATAAATTTAAATGAACAAGAAAACCATAATATTATTTTAGAATATATATTTGATTATGAATATAATAATAAAGTAAAAATAATAATTAATAAACTGAAAATTAACAATTCAATTATATATAAATATAAATAAAAAATTTATTAAAAAAAAAAAAAAATAATAAATATCATTTATATATATGTAAATATAAATATTATATCCAATTATTAGACATGTTGATAATAATAATTTCACAGGAGATATAGTTATTCCAGAAAATTCTAACCTAGAAAGCTTGTAAATAATTAAATTTAAATAAATTAATAAAATAATGATTTTATTTTAAATATTTTTGAAAATATAAAAAAAAAATATTAAAATTAATCATATATATATAATCATATATATATATGTTTTAAAAAATAATAATAAAAAAAAAAATATTATTACTATTTTTTCTATATAAATATTTCATTTAATTATTAGATATGCGTATAATAATAATTTCAATGGAAAAATAATTATTCCAAAAAATTCAAAATTAAATACTTTGTAAGTTTATTAATGAATTGATTTAAATAAATAATTAAATAATTTAATTTTGAATGAATATATAAATAATATTGATTATTAATTATTAATTCATGAAAATCGATTTAAAATTTATCAAATAAAATCAAATATATTTCTTAAATTATTTATATAAATATTAGATATATTGCCCGCAATTTTATAACAGGAAGTGTAATAATACCAGAAAATTCAGAATTAAAGATATTGTAAGTTTTATGACAAATAGATTTTATATAAGTAAAATGAAATAATTTAATTTTTAATATTTAATACAGAATTTATCAAATAAAATTAAATATATTCTTATTTTCTAATAAAAATATTATATATTTTTTATTATTAGAGATATTAGTCATAATTTTTTAACAGGAAATATAACAATACCAGAAAATTCAGAATTAATGGAATTGTAAGTTTTATGACAAATTGATTTAAATAAATACTTAAATAAAATAATTTTGAAAAAATAATTGTAAATATAATAATAATAATAATAATAATAATAATAATAATAATAATAATAATAATAATAATAATAATAATAATAATAATAATAATAATAATAATAATAATAATAATAATAATAATAATAATAATAATAATAATAATAATAATAATAATAATAATAATAATAATAATAATAATAATAATAATAATAATAATAATAATAATAATAATAATAATAATAATAATAATAATAATAATAATAATAATAATAATAATAATAATAATAATAATAATAATAATAATAATAATAATAATAATAATAATAATAATAATAATAATAACAAAATAATTAGAAATAATATATGAAAATAAAATAATAATAATAATAATAATAATAATAATAATAATAATAATAATAATAATAATAATAACAAAATAATTAGAAATAATATATGAAAATAAAATAATAATAATAATAATAATAATAATAATAATAATAATAATAATAATAATAATAATAATAATAA
The DNA here is from genome assembly GCA_016946835.1 of Neocallimastix lanati (nom. inval.). Classification (NCBI taxonomy): domain Eukaryota; kingdom Fungi; phylum Neocallimastigomycota; class Neocallimastigomycetes; order Neocallimastigales; family Neocallimastigaceae; genus Neocallimastix; species Neocallimastix lanati (nom. inval.). The sequence goes on along the minus strand of JACVTC010000001.1, from coordinate 3,626,100 downwards.
TTAGAAATAATATATGAAAATAAAATAATAATAATAATAATAACAAAATAGTAAGAAATAATATATGAAAATAATAATAATAATAATAATAATAATAATAATAATAATAATAATAATAATAATAATAATAATAATAATAATAATTAGAAATAATATATGAAAATAAAATAATAATAATAATAATAACAAAATAGTAAGAAATAATATATGAAAATAATAATAATAATAATAATAATAAATTAAGAATTAATATTTCATAAATATTAATACAGAATTTATCAAATAATATTAAATATATATATATTAATTTTTTAATAATATATATATATTATTAGAAATATTAGTTATAACCAATTAAAAGGAGAATTAATTATTCCAGAAAGTAAAAGTCTAACATCACTGTAACTTTTATTACAAATTTATATAAATAAATAAGAAAATAAAAAAAATTTTATTATAATATATATATAATTATGAATATATAAAAAGATATTAGAAATTAATAATAAATATAATTTTTTTTTTTTTTTTACTTAAATAATATTTTCATTTATTAGAGATATTAGTTATAATCAATTTACAGGGGATTTAAATATTCCAGAATATTCAAATTTAAATTCATTGTAAGTTATATATATATAAATTTAAACTAATAAGAAAATAAAAAATTTTTAATTCTCAAATATATATTTAAGAATAGTAATAATAAAAATAATATAAATATTAATGTAATAATTTTCTTTATTTTTTTTTTTTTTTTCTTTTTTTTTTTTTAAAAAAAATATTATAAATACTATTTTATTGTGTATTAAAAAATATATTTAATTATTTAATTATTAGATATGCTTCGGGTAATCAATTAACAGGTGATATAAATATTCAAGAAAATTCAAATTTAATTAATTTGTGAGTTTTAAAACAAATGAATTTTAATAAATAAGAAAGCTAAAAAATAAAAAATATATTTTGAATACTTTATTTAATTATAATAAAATTTATTAATTCATTTTAAAATACTTTTTAAATAAAATTAATTAATGAAAATTTATTATTATTATTATTATTATTATTATTATTATTATTATTATTATTAATTAATATTTTTTTTATATAAATAATATATAAAATTATTAGAGATGTTAGTTATAATCAATTCAGTGGAAATATATATATTTCAGAAAATTCAAATTTAATATCATTGTAAGTTTTTATAAATATTAAATTTTAATAAATAATGAAATAATTATAATATGATATATATTTATCAATGAATATTCTTTAAAAAAAAAAAAAAAAAAAAAAAAAAAAAAAAAAAAAAAAAGAAAAAAAAAAGATTAATTATATTTTTTTACGTATATATTAGAAATGTTAGTGGTAACCAATTCACAAAATTAAATGTTCTGGAAAAATCTAATTTACTTGATTTGTAATTTACAAAATATATAAAAAAAAATAATAATATTTTTTATTTTGAATTTTTAATTTAATTAGAAATAATATAAAAATAATAAAACTTGTATTTTTATATTAGTAATATTTCTAATCTTTTTTTTTTTTTTTTTTTTTTTTTTAATATAATTATTAGATATGCTAGTAATAATAAGTTAACTGGGGATTTAAAAATTTCAGAGAATCTAATAAACTTGTAAATTTTATAATGAATGAATTAATAAATAAGAAAATAACAATTTTATTTTGAATATATATATTTAATTATAAATTTTAATAAAAATTAATATTAAAATAATTATATATAATTTTAATAGACTTTATAAAAAAAAAAAGTAATTATAATTATTAATTATATATATAATTATTATCTTTAATTATTAGAGATGTTAGTAATAATCAATTCACAGGCGATTTAGATATTTCAAATAATTCTGGACTTATCGAATTGTAAATTTTTATAATAAAAAAGAAAATATTAATTTTATTTTGAATATATATTTAATTATGAATATAAAATTATATATATACTTAAAAAGCTAATTTTAATTTTAATTTTTTTTTTTTTTTTTTTTTTTTTTTTCTAAATTTAACTTAATTATTAGGAATATAAGTGGTAATCAATTTACTGGTGAATTAAATATATCAAAAAATATTTTACTAAAGAATTTGTAAATTTTATAACATTAATATATATATATATAAATAAAAAGAAATAATGATAGAAATATAATTTTTTTTTAAATATATATATATTTAAACTAATAGAATAAAATTTAAATTGAAAATATACTTTAAAGGTATGCAGATGCCAATAAGTTCAATTCAATATCATGTAGTACTCAGTCTTTTCTTTGGAATTTGTAATTATTAAAAAAAAAATTTTTTTTTATAAAGTAAAAATATTTTTTTTTTAAAAATAATAAATATATATATATATTAAATATTTTAAATATATTTAATTAATTTAATTAATTTATATTTATAGAAGTATCGCATATAATCAACTTAATAATGATGCTATTGAAGAATTATTAAAATTAAAAAATTTAAAATACTTGTAAGTTTTATTTAAAGGTTAAAAAACCTAAACTTTTTTTTTTTTTTTTTTTTTTTTTAGTTATAAATATTTTTTGATATTAAATATTAATGAATTAAAAATTTTAATTTAAAAATTATAGAGATATTTCATACAATAATATGACTGATGTGTTATATACTCCTGAAAATGTTAAATATCTGTAGGTTTTTTTTTTTTTTTTTTTTTTTTTTTTTTTTTATTCTATTTAATATATTTAAATAATAAACCCTTAGCATTACCAATAGTATATTAAAATATATTGATGAATATATAATTTTATAAATAAATATATTTATATATATATATATTTTTTTACATGTTATATTAAAATTTTGAAAGTAATGCATGTGGGAATAAATTCAATTCAATATCACTTGGTTTTAATAAGCATCTCACTGAATTGTATTTATAAAAAATTTTTTTATACTACTATTAATAATTATTTATAAATATATATATATTTTTTTATGTTTATTAAAATATTTATTTATTAATAAAAATATATAAATATTATTTAATTAAATTATATATATTATTAGGGATATTTCATCTAATCAATTTTATAATGATGCTCTTGAAGAATTAACAAAACTTGAACATTTGGAATATTTGTAAGAATAAAAACTTTTTTTTTTTTTTTTTTTTTTTTGTTTGTTTAATTTGATTAAAATTAAATATAAAAAAAAAAAATTATTAATTATATAATTAATATTTTGATTTTAAAAAATTATAGAAATATTTCAAATAATAATATGGATGGTATACTATATATTCCAGAAACTATTGTTACTCTGTAAGTTTTAAATTAATTAAATGTATATATATATTTATATAAATTGACGATATATAATGATAGAAATATGATTTTAAATTAAATATTTTTACACACACACACAAAAAAAAAAAAAAAAAAAAAAAAAAAAAAAAAAATTAAATATAAAATTTAAAGGGAAGCATCTGGAAATAAATTCAATTCTATATCATGTAGTATTTTTACCAACCTTGCTTTTTTGTAATTCTTAAATTATTTTATAATATGAAATATATTGTTTAAAATATATATATATATTTATATATTAATATTATATATAAATTTTATTTATTAAATTTATTTATATTAATAGAGATCTTTCATTTAATCAATTAAATAATGATGTTTTTGAAATAATATCAAAATTTGAAAATTTAGAATCTTTGTAAAAATTTTATTTTAATTTATTTTAATTATAAATATACTTAATATTACATAAAAAAAATTAGTATTTAATTTACATTTTAAAATATATATAAAAAATATAGAGAAATAGCAAATAATAATATGGATGATATACTGTATATTCCAACAACTGCTACTTTACTGTAAGTTTTAATATGATTACATTAATTTATATATTAAAGTTAAAGAAAAAACGAAAAAAAGCAATATATATATATATAGTGAAAGAAATACAAATTTTAAAAATATATATTTAATAATAAAATTTAACTTTATAATTTAAAGAAATGCAAAAGGGAATAAGTTCAAATCTATATCATGTAGTAATAATACACCTCTCCATATATTGTAAAAATTAATTTTTTTTCTATAATAAAAATATTATGCTTATATTAAATATAATTTTAACTAAGTATATATATATTATTTATTAAATTTATTTATAATTAATAAGAGATATTTCAAATAATCTATTAGATAATGATATATTTGAAACTTTGTCAAGATTTGAAGAATTAGAAATGTTGTAAGATACATCAAATTCTACTCACAGATATAAATATTTTTAATATTAAATAAAATAAAAATTTTTAATTTTTATAAATTAATGTATAAATAATATTAGAAATTTAAGTGGAAATAATTTAACAAGTTTGCCTTCTACTTTATTTAAATTATATAATTTAAGAATTCTGTAAATTATAATATATTTTATTAAAATTTTAAATGATTATATATATATTTATATATATATATATTTATGTAGATATATATTTTATTAATTGATATTTTATATATATATATATATATATATTTTTTTTTATTTTATTTTTTATTTTTATTTTTATTTTTTTTTTTATTTTTATTTTTAATAAAAAAATAAATATAATTTATAAAGAGATTTAGAAAATATTCCACAATTGAATGCAAAAATTATAAATTTTGAAAATTCACCAATAGAAAGTTGCTATTTCAGAGGAACATCTATTTCATGTTATCAAAAGGATACTTGCTTAAGTGTAGATACTGATAAAGATATCGAATTCTATGAAGAATGTTCAAATGAAGATATTAATACCATATTATATAATAACTCTGAAGAAGAAAAAACATATGAGGACGTAGATAAAGTAGATAAATATTCTCTATTAAATGATTGTAAACAAATTAATAATTTTTTTAATAAAAATGAACTTAGTAATTGTTGTCATGTTGCTGGTATTAAATGTGATGCTAATAATAACATTATTGAACTAAATTTGTAAATTGAATTAATAATTTTTTGTATTAAATACAATAACACTAATAATTCAATATTATTATTATTATTATTATTATTATTATTATTATTATTATTATTATTATTATTATATATTTTATTTAAAAAATTATAAAATTTAAAATAAATATTATTTATAAATAAATATTTTTATTTAATTAACTATTTTTTAATTTTATATTTTAGAAATTACGAAAATAAAAGTTTTACTGGAAATTTTGATTTTAATAAATTTCCTTTATTTCAAAACTTACGAATATTGTAATATTTTCAATATAAATATATAAAAAAAAAAAAAAAAAAAAAAAAAAAAAAAAAAAAAAAAATAAATAAAAAATAATATTAATTAATAATATATTTACTTAATATTTTTTTTAAATATATATTTTCATTCAAAAAAATTTTTTTTTGATATTAATATCTCATTAATATAGGAAATTTCGTAATTTTGAAATGAAGAGTTTACCATCCAGATTATTTGAACTACCAAATTTGAAATCATTGTATGAAAATATGTACAATATATATTATTTTAAATATATTAAAAATTTATTTATTTTTAAATAATAATAATAATAATAATAATAATAATAATAATAAAAAGGTTTATATGGAATGCTAATTTAACTACCATCCCAAAAATTGATATTAAAGAAAATTCAATTGAAAACTTGTAAATATTAAAAAAAAAAAAAAAAAATAAATAAAATAAAATAAAAACAATAATTAAAGATATACATATTTATTTATATAAAAGTTATCTAAAATGAATCAAATATTAAAATATATTTAAAAAATTTTTTTAATTATTTGTTTTATATATATATATATTTCATTAATTTTAATAGGGATTTGTATGATAATTCAATAAGTGAATTTCCATATGAATTATCGAAATTAAATAATTTAAAATATTTGTAAATATAAAAATTATATATTTATTAATTATAAAAATGTGATTACCATTCAATTTATTTCATTAATTTAATTTTTATTTAATAGATCATTAGGAAAAAATAAAATAAGTAAAGAGTTAACAGATGATTTTTTAGAATTCAGTTCTCTTAACTATTTGTAAATTCATATATTAATAATTTAAAAAATAAAAATAATAAAAAAAATTAAATAAAAATTATTTAAAGTATTCGTTAATATTATCAATTTTAACAAAATATATATATATATATATATTTTAAAAAAAAAAATATAGAAAAATTAATGATAACAATTTAACAGGGAAATTAATTATTCCATATGGAATTGAAGTAATGTAAGAATTAAATAATATTATAATATTTAACATAATATATTACAATATTATATAATCTATGTTATAAATACTACAACTACCACTTCTAAAACTAATACTAATAATTAATAAAGTTCAGCACAAAATAATAATTTCAGTTCCTTAGATTCTAGGGGTTCTAATAATTATTTGAAGAAACTGTAATTATTTACATATATAATATAATAATATTTAATATTATATATAAGTATAATTTTATATATTAAAAAATTTTTTATTTTTCTTTTCTTTTTTTTTTTTTAAAAAAAATTATATATAGATATTTGGAAAATAATTCATTTGAAGAAAGAGTATTTAATGACTTACAAAATTTTAAAAAATTACAATGGTTGTAAGTTATTTATAAAATTTAAAGTATTTTTATTAAAATAAACTAAATGAATAAATTATTATTATTATTATTATTATTATTATTATTATTATTATTATTATTATTATTATTATTATTATTATTAACTAAATTTAAAATTTTTTTGAATAGATATTTAAATAAAAATACCAAAATTAAAAGCATTCCTCCTATAATTGAAAATTTAAAAAATATAGAAATTATGTAATATATATATATATATTTAAAAAAAAAATTAAAAAAAATAAGAAATAAAAATAAATAATTTTTATTTATAATTATATAAAATTATTAATTAAAAAATTTTTATTTTATTAAATTATAAATTATTTTAAATTAATTATATAAATATATAAATATATATAATATAGTAATTTACAAGAAACTGGTATAGAAGAATTACCGAATAATTTCTTCAAATTATCTAAAATAAGAAGATTGTAAAATTTTTTAATTTAAATAATAAAATTTACGATATAATTTAAATATTTATATATCTATTTATTTTTATATATATCTATTTATTTTTATTTTTATATATTTATTTTTTTTCTAAAATAATAATACATAATTTAAATATAATAAATTTTCAATTAATTTTTTTTTTTTTTTTTTTTTTTTTTTTTTTTTTTAAATTTTAATTTTAAAGATATTTAAGAAGTAATTCAAAAAAATTTAAAATTATAAATTTTGCTAATTCGCCCATTGATTATTGCTTTTTTGATGATACACAACTCCTTTGTATGGAATCAAGAACATGCGAAAATATAAAAAAGTATAGCTTCCCAGAATGTTCTGAAAATACTATAAATGATATAAAAAATTCAAAAACTACAATAAATGACAATAGTATTAAAGATAATGACAAAAATAAAGAAGATAATAAAAAAAATAAAGATGATATTGAAAAAATCGTTTATTCAAGAGATTGTGAAAAATTAAATGATTTTTTACATTTTTCTTCAAATAAAAATTGTTGTACTCTTGAATATGTAACTTGCCATGAAGATTACAGTATAAAAAAATTACAACTGTAAAAATATATATATATTAAAAATTATTTTAATTATATTCTATATTCTATATATATATATATATATATTTATTTAATTGTTTTTTATTAAATTAGTAATTATGATTAATAATTATTTATATAATTAATTTAATTTTTTTTTTTTTTTTTATTTTTATATTTTATATTTACATTTATACACACAATATATTTAACAATAACAGAAAAATGAACGATGAAAAAATCAATTATAATATTTTCCCAAATCTTGAAAAATTAGAAGAACTGTAATATTTAATTAACAATACATATTATTAAGATTAATATATATTAAGTAGTTTCTTTTTTTTTTTTTTTTTTTTTTTTTTTTTTTTTTATACAAAGAAGGATAAAATAATAAATTTTTTAATATTTTAAAATTTTTATATTTAGAGAAATAATTTCGGCCAATATTAATACATTACCAAGTGCTTTATTTTATTTACCAAATTTACAAAATTTGTAAAATATTTTTTAATGTCTTTATATATATATAAAAAGTAATAAGATTTATAAATTAATAATTTTTTTTTTTTTTTTTTAATTTCAAAAATATTTAAATTTTTTTAGAAGTATTAATAAATCAAATATAATTGAAATCACAGATGATATTAGTAATATGTCTCTTCTTGAAAACATGTAAACTAATATAAATAATAATAAGTTATGAATATATATAAATAATTTTATTTAACAATTTTATTAATAAATATATTTTAGTAACTTAAGTGATAATAATATCAAAAAATTCCCATATCAATTTAAAATAATTAGCAGTTTAAAAATTTTGTTAGTAAAATTTTTTATTTTCTCCTTAAAAAAAAAAGAAAATAATAATAATAATAATAATAATAATAATAATAATAATTAATATTTATAATTAATATATAAATATTTTTTTTTTATTAATTCATAGAAATTTAATGAATAATAATATAACTGAGGAATTAACAGATGAAATAGAATCATTTAGTTCACTTGAAAACATGTAATTATATTCTATAATTATAACAACAATAATAATAATAATAATAATAATAATAAAAATGCTTATAATGATAATTAAAAATTATAATTAATAACAATAATTAATAAAAAAATAAAAAATTATAATAAAACAATATATATATATATATGTTTAATAATATTTATATTTATAATCAAAAGAATTCTTGATAATAATCATATTACTGGTGAATTACATATTCCGAAATCATTAATAAAAATGTAATATTTATTTAAATTATAATTATGAATATATATAGTATTAAAATAATATTAATATAATATTAATAATATAAATTTTATAAAATGAATAAAAAAAAATTTTTTTTTTTTTTTTTTTTTTTTTTTTTTTTTTTTTTTTTTTCATTATCAGTTCAGCGAATAATAATAAATTTACTTCAATTCCAATTAAAAATACTGATTACTGTTTAGAAAAAATGTAAGAAATTTGATTTTTTTTTATTTAAATATATATATATATATATATTACAACTTTTAAAAAAGAATAATAAAAATAATAAAAGTTAAAATATTTTTATGTAACAAATAATATTAATATTTAATATGCATTTATATTTTATTTAAATTAGGGAATTACAAGGGAATAATTTTAATGGAGATATTTTCAATAGTTTAACCCAATTTAAGGAATTAAACTTTCTGTAAATTAAATAAAATATAGATTATTAAATTATATTATAGAAACTAAAAAAAAAAAAAAAAAAAAAAGTAAATTAATCATTATACATTTATATATTTTAATATAAATAATTGAATTAGTGATTTATCCTATAATAAAAAAATAAAAAGTATTCCTCAATCAATAGAAAAATTAGATAAATTAAATAGATTGTAAGTATAATATAATATATACTGAAAAAAATATATTAAAAAATGATATTATTTCATATATTATATATATTATAATAATAAAAAAATATTAAATAAAAAATTTAGATTTCTAAAAGAAACAAATTTGAAAGAATTACCATATGGAATATTCAAATTATCAAATTTGAAAGGATTGTAAGTATTATTTTATATAATTATTTTTTATTCAAAATAAAAAAATAAAAATAAAAATAAACATCTTTATATATACTAAAATTAATTATAAATTACTTCTTAAAAAATAATTTGATTTAAATAACAATAATTAAATTTATAATGATAATAATTTAAAGCTATCTTGAAAGTAGTTCATCTATTTTTAAAATTATTAACTTTGGAAATAAAAGTATTGAATGTTCATTTTTTGAAACGCCTATTTTATGTTATCAACCAGATTCTTGTAATAATATTGATAATAATTTATATAGGAATTGTACTATGGAGGAAATTAGTGAAGTAAAATCAAAATTATCAATAGAAAATACTAAAAAGAATGATATATCCGAGGATTGTAAAAAGTTTAATACTTTTGTTAATAAGACATTAAATTCAGATTGTTGTGAAGAATTTGGTATTTCTTGTGATGAAAATGATTTTATTAAGAAATTATATATGTAACTATATATGATGAATATAATTAAAAAATAAAAATAAAATTAATATTATATATATAATCTATTTAAATTAATATATCACTAACACATTTTTAATTTTAATTTAACCTATTAAAATATTAAATTTTATTTTAAATGAATATATAAAATATATATATATATATATATATTAAATATATTAAAAAATATCAAAAATATTCAAAAAAAAAAAAAAAAAAAAAAAAAGAAATAATGATCAAGATTCAATTGTTCAGTATCATTTTGATAATTTATATGATATTGATTTTGACATTTTTCCAAATTTAACACATATTGAAAAACTGTAAATATTTTATTAAGTTTTAATTAGTAATTATATAAATATAATAATAATAATACTACTACTAATAATAATAATATAAATTTAAATTATTATTAATTTTAAATATTATTAATGTATTAAATAAATAAAGTGAAATTATAAATATAAAATTAAAATCTATTCCAAATTCCATTTTCCAATTACCATTAAAAATTCTGTAATGAAATAATAAAATATATATTTTCTTTCATTAAATAATATAAATATAAATATATATATACATATATACTTATTTTATTACTATTATTATTATTAAAGTACATTAAACAGAAACAATTTAATGGGTGAGCTACCAAATGAATTTAAAAATTTAAAAAATATACAAGAAATGTAAATATATATGAATAAAAAAAATAATAGATAAATCTTTTTTTTTATTTATAATTTATAGAATTTCTTAACTTTTTTTTTTTTTAAATAAAATTATATTATTATTAAATAAATTAATAAATAAATTAAAAAAAAAAAAAAAAAAAAAAAAAAAAAAAATTAGAAATCTTAATGAAAACAAATTTTCTGGAGAATTATATATTCCAAAATCTTTGAAATTTTTGTAAATATAATTTAAATTATATAAGTAACATATATTAAAATATAATATAGTTTATAAATATATATTTTATTTTTTATTTATTTTTTTTTATATATATATTTTTATTTATATATTTATTTTTCTTTTTAACTATTTAATTTTTATTTTTATTTTAGATTTGCTGAAAATAATAACTTCAATTTAATTTCAAATACTAAAATGAATGATTCATTAGAAAAATTGTAAATTTAATATACAAAAAAAAAAAATTTTTATTAAAAAAATTATTAAAAATTTAAAATTTAAAATTTAAAATTTAAATTTTAAATTTTTATAATAATTATAAAACTAATAAATTTTTATTCATTTTATTACAATTATAATTATTATTATTGAATTAAATATATGTTTTATATTATTTAGATATTTACCTGGAAATAATTTTAATGGTAATATATTCAATGAATTAGGTCATTATAAAAACTTAAAGGAGCTGTAAATATATCTATAAATAAAAATAAATGGAGATATATATATATATAATAAAAAAATATTCTAAAAAGCGATTAAATTAAAATAATATCAAATTTAAAATATATTTTATTATTATATTAATAAAAAATTAGAAATTTAAATAATAACAGAAAAATTGAATATATTCCATCAACTATAAAAGATTTATCCAAATTAGAGAATTTGTAAGATTTAATACATTTAAAATATGATATATTAAATTATTAAATATTAATTTATAGTATTAAAACAAAAACAAAAAAAAAAAAAAAAAATTATATAATTAAATTAAATCTAACGTAAAATATATAATTTTCTTACATTATATATTTTATATTTATATTAAAATTTATTATAAAAAAAAAAATTTTTTTTTTTTTTTTTTTTTTTTTTTTTATAAATAGAATGATAGATGGAACAAGCATTAAAAAATTTCCAAATGGTGTATTTTTATTACCAAATTTAAATGAAATGTAAGTATTAACTATTTCAAAATATTTTAATGAAAAAAAAAATATATATATATATATATTTAAATACTTTAATGAAAAAATATATATATTTAAATATTTTTATTTATTACTTCATTTATTATATAATAATTAATGATATAATATTTATTAAATATATATATATTAGTAATATTGGTAGCAAAAATAATATTGGTGCAAAAATTGTTCACTTTTGTAAATCAAAAATTACTTGTAATTTTAATAATATATCATTATTATGCTATGAACCTGAATCATGTTATAATATTAATATTGCAAATACAATTAAACCATGTACTTATGAAGAAATTAGAAAGATTTTACCAAATAGATCAAAACATTATTGTAATATAAATGATGTAAATGATGACAAAGAATCAAATATAAATACTGATCCATATAATGAAAATATTGAAGATGGAATGACCTTTAAATTTGGAATTGAAAATAATATTATGAATGGAATTGTAATAGTAGCAGGAAATATGAATGATAATGACATGATTAATGAAATTGATAATTCATTAATTAATAATGAAGATGATAATTATATAAATATTAATTATAATCGATACAAAAATAAAAATAATGATTATAGAAATAAAATCAAAAATGAAAAAGATTCAAAAAAAAATAAAGAAAAAGATAAAGATAAACCCAAACATAAGAATAGAATAAAAAATAAAACAAATGAAGATGATAAAGTTTACTTTATCTATTTAGTACTAAGTCTAATTGGTATAAATGGAACTATAATTACTATTCTTTTCATAGTTTGTCTCTTAAGCTATAGTAAATCAAAAAATAAGATTGATTATCACAATAATGAAAATATAGATTCTGATATTATTATATCCGAAAAAATTATAATATATAACAAAGAAGATATTCAAAATGAAGAAAAAATTTTATCAAAAAAAAATGAAAATAAAGAAAATTATTTAATAGAAGAAATAAAAATGAAGAAAGACATTAATTTAAAAGAGATAAAAAAAAAAAAAATGAGGAAAATCATTTATTAAAAACAAATATATATATATATAAATGAAGAAAAAAATATATAACAAAGCAAAAAATAAATGAAGTAAAAATCTGAATAAATGATTTAAATATTTATTTATGTTATATAAGAATATAAATTTTGATTATTTATAATTAATAGAAACAAACATTAATTTCTGAATATTTTTCATATTATAATTATAAAAATTTAAAAAAAATAAAAAAATATTAAAAATTTTCAAATTAAAAAAAAAAAAAAAAAAAAAAAAATCTGGTATTTTTTTTAAAAAAAACAAAATCTTCTTATTATAAAAAAAAATCTGGTATTTTTATTAAAAAAAACAAAATCTTCTTTTTATAAAAAAAAAAATCTTCTATTTATTTAAAAAAAATCAATATATTAAAAAAAAATCTTCTAATTATTAAAAAAAAAAAAAAAAAAAAAAAAAAAAAGTTTTTTCATTTTATAAAAAAAACAAATAATAAATAAATAAATAAAAAATAATAAATAAAGTAAGTTTCAAAAAAAAAAAAAAAAAAAAAAAAAAGTATATCATGATAATAATATTAAAATATAAAAAACTATTTGTTTTAGTTTATTTTTTTTTTTATATTTTTATAATTTTTTTTTTTTTTTAATAAAAAAATTCATTTAAAATAACAAATAAAATAAATAAAATAAAATAAATTTGAAATTAAATATTATAATTAAAAAATTCAAAATAAATATATAAATAAAAATTATTCCAGTTCATTTAATGTCTATTTTTATTTTCTTATTATTTTTTATTATTATATTATTATTATTTTTTATTTTTTTATTTTTAATATTTTTTATTTTTTTAAATTTTTTTTTTTTATTATTAATTATTATTATTATTTTAGATTAAGTTAATTAATCTAGTAATACTATTAAGCTAAAAATAAAATTATATTCCGAAATATCGTCTATGATGTAGTGAAGGTGATCGATCATTTAGCCATTTGAAATTTGAATATTCAATTATTTCTCATATTAGATCAAAATCATTAAATTTCATCAATGTCCTTTTTTTTTTTTTTTTTTTTTTTTTTTTTTTTTTTTTTTTTTTTTTTAATTAATCTATATAGAAGTAAAATAAGGAAAGATCCTTTATTCTTATTTTTTTATTTTTCTTTTTTTTATTTATTTTTTTTCAATTCATCTATTTTAAATTATGAAAAAAAAAAAAAAAAAAAAAAAAAAAAAAAAAAAAAAAAAAACAATAAATGAATATATATTATTTTATGTTTCTTTATCTACCCTTAAACTTTAAAGCTAGCGGTCCTGATGGAATTTCAATATCATTTATGAATTAATAACTCATTGTAGGTTAATAAAAGCAATTTTTAATAAAGTAAGATATTGTTAAGTTTTTTAGAACTTCTTGGTTTGCATATTCATGCTTTATCCATGATCTAAAACAAATATGTGTAGTAACATATTTGTATATTTAATAATAATTATTAAATATTAAATTTATATCTTTTTGATAATAATTATTTTATTTTATTTTATTTCAATATATATTATTATAATTATAATAATAATTATAATACTTTATTTCATATAAAATTTATATAGTTCTATATATTAGAATATATATTTAATATATTACCTATTTCTTATAAATTAAATTATTTATATTAGAAATAGAGAACTCTCTTGTAAAATTTTAGGAATTAGAATTATTATTTAATTGTACGAATATTATAATTTTATTAATAAAATTTACTAAACTACCATTATTTAAAACCCACTGCTTATAAATTATTGTACATAAAAGTCCCGCATATCAAAAATTGGTGGAGATATCGGGGATGTGCAATAATATAGTTGTATTATTTTTATAAGTGTTTTATTAAGAGATATATTTTTATTATAATTATTTTCGTGTGTTAATTTATTAAGTTTAAATAAAATATTAGTTGAAAATTAATAATTACGCGTCAAAAAAAAAAAAAAAAAAAAAAAAAATATATATATATATATATATATATATATATTATTTTATTCTTATTAATTAAAGGCAGCTGGGAATTTGGACCAGGATAAAAACGAATAAGTCTTTAATTACTATTTAGATTTAGTTAATAGTGATAAGTTAGTTAATTAATTGTAATATTTTATTTGTAATTAAAGATAACTGGGAGTTTGAACCAGTATAAAAACGAATAAGCCTTTAATTATTAACTATTAGTTTATTAAAAAAAAAAAAAAAAAAAAAAAAAAAAATAATAATAATAATAATAAATAGTATTAATTAGTAAATTAATTAATAAGTAGTAAAAAAAAAAAAAAAAAAAAAAAAAAAAAAAAAAAAAAAAAAAAAATTATATATGTAATAATAATAAATAATAATTATAATAATATTAATATTGATAATAATACTTAGTAACAAAAATAAATAGTAAAAATTTTTAATAGTGATAAAATATATATTTAATTTTTATAAATTATTGAACGCGTTTTATTAGTTAATAAGACTATATATTATTGTATTTATATATATATACTACTCATTATTTGGAATTTTCTTAAAATGTCAAGTTCACCTACTACTTCGACAACTCTAGTGGATAACGATGATGTCGATACTAGAACTCTACCAAGGATTGGAGGTGTTCATAAAGATGCAGAAATTTGGAAGTTTCGTATTACTGACTGGTTTAGAAGGGAACGTATTGTAACGGATGCAGGAAAATTCAGTTATATCATTGCATCCTGTGAGGATGATATAGTTCGTGTACTTCATATGGAACAAGTCAAGTTGAATCGGATTCTAACACTAGATGAATGTGTATACCTAATTAAAAAGAAATATTGGAGAGAAAATCTGAAAGAAGACAAATTAAGACAAATTAAGAAAATTATGATCAATCCAAATGAAAGTATTTACGACTTTAATACTAGATTCTTAGAGTTATATGATCAATTAGATTCCGCAGACCAATCTTCCTTCTCAGTGATCGACTATGAAAATGCCTTGAGACCTCGTAGTAGAATTTATGAAAGAATCGCCATGGCTGAAGCTCCTGACCTTGAAACTGCCTGTAAATTAGCTGAGAAATATGAAAATATATTAACTCAATCTCAAGGAAACCAAGAAATGTGGGGTCCTTATGGTAATATCAATAATTATAATAGAAGAAATAATTTTTCCCAACCTGGTAGATCAAATCTTAATAATGCTTTCATTGATCAATATAATAATAATTCAAATTTCACTCCATTTAATAATAATTTTAATACATTTAACAATTCAGGAAATTTTAATAGAATAAGAAGATTTAATAATGTATCATTAAATTCATCATCTAGAATGAATTCTAGCGTTTTGAGAAATTTTAGAAACCCAAATTTTAATAGTTTTAATAATAACAATAATCTTGGTAACAATAATTTTAATAATAATTATAACAATGGTAATAATTATAATAATAGTAATAACAATAATCGTAATATGAATCACAATACAAATAATTATAATAATAATTCTGATGTTATAGACGATTTAACTAATCAAATGAAAAATTTAAAAATTAAAACCTGTTATTTCTGTCATCAACCGGATCATGTTTTAAAAGATTGCGTTGCTTTTGATAGATTCCAAAATGATCCAAATTATGAAAATTATATTAATTCCTTATATTCTCAAAAAAAACTAGATAATGGAAGAAGGCTAACTTCCTTTAATCAAAATGCCAACCCTAGTATAATTGCAGCTACCTCATGGAATGATAATTACAAAAATATTATTGCTGCTGCAAAACGTAGTAGAGATGAAAAATATTCATCCTTACTACCAAAAACAAAAAGAAAAATTAATAATGAAGAATTAAGCGAAAATGATTATACTAATAAAATGTATTATAATACAATAAATAATTCACCTAAAATAAAATATAATTTAAGAAATAGAAATATTGTAGAGTTACCCCTTAAGAATAAACCAAAAATTAATTACAATATTAATAATACTAAAAATTTTAATCATGATATAACTAATAAACATGACAACGAAAATGTGGATAATAATACATTGGAAAGTATTAATGATGGAAATTTAGATAAACTAAATATTAACAAAACGAAGGTATTGAACGATAATGATTTTGAAAGTATAGGTAAGAAAATAAGGAATAATAGTTTGGATATTGTGGATAAAGCAGATTTGGATATTATGAATAAAGTTGACTTGGATGTAGAGAACAATAATAAAAATAAAACGGATAACTTGAACACTCAAAATGAAGAAATTGGTAAAAATAGTAAAGTTAATAATCTAAATAAAATTGGAATTGGAAATAGAATGAACCCTACCAATGATAAAGAAAGAGATAAAACGAAGGACAAAGCTACCAGAGTTGGTCAAATAATTCAATTGTTAGAGGGTGTTGAACCATACGATATTGTGGAAGAATTGAGAAATACCCCAGCTAATATTAATTTGGCTCAGTTATTAGGAATTAGTAGTGCCTTGCGTGCCGATGTTAACAGAAGTTTCAAAAAATTGAAAACAGAAGAGGAAACAATCATAGGCTATGCGGAATGTTACGATGACATCGAAAATTTTGAGATTGTCAACAATCCGACACATTGCTACTGTACTAGGGAAGTCCAGGAACACGATATTGCTGTGGTCAGTGGTTCCGTTGATGGTTATCCTGCCGCTATTTTAATTGATGGTGGTAGTAACGCGAATTTAGTAACTAGGAAATTCCTCACAAAATTCATCAAAAATTATACTGTTGTAAGAACTACCTCTGGCAGAGTACATCAAGCTTTATCTGATGTTGAAGAAAAGGTTTATGAAATAGTTCAACTTGAAGTACAAATTGGAACATTAAAAATTAATACTGAATTTAGAGTCGTGGATAACGGTGATCCTATTTTTGATATAATTATTAATTTAAAAACACAAGCGGATTATAAGTTGCTAGTAGATGCTAATAGTAAATATTTATATGTGAGAAATAAAATTAATAATATCAATGGTATTTTCAGTTTTAACGTTGTACCCTTAGTACCATTAGAGGACGTT
Organism: Neocallimastix lanati (nom. inval.); assembly: GCA_016946835.1. Taxonomy (NCBI): domain Eukaryota; kingdom Fungi; phylum Neocallimastigomycota; class Neocallimastigomycetes; order Neocallimastigales; family Neocallimastigaceae; genus Neocallimastix; species Neocallimastix lanati (nom. inval.). The sequence continues at coordinate 3,607,894 of JACVTC010000001.1, read as the reverse complement.
CAAATTTTTCAATCTCAAGCTATGTTTTGTTATATAATAGAAAATCCACCTTCTACAATAATTAATAATATTAATAGTATTAATGAGAATGTTGATAAAAATAAAATTCTTGAAGTATTAATTGATAATATGGATATCAAAGATTTGGATTTTAAGGCAGAATTCAAAAAAATATTAAATTCTTATACAGATGTTATAGCCGTTTCCAGTGATGATTTGGAACCTTCAGAATTACTACCTCACCATATTGAACTAATTGCAGGTAGTAAACCTATTAAACAAAAAGCTTATAGAATTTCTCAAATTCAATTAGAAGCTTTAAAAATAGAATTAAAGAAATTAATAGATAAAGGACTCATTGTACCATCTCATTCACCATGGTCGTCACCTATTGTATTAGTACCTAAGAAAAACGGTCGTTGGAGATTATGTATAGATTATAGATTATTAAATAATATCACTAAAAAGGATGCCTATGCAATCCCGATAATACAAGAAATTTTTGATGCTCTAAAAGATGCTTATATTTTTTCAACTTTGGATCTGTTTAGTGGGTATCACCAGATACCTATGTTTAAGGATGATCAAGAACTTACTTCATTTACTACTAAGTTTGGAAATTATTACTTTAAGGTAATGCCTTTTGGTTTGACCAATGCTCCTGCTACCTTCCAGAGAGAAATGAATCGTATATTCTTTGACTTAATAAATAAATGTGTTCAAATATATTTGGATGATATTATTGTATATTCACCATCCATTGAACAACATCTAATAGATTTAACAAATGTTTTTGAAATTCTTAGAAATAATAAATTAAAAATGAATATTGAAAAGTGTCATTTCTGTGTTTACGAAGTTGAAGCGTTGGGACACAAGATTTCAAATAAGGGGTTATTACCCATAGAAAGAAAAGTAGATGCAATCAAGAATTTAGATATTCCTACCAATATTTCTGAATTACGTTCTTTTCTTGGAATGGTTGGATATTACAGAAATTTTATTGAAAACTATGCTTCTATTTCTGAACCCCTACGTAAACTTTTAAGGAAAAACTCACCTTTTATTTGGACTAAAGAACAAACTATTAGTTTTGATAATATGAAGAATTCTCTTTGTAACGCACCTATCTTATGTTATCCACGTTTTGATAAACCCTTTATTATTCGTACAGATGCTAGCTATCTAGGGATAGGTGGAGTATTATTACAACTATATGAAGATAAAATAGAACACCCAGTATTTTATATTAGTCGTTCTTTAAGTAAATCTGAACATAATTACTCTATTACTGAATTGGAAGGAACTGCAGCTTACTACTGCATTAATAAGTTTAAACCCTATATTCTTGGAAACCCTTTTCGGACTATTCTTTACACAGATCATCAACCTTTAGTTCCTATAATTAAAAACAATGAACCAAATACAAGTAAACATGCTCGTTGGTGTCTTTTATTTAGTCAGTTACAAGTTGACGTTGTTTATCAACCCGGGAGAGCAAATATATTAGCTGATGCACTTTCTCGTATAAAAAGGAAAGATATTATTACTACTAATGCTTTGGTAAACGATAATAATAGTAATACTGAAGGTAACGTAAAAGAAAACAATGAAAATAATATTGATGATGAAGGTAATAGAAGCGAAAATGGTGGAAATGGTATAGTTGATAATAATAATATAATAATTAATAATAATAACGAAGAGGATACTCCCAGAGAATTTATTGATGAAATTGAAAATGAAAAATATATTTCAGAATTTATGAAAAAGTTTTTGACAGAGAGGATTATCACTATTAATGATAAAACATATATTAAAGATAGAGGTAAACTTAGACTAGTAATAGATGATTATTTGGAAAAAATAAAAATTATCGGAATGGCCCATAGGATCGGCCATGAAGGCCTACAAAAGACATATGATAGAATAAAACAAAATTTTTATTGGAAAAATATGATTTTGGATATAAAGAAGTATATTTCAATTTGTAAAATATGCCAATTAAACAGATCGGAACCTTCTCCCAATTTAGTTGAACAATTTAGAACTCCTGTAGAGGCTCCTTTTGTCAGATTAGGATTGGATATTATTGGACCTTTAAAAACTACATCCAAAGGTAATAAGTATATTATAGTTTGTGTAGATTATTTTACTTTATGGGTTGAAGCTGAAGCCTCTCAAACAATTACTTCTCAAGATGTTATCACCTTTTTAATTAATGTTTTTAGTAGACATGGGTTACCACAAATAATTAATATGGATAATGGAACCCAGTTGAATAGTGATTTCACCAAAATATTCTTAGATCTTTATGGTGTATATATTCATTTTGTTGTTCGTTACCATCCTGCTTCTAATGGCTTGGTCGAAAATAGAAATAGAGAGATTGGAAAACAACTTAGGAATTTTGCTGGTAAAAATAATGATTGGGATACCTTACTACCTTTAGCTTTATGGGCTATCAGGACTTCAAAATCTTCTGTTAGTGGATATTCAAGTTTTGAATTATTATATGGACGTGAAGATATACTCCCAAATGAAATCAATATACTTTGTTCATTAGGAGAATCCATTGAGCAACCAATTGAAGAATTATTATTAGAAAGATTAATAGAACATACAAAATGGATTAAAGATGCAGCCAATAAAAAGTTTGGGACAATTAACTATTGGAAGACAAGAAGAGAAGCAAAGAAAAGTATGGAAAAGATTCATGAATACAAAATCGGTGATAAAGTAAAAATAAGAATGTTTCAAAGACATAAATTGGACCCTTATTATATTGGACCCTATACAATCAAAGAAATCACTTGGAATACTGTTAAATTACAAGAAGATAAAACTGGAATTATATTAAAGAGGAATGTACACATCAAAAATATTCTACCTTATAGAGAATAATATTATAATTAAAAAAAAAAAAAAAAAAAAAAAAAAAAAAAAAAAAAAAAAAAAAAAAAAAAAAAAAAATATATATATATATATATATATATATTATTAACAAAAATTTAATAACAAATTTTTTTTTTTTTAAAAATTGAATCAAAATTTAAATTATAAATTTATCATAATTTTTATAAATTTTGTATTTGAGATATTCAAATTATATTAATGAATATTTTAATAACTAACATAGTAAATATTAAATTTTCTTTAAAAATGAAATAATATTCTACAATATAATTATCTTATAAAAATTATTATTTTGTTAATAGTCAATTTTATCTTCAATTAAGTATTCTTCTCGTATAGAGAACTATACTTAATTTCATATATAAATTGCTATCTTAGCGTGGGCAATTTTGATCTAAAACAAATATGTGTAGTAACATATTTGTATATTTAATAATAATTATTAAATATTAAATTTATATCTTTTTGATAATAATTATTTTATTTTATTTTATTTCAATATATATTATTATAATTATAATAATAATTATAATACTTTATTTCATATAAAATTTATATAGTTCTATATATTAGAATATATATTTAATATATTACCTATTTCTTATAAATTAAATTATTTATATTAGAAATAGAGAACTCTCTTGTAAAATTTTAGGAATTAGAATTATTATTTAATTGTACGAATATTATAATTTTATTAATAAAATTTACTAAACTACCATTATTTAAAACCCACTGCTTATAAATTATTGTACATAAAAGTCCCGCATATCATCCAAGAGGTCACGCCAAAAAAATTTAACTTTCTTTCAGAATGAATATTATCTCATATTATTTATTATTTTTCAGGTGTAAATTAAGGTCAAGTTATAATACCTGAATTTGATTCAATTAGCATAATTCATATTAAAATGTTTTTTTTTTTTTTATTTTTTTATATATATATATTTATTTTTTTATTTATTTATTTATTTATATGTAATGACTTAATAAAGTAAATTTCAAAAAATTTTTTCTACTAAAATTTCTAGCCTTTAATAGATCCACTCAATTGTCTACTTTAATTTAATATTTTTTTTTTTGTTGATTTAAATTAGCTCAAATTGTGGCCCAATATTTATTAGTTTTTTTTTTTAATGTTAAGAACGACTTCAAAGTATTCCAATGGTGGTAAGGATTAATAAAAAATTTTTTTTTTTTCATGGGTGGACTGCTCTTCCCAAACTACTCTTGAGACTGGTCATTGGAAAGTCAGTAGATAATTCTAAAAAAAAAAAAAAAAAAAATATTTAGGTTATTGAGATTCTTATTCATTCATAGGACGCATAAAGCAGAAAGCCAGAAAGCCATATCCAATTCTATTTCTTACTTTTCTTTCTTAACAGTCTATGTAGTTTTTCAATTTCCTTATTGCGATTCTCAATCATTTTGTTAAAAATGAAAAAACCACAAAAAAATTACATGTGATTCTAATAATATATCATTATTATGTTATTATGTTATGAACCAGAATCATATTATAATATTCATATTGAAAATACCAATTAAATCATGTACTTTATGAAGAAATTAATAAGATTTTTTGCCAAATAGATCAAAACTTTATTGTAATATAAATGAAGACAGAGAGACAAATATATATAACAATCCATATAATGAAAATAATGAAGATGAAAATGACCATTAAATATGGAATTGGAAAATGATATTATTAAAAGAAATTATAATAGAAGTAGGAAAAGATTAAATAATAATGGAATAATTTATTAATAATTCAATAATAAATAAATAAATAAATAATGAACAATATTTAAATGATAATGAATTCCATGAAATGAATAAAGTAAAAAAAAAAAAAAAAAAAGATAAACCTAAAAAGTAAGAATATAATTTAAAAATGATATTTTTTTCCCTTTCCTTGATTAATTCCAAAAATTTTAAAAATATTATTTTTATTTTTTCCTGATTATTAATAATTAAAGTGTTAACATTAATTTCAATGGTTTATAAATATGTATAAAACAATAATAATAATTCAACTATAAATTTCATATTTAATATTTCTAAAATATCAATATATGAAACAGTAATTTATTTCAATTTTTTTAAACAAAATTTAAAATGAACTTAAAAAAAATACTATATAATTAAAAGAATTAATAGAAATGAAATAAAATAATATTAATAATATAGATTCAAAAAGTAAAAATAAATTATATAAATATAAATTTTTACAAAGAAAAGAAAAATAAAAAAAGGTAAAGGAAATATAATATATGATTTATATTAAAGAAAATTATAAAATATAAATACTATTATATAATTTTCAATGAAATCAAAATTATATAAATATATAAATGTTCATATATGTATATATAAAGGATATAAAGTTGCATGTTAATAAAAATAATTCATAAATTCAAAATCAGGAAAATCAAAAATGTAACATAATTAATAACAGAATATTAATATTTTAGAACAAATTTAAAATCATAAAAATATAAATATAATTTATAAATTACGGTATAATAATCTAAATAAAACAAAACAAAAGAAAAATAATTAATTACAGATTATTAATATTTTAGAACAAATATAAAATCATAAAAATATAAATATAATTTATGAATTACGGTATAATAATCTAAATAAAACAAAACAAAAGAAAAATAATTAATTACAGATTATTAATAATTTAGAACAAATTTAAAATCATAAAAATATAAATATAATTTATGAATTACGGTATAATAATCTAAATAAAACAAAACAAAAGAAAAATAAAATAAATAAATAAAAGATTATTGTAGTTTTCGAAATAAGAAATATAACGGTGAAAATAGTAATATTCATCAAATATATAAGCTTCGAAAATAAAAGAATAAAATACAAAATAAAAAAAATAATAATAATAATAAATAAAAAACTTAAAAGTAAAACGGTCAAATAAAAATATATAAGGTTATAAATATACAAAAATAATAATAAATACAGTTTTAGAAATAGAAAACAATGTTTTCATTGTTTTAGGAATACAATATCGCAAAATAAATAAAAAAACTTTATAATAAATTTATTATACTATTATATTTTTTTAAAATTTTAATAATAGTTTTAAAAATGAAAAAAATATATATAAACCTATAATATAAATATTTTTAATTATTTATTTACTTTTAAATAATTATTAAAACAAAAATTTTATTTAAAAATTTATTAATAATTTGTATTTTATTTATTTATTTAATAATATTCATAAAAATAGCTTATAAATATTTTAAATTAGAAAATGGTAAAGAATTACAAGAGCAAATTAAATGATGGTTATACTCCACCCCCTCCAACTGGTACACCATTATACCACCCAGAAGAAGAAGCTGAAATTCCACCAAAAAGAACTAATATACCACCAAGAAGAATGAATCCACCACCAATGAATTCAGTACCACCTCAAGGAATCAATCGACCACCTATGAATCAAGGTTATCAACAATATAATCAACCTCGTTTTAATCAACCAAATTATAATAATCCACAATTTAATCAATCACCAATGCGACCTTTCAATAATGGTCCTCAATATGGTGCACCACCACAATATGGATCACCACAATTTGCATCACAATCACCAGGATTTAATCCAAATTACTATCCAAATCAAAATTACCAAAGACCAATGCCACAACTAGCTTATAATAGAAACAATAGTTACCCACCTGCACCAAATAATGCGAATGGTCCAGTAGTTCCTCCAAGAAGAGATAGATATGATACAAGCTTCGTTAATGGTGGTGGTCAATATTATTCAGATCCTTCATACAGAATGCCATTCCCAAAATAGAAGTATAATTAAAATAAAATATATAGTAACGTAAGCAAAACCATAAATAATGTTACCATTAACTATTCTTTTTTTTTTTAAAAAAAAAAAGACAAACTATATAGATAGATCTTCGTTTTCTTTTTTAATATTTTCTTATATAATTTAAGTTTTACTATAAGTAAAATCTAACGCTAAAAATTAATATTTATAATAGTTAAATATTAATTTATATAATTTTTAAGAAATATAATCAATATTAATAAAAATAATTAAATTATATATTAAGTAAAAATATACTTTAAAATAAACAAATTATAATTTATAAATAAATAAATAAAAATAAAATTAACCGAATAAAAAAAATAATACAAAATAATAAAATAAAATAAAATAGAACAAAAATAGTAATATATAACAAGCAAATAAAAAATAATAAAAAATAAAAATAAAAAAATAATAAAAAAAAATAATAAAAATAATAATAAAAAATAAAAAAAAAAAAAAAAAAAAAAAAAAAAAAAAAAAAAAAAAAATGAAAAAACACTGGTGAAAATAATAATATTATTAATTTTCTTAAGTAAGAAAATTGAACTTTATATTTTTAATTAAAGAAAAATATTTATTATTTCATTATTTTATAATAATATTTTGAATAATATTATTAAAAAAATAGTAATATAATAAAGGTAATAATAATAATAACAATAATAACAATAATAATAATAAATAATTAAAAAAAAAAATAAAATAAAAAAATAAAAGATATTTTATTAATAAGAAAATATTTAATATAGAATATAATATAAAAGTTTTATATATATATTAATGTATATTTTATTATTATTTAATTATTTAATTATTTATTTTTTTTTTTTTTTTTTTTTTTTTTTGTTTGTTTGTTTCATTTAACTTAATCAATTTATTCTCAGAGAGAATAGTCATAAAAAAAAATATTTTTATTTTTTAATCATTTAAAAGAATCAGAAATAATATTTCATTTGAAAGAAAATAAAACTATTGATAATATAATGAAATACATTTATCCAATAATTCATTTTTTATAGAGGTAGTAGACCTAAAAAAAATTTTTTTTTTAATCAGTTAAAAGAGATAGAAATATTATTTCTTTTTGTTAAAAAAAAAACAGAACTATTAATAATATAATGAAATACGTTTATCTAAAAACATTAACCTTTATTTTAATATATATATATATAAATAACATTATAAGCCTTTTTTTTTAAAATATATAGAAAGAACATTATTATTTTTATCTTTTTTGTTTTTGTTTTTGTTTTTTTTTTGCTTAGAGGTTAACATATATTATTTCAGATAAGTTATTTATGATACCTATTAATGTTAATATAAAATAAATAATAAATAATAAACAATAAATAATAAATAATAAAAAAGAAATAAGAAATATGAAATAAGAAATAATTAAATAAGAAATAAATAATAAATAATAAATAATAATTGAATAATAAATAATAAATAATAAATTATAAATAATAATCTTTTTTTAAAAAAAAAAAATAGGAAAAGAAATAAATTCTATAATTCTATTAATTCTATTAATTATTTCAACTTTTTTTTTGTGAAAAATTTAAAAAAAACTTTAATTACTAATAATTTTTTTTTTTTTTTTTATAATTTCATTCATCTAAACTTTGATTATCAGTTTGTACTACTTATTTTTTATTATTTTTTTTTATTATTAAAAAATAATAAAGAATAAATAATAAATAAATAATAAAAAATAATAAACCTATTTTTTTATTTTTTTTTTATTAAAAAATAATAATAAATAAGTAATAAATTATAATAAATTAGATTTTTTCATAAATTTTTTACATAAAAATTTTTACTAAATCAGGTATAGGTTAAAAAGAGTTTTTTTTTTTTCTTTTTTAAAAAAAAAAAAAATTTTATTTTTTATTTTTTATTAAAATTATTTTTTTTTTTTAAAAAAAAAAAAAGTAAATATTGTTTTGTAATTTCATTTTATTATCATATTTTTTTATATAGAATATTCATAAAATATAGGAATATTATTTTAGATAATTTATAATTTTAAAAATAGTAATTTAAAATAGTTAAATAAAAATCTATTCGAATTAGTATTAGAATTATTGTTACAGTATATAATTAATAATATAATAAAAATTTTAAACGAATTATATAATTTATGTATATTTATAATGTTCGTTATGTAGTAAATTTAATTTAAATTAATAGTATCTTGAGTAAATTTGTTATAAAAAAAAAAAAAAAAAAAAAAGTAGAATACTATTATGAGATAGATATTACTTTTCTCAATAGTAATTATGCGCTTTTACTTTATATTAATTTACTTTTTCTTTTCCTTTTTTTTTTTTTTGGTAGTATAATATGATTTACTATTAACAAAAGAAAATATTTCTTGTATGTTATTATTGAAATAATCAAGAAATAATAATTTTTTTTTTTTTTTTTAATTGTTAAGAGACTTCAGTTTGTAAGCATACAATATGAATTATTGTTAAAATATTGTTAACTTCATATGTGATTTTTTTTTAATAAATAAATAAATAAATGAATTAGTACCTAATAAAAAAAATTTTACTTTTATAAAAATATTATTTATATATAATATGCTAATAAAAAAAATTATACTTTATATTTATTTAATATGCTAAAATTTATAACTCGATACAAGTCTATTATATTTTTATAGCTTATAATGAATAAATTATACATATAAATGGCTTTTTTTTTCTACAACTATTATTTTCTACATTAAACTTAATTATAAATAGCTTAATTTTATTTTATTTCATCTTAATGTGTATATAATTAAATATTAAAAAAAAAAGAAAAAAAAAAAAAAAGAAAATTACTGTAATTATTTTTTAATTTTTTAATTTTTTTTTTTTTTTTATTTTTTAATTTTGCTATTAATTAAAAAAAAATTTTTTTTTCTTTAATAATAGTAATAAATAATAAATAATATTATTAATACAAATATATAAATATATATATAAAAAATAACTTCTTTTTTTATATAACTTTATTTAACTATTAAAAAATGATTCTATTATATATATATATTTGTTATATATAAATTTTAATATAAAAATAATAAACATTATTTAGAATCTTCATTTTTTTTAAAGAGACATTAGATTAAATAGTTATAAGAGTTTTATTGTAACACTATTATCATCACCTTCATTTTTGTATTCATCAAAACATATTGCTAATGCAGTCATAAAAGCTATATCAACACCAGCAGCCACTTGACAGTAATAATCTTCTTGAGAAGTTAATAAAAGTTTAGCATTAATTTTTTTTGATACCTTAGCAATTAATGGGGCCCCTTCCTTTTCTTTACCATAAAATATAGCGCAAGAATAACCGAAAAAGTCACATTTCATTTCGAGATATTCCGTCTTATTTGTTACCTGATTATAAAATTCAATAACATGTTTTTTAATACTTATAAAACTCTTTTTACTAATAGAGGCAAGTTGTTTTTCAGATTGATCTCCTTCATATATTTTCATATATCTCTTTAAACTTAAGATTTTATTTTGTATATTAAGAATTGGTTTCTGATATAAATCATAGAGTATCTTTTTATCTCTAAGATTGAATGCTTTTCCTTTACATTTAAAATAGACTACATCATTTATATCTTTAATTGAGAAATCATCTCCTGAAAAACTAAATAATTTTTCTTTTAAAATTAAGGTTACCGGTTGTCTTAAAACAAACCTTGGTTCCACACATACAATATCATTTTTTGGTGATGAAAGTGGATCATCATTATAAGTTTTTGTAAATCTCATTTTTTTTTTTTTTTTTTTTTTATTTTTTGTTATTTTTATTATTTTTATTATATTTTTTTATTTTTATTTATTTATATATTATTTATATATAATTTCTTATTCAACTTTATTAATTTCATTAAATATGTTTTAATAAATTACATGATAATTTTTATTCTTAATTTATTTTATGTATATTTTACCATTTTTCTAATTTTATTTATTATTATGATTTTAAATTTTTTTTTTCTAATTTTATTTTATTTTGATTATTATAAAATAAAATAAAAATTGTATTTTATTTTTAATTTTCTTTTCTTTTTTTTCTTTTTTTTTTTTTTAATTTTTATAATTTTAATTCTTAAAATATATTAAATAACTTTTAAACTTCTAAATATTCCAAATTGGTCATCATTTTTCAATTTAATAATTTATAAAAACTTTAAAAACATTGAAATAAATTTAAAAAGAAAAAAAATAAAATAAAATTAAAAATAAAAAATAAACCTAATGAATTAAAAAAAATTTATTTTATTTTATTTAATAATAATCAAAAAAAAAAAAAAAAAAGAAAGAAAAAAAATATATATATATATATATATATAATAGAAATAAAAATAAAAAAATAAAATAAAAAAAGCTTAATATGAAATATATAATAATTATAAATATTTTTAATTAATTTTTTTTTTAAATATTTAATCCCAATATATATATATATATTTTTTTTTTGATATTATTTCTCTTTCATGGAAACCATCTCTTCCTGATAAACAGAAAAAAGGGTTTCTACTAATACTAATGTTACAAGTTAATATTATATTAAACCAAAATCAGATCTTACACAGACTATATTTTTATATATAAGAGTTCACTATATTACTTTAAATTATATATCTAAATTTATAAAAAAAAAAAAAAATTCTTTTTATGTTAAAATTAACTACGATTATTAAAATTTATTATTTTCAATTTAATTCCATTTTTCTAATTTTATTTATTATCATGATTTTAATTTTATTATTGTTAAGAAATTAGAGCACACTTAATTATAAATATATAATATTATTAGTCAATTAACTATTATTTTATATTATATTTTATTAAAATAAAAGACCTCAATTTCAAATATAAAATTACATTATTTCTTTTATATAATTATATGTATGTATACACTATGTAATGTCATAATGTACATAAAATAAGTGTGAACCTTAACATTCCCCCTACATTATGCATTACCAGTTTAACTATTTTAATCTATTTTAATTTTATTTTATTTTATTTTATCTTATTTTTTTTTTTTTTTTTTTTTTTTTTTTTTTTTTTTTTTTTTTTAATTATTTTAATCTTTGAATATTTTATCAGTAAATATCTTCATATTAATTCCAGAAATACTTTTCGTTAAAGGATCAGCTAGCATCTTTTCTGTGTTGATATATTCTAATTGAATTTTATTTTCTAATATTTTCTCTTGAATAAATTTATATCTTATATCAATATGTTTACACCTACCTTTTGAGTTAGTATCTTGAGCAATAGCAATACATGCTTTATTATCAACCATTATTTTAATTTTAATTTCTTTATCGAATATCTCTTTAAATAAATTTTTAAACCATAAGCCTTGTTTAGCACATTCTGTTAAACTTACGAATTCTGCTTCTGCAGTTGATAAAGTAACAGTCTTTTGTAATTGAGTTTTCCATGATATAGGGCTATCACCTAATAAATAAATATATCCACTGGTTGATTTTCTTGTAGTCTCATCATTTGCGAAATCTGAATCTGAATAACCAATAGATTCACTGTTTCTGCTATAATAAATTGATTTATTTTTTGTACAATTTAAATATTGTAATATATACATTAAAGATTTATAGTCCACTTCCGTAGGTTCTTCACAATGTCTGGAAGCCTGATTTACAGCAAATGATATATCAGGTCTTGATTTTACGGCAATATAGAGTAATGCTCCTAATAAGGATTTAAATTCTTGAACATTTACGGATGGGGATCCTTCTCTTTCCTTTTCAGAGACCTTTCTAGTAGGGGTTTTAATAAGTTTGGTTTTGTTCATATTATATCTATCAATAATTTTATCAATATAGTCTGTTTGATTTATTTTATAACCATTTTTGGTTTTGTATATGTTGATACCAATAATTTTATTTGCAGATGATTCCTTTGATATTTTATATTTATATTTAAGTTTTTCAATAGTTTTGCTTATTTCATTATCATAACCTGTAATTAAAATATCGTCAACATACAAAGTCAATAAACTTATTAGTTTTTTATTTTTATTATATTTTCCAAATAAGCATTTATCTGTTTTATATTGAATATAACCAGTACTCTTTAGGAATTTTGATATTTCATTAAACCACATACGACCAGCCTGTTTTAATCAGTATAAGGCCTTTTTTAATAACCAATATTTATTTTTCTTTTTATAGTTATTATCACCTTCTGGAATATTAGTGTATATTTCATGATCAAGTTTGGCGTTTAGGTAAGCTGCTTTAATATCCAGTTGTTTTAAATTCCAATTTAAGTTAGCGGCAATGGCTACTGTTAGTCGTAAACTGTCTGCTTGTACTGTTGGTGAATAAGTTTCTACGAAATCCTGACCTGGAATTTGTTGAAAACCTTTAGCTACAAGTCGTGCCTTTTTGATATTATTGTCTTTTGTAGTAAATACCCATTTAGTATCAATAATATTTGCATTAGTTGGAATCTTATCCACTATTTCCATTACTTTGTTATTGTACATATTGTTCAATTGTCATTAATTGCGATTTTCCATTTTTCAGCTTCTTTTGTTCTAAGAGCTTGATTGAAGTTGGTTGGGTCTTTAGTTAAAATATTTAATATTTTATGTTCTTTATTTTTATTTTTATTTAATATTTTTATTTTCTTCTGACTGAGTGGTTCAATATCAGAATCACTATCATTATTTTCATTATCATTTGTATTATTATCATCTGTTGATCTTTTCCTTTTGTTGAATTCTTTATTACTAACTTCAGTATATTTTTTGCTTATATTTGAATTAGTATTATTATCAATATTATCATGTATAATAGTATTATAATTATTTAAATTTCCGAAGTTTTCATCAACATTGTTCATGACATCATTTTCAATTTTTGAATTTTTAGAATTATTTTTCACATCATTGTTATTATTATAATTGGAGTTATTTTTATTATTATTATTATTATTATTATTATTATTATTATTATTATTATTATTATTATTATTATTATTGTTATTGTTATTATTGTTATTGTTATTATTATTATTATTATTATTATTATTATTATTATTATTGTTATTATTGTTATTATTATTATTATTATTATTATTATTATTATGCTGTTGAGGGTTTGAAAGATTTTTTAATTGAATATTATCATTATCGGAAGAAAAATTATTTTCCCCCTCAATTAAAGAATCTTGAAAATCGATAATAGAATCAATATATTTATTGGTGAAGAAAGAAGTATTAATGGTACCAGGTACTTCTTCCATAAAGTATACATCTCTGGCAATTACAATGGAGTTTGTTTCTAAGTCAAGAATCCGATAGCCAAGAGAATCATTAGCATATCCTACAAAAATGCCTGGTTTAGAATTATTTTCAAATTTGTTAGTTTTATGATTATTGTAAAAAAATGCCTTACAACCAAAAACTTTCAAGTGAGTAATATCAGCTGGTTTTTTAAAGAATAATTCATAAGGGATATTATTGTTGATAAATTGATGAGGATTTAAATTATATAAATGAGCAGCACAAAGAATGGCTAAATCCCAGAATTTTAAAGGAAGCTTAGCAGAATTTAAAAGAGTTTTAGCACAATTATTTAAGGTTTGATTTAACCTTTCGGCTCTTCCATTTTGTTGAGGATTACCAGGTGTTGAGTGAATAAAATTAATACCTTCGGATTGGAGATAAGATATTAAATTTTTATTAATATATTTTGTGCCATTATCGGATTTTAAATTAATAATTTTGTAAGGTGTAGTATTTAAAATGTGTTTATTAAAGAAAATAAAAGTATTATAAACATCACTTTTATTTTTTAATAAAAATACCCAAACCTTATGAGAATAGTCATCTAAAAATGTAACATAATAATTAAATCCAAGATAAGAATTCTCAAGTTTACCAACCACGTCAGTATAAACAAGTCCCATTGGTTTTTCCGCCTTTTTAAAAGAGGAATAGAAAGGTTTTTTCTTTAACTTACTAATTTTACATTGATGACAGTCTTTTTTATTATGGTTTGAAGTATGCTCTAAAACGAACAATTTGATATCTTTGTTATTGTTGAAATGCCCAAGTCTGGCATGCCATAAATCGTAATTGAATGTTATGAATATGATTATTGTTGTTGGATGTAATTTTGCATGGGAATGTTTTAAATGTAAATAAATGTTTGTCATTTTCAAAGATATTAGCTATTAATTTATTGTTTTTATAGATTTGTAATCTGTCAGTACCATCAATTTGTTCCATAATTATTTTACATCCATTATCTAAAATTGAATGTGTAGAGATTAAATTGTTTTGTATATTAGATGTATAATATACATTTGATAATGTAAAATCATTGTTATTGAATTTTCCTATGTAATTTCCAATTTGTTTAATTTCATCAATTTTGCCATTTGGATAAATATTATTTTTATTATTGACTCTGGATGTATGATGTAGATTTTTAATGTCATTCGTTAAACTGATTCCAGTTCCGCTATCTATAATCCAGTGTGTCATTTTATTTGAGTTATTATTATTGGATTTTGAAACAGTAACACTTCCGGTGAAATAAATATGTGATTCATCTTCATTTTCTGAATCACTTGTTGAGTATGAATTATTTTCTTCTTCATTGATATTTCCTGTATGATAGTTATTCTTATTGTAATTATGGAAAATTTTCCTTTTATTTTGAACTTTATTATTATTGCTGTTTTGATTTTTATTTTTATCTTTATTGAGATTATTATATTTGCAATAATCTGTTGAATGTCCATTTAATTTGCATATATCACAATAGTAATTTTTATTTCTATTATTTTTATTAATTTTATTATTATTTCTTTTAATGTTACTGTTTACATTATTAATATTTATGTCTTTTAAATTTTTACTGGTTGATTTTAATATTTCAACCTTTTCATCAAAATCATGAATTTTTATTAATTCGGATAATAATTCTTTAAATGTCGTAAATTTATAAATAATTGAAGTTGTAATTCCAACCTTTTTTAATTCTGTTGCTGAATATAAAATTTTGGTCTCTTCGTCTAGTGGATTTTTATTAATTTTTTCACTTTCACTTTGGTGTTGTTCGAAGAGATTATTTAATTCATTTAAATATAAAATGTAATCATTATTAATTATTTCTAAATTATTAATTTTGTACTCCAAAATATTTAACAAAGCTTGTCCAGATTGATAAAAGCGACTTTTCAGTCTATCAATCATTTGGAAAGCAGTTTTGCATCCTTTTAAATAATTTTGGGAGGATTCATCAAGACTATTAATAATAATAGATTGAACAGCATTATCAGATTTAATTTGATTTCTGTTCATGTCCTTTAAATCTATATTCTTATCTATATAATCTTCATAATCCTGTGCTATAAGATGGCACCTTAATGCATCATACCATCTTTCAAAATTGTTTTTATCTATTTTAAAATCCTTATAATTGAAAACGGATTTGGTTGAGGTTTCTATGTATTTTACTTGTTGAATGATGATTTTATCTGATTTAATTTCATTATCAGATTGTTCATCTTCAACATCTCTTGTTTCTGTGTGTGTAGAAGAAGCTGAGCTATCTTCTAAAGAAGGTTTTTGTTTCTTCTTTAATGTCATTTTAATAATTTATTTATAAAATCTAAAATAACGGAAATTTATTTCAATGATAAATGTATAATTAAAATATTTGTAAAATTTAAAATATTTGTAAGATTATAAACATTACTATGCTAGTCTCAATTCATTGAGACTCTTAATCTGTTAAGAAATTAAAGCACACTTAATGATAAATATATAATATTATTAGTCAATTAACTATTATTTTATATTATATTTTATTAAAATAAAAGACCTCAATTTCAAATATAAAATTACATTATTTCTTTTATATAATTATAAGTATGTATACACTATGTAATGTCATAATGTACATAAAATAAGTGTGAACCTTAACAATTATATATATATAATTTAATTAAATTTTACTGATATATGAACTAGAAAATAATTAAAGATTTAGATAAGTATAAGTTCCATTATATAAAAAAATACAAAAGAACATGAATTATCCATTAAGGATAGTTTAAAGAAAAAAAAAGTATTTAATATATTAAAAAAAAAATTATGGACTAGTATTTAAAGTAATAATTGTGCATTAAATTTAAAAATATTTAGATTGATTCTTTTTTTTTTTTTTTTTTTTTTTTTGTTCAAATTTTTTGACATGTATCTTTTTTTATGGTGATTCATCTCACAAATTAATTAGAATTATATAATTGTATAAGCATTTTATTACTATTTTTTTACATTTTAAGAGTTTATATATAAATATACATATAAAACTAATCATAATTTAAAGTAATGAAATATAAATTATAGTTTATTCTCAAAATAGTTATTTTTTTTTTTTTTTTAAGAATAAAATTATAATTAATAATTTAATAATGTTTTTACTTCTACTTATATATATATATTTATATTAAATTTTTTGAAATCCACTTAATATTAAATATAATAATTACATATAAAAGTATTTTTTAAAAAAAATAATTAATCTAATGAATTTTTAATAATTCATAGGAATTATTATTATTATTATTATTATTATTATTATTATTATTATTATTATTATTATTATTATTATTATTATTATTATTATTATTATTATTATTATTATTATTATTTTTATTATTTTTATTATTTTTATTATTATTATTATTATTATTATTTTTATTATTATTATTATTATTATTATTATTATATAAAATCTATTATTATGTTAGTAATCATTGATGTAATGTATGAGCATAATAAACTTTTTAATATTTATAAATATTGTTGTTTTCATTAGGTCATGAGATGAATATCATTAATAAAATAATGATAATATTATTATAAATAAATGATAAATAATAATAATAAATTTTCTTCTTCATATTTAAATATATATACCATTAATCTAATTTTTTTTTTTTTTTATTTATCTATTTTTACAATTAACTATAATTCCTACTCTAACTATCAATAAAAATATAAAAATAAATAAAAAAAAAGTAAAAAAATAGTATTAAAATTAATTATAATAATTATAATAATTAATAAATAAATAAATAAATAAATAAATAAATAAATAAATAAATAAATAAATAAATAAATAAATAAATAAATAAATAAATAAATAACTCTATTAATCTTTCTTTTCAATTTGACATAAAAAATGAAAAGTTATAAATTTAATAAAAAAAAATTAAAATTTGTAATGGAGATGTCGGGGATCGAACCCGAGGCTTCTTGCATGCAAAGCAAGCACTCTACCACTGAGTTACATCCCCAGCTTGTCAATTTGTTGGTATGGTTCATATAGTTTTAGGAATATAATAATAATTAACACAAATAATAAAATTACAATAAAATAAAATAATTTGTTTTAAAATCAATATTTATTTATTTAAATTTGTAAAAGAAAAATAATAATATAATTATTTATTTAATAAAAAGAAAGTTATTGATTATATTTTATTTCACTAAAATTACATGTATTTATATTTTTTTATCAAATTAAAATTTGTAAAGCCTAACTATTTTTTTAATAAACTAATTACTAATTATTTTTATAAATAAAACATTTAAATTGAAATTGAATTATTATTTTAGTTAATAATATTATTGTTATAAATAGTAGTTATATATTATTGAATTATTAATTATTTAATAATAGTTTAATACTAATATATATAAAATAAAAATAAAGAGATTATACAGAATATTTTATTGTGGTTTAGTTAAATTTAGTAATTAAAATAAATTTAAATTGATAACGAAAATTTTAATAACCAATTAAATAGATTTGATTATTTTCAATATAACATAATACAAAAGAAATATAATATTAATATATTAAGTGGGCAAGGACAATATTCTTGGCTAAAGATTTTTAATACATTATAATGGAATCGGATCGATAATTCAAAAAGGAATTATAAGTTAATTGGTGATTTATTAACTTAAGATTTCTATTTAGTAATATTTGAAGAATATTGGAAAGTTCCAATTATATAGAATAGAATAATCTATAAGGTTAGAATAATTTATATTATTCTAGCACAATTAGTATTATTTGTTCATTCTGTATTAAGATGCCCCCGCTAAGACTCAAGCTAGGTAGAAGCTGAGTTAAACTTGACAATATTTTTCAAATGAACATTACGATTCATTTGTATATTAGTAGCAGGATCAGCTAAAGTGACTGTATTGAATTGTTTCTTTACCACTTTCATAGGTCCAACAAAGTAAGGTTCTAATTTAGTTCGATTAAAGTTTCTTACTAGTACTAAATCACCTGGTTTTATTCTTTTAGCTTGATTCATACTGGTCTTTTCTTCTCTCCTAGTAGCCCAATACTTCGAAGCATTTTTGATATTAGATGCGGCCTCCATTACCCATTGGTAGTGTGATACAAATTTTTCCAGTAGAATTTCGTCAGAAGACTTATTTATACCCTTAGTTGGTCTGGCAGCAATGTCAAAAGGTTGTTGGTCCTCCCTTCCATAAACTAATTCAAAGCTTGAATGGTTGGTAATTGAGTTTTTAGTAGTTCTTAAAGCCCAAAGTGCAGATGGTAAAATTTCATCCCACTCTTTGTGTTGTTTTCCTAGTAATCGTAATAATTTTCCAATTTCTTTATTACGATTCTCAACTAAACCATTGCTTTCAGGATGATATGGAGTGATAAATTTAACATATACATCATATAAATCAAGGAAGATTTTTGTCATATCTGATGTAAATTGTGTTCCATTATCAGTAGTGATAATTTGAGGTACACCGTGTCGAGCAAATACATTAATTAAAAATTTTATCACATCCTGAGAAGTAACATTTTCAGTGGGCTCTGCCTCAACCCATTTAGTAAAATAATCAACCACAACGATTATATATTGATTATTATTTCTGGTTTTACTTAGAGGTCCTATAATGTCCAATCCTAAGTGTGTAAATGGTCCTTCCACTTCAGTTGGTTTATCTTCCGTTGGTTCAGGGTATGGTTGAGATTTATTTAATTGACATTTTTCACATTTACCTATAATTCGCTTAATGTCATTAACCATATTGTTCCAATAGTAGCTCTTTTTCAAACGTTGGTATGTCTTGTAATAGCCTTCGTGTCCTATACTGTGTGCTTGAAAAATTAATTGAAGTTTTTCTTTTGTATCTGTAACTAATTTTCTATAATTATTGCCATCAACAAAGTAGTCCACACCATCAATTGTCGTAAATTTTTCTTCAATAAATTCCTTAATGGTTCTTGAAAGCAGGTTTTCATCTTGTTCCTTGATAATTTGTGTTGTTAAGACAACTTTTTCTTTTTCATTTTTCATTCTTGATAAAGCATCTGCGACAACATTATTCTTTCCAGTTTCATATCGTAAATCAATTCCTAACATACTGACAGTCAAACACCATCTAGTATGACGAGAATTTTGTGGTTCCTTACTTTTAAGTAATCCGATTAATGGTCTATGATCTGTATATACTATAGTTTGCTTAGGATTTCCCATAATATAAGATTTTAATTTATTAATACAGTAAATTAGAGCAGCACCTTCTAGATCCGTAATTCCATAATTCTTTTCCGATTTAGATAAACTTCTACTAATATAATGAACCGGATGCTCCTTTCCAGTTTCATCATCCTTTTGTAAAAGCACACCGCCTATTCCATCATAGGAAGCATCTGTTCTTATAATAAATTCTCTATCAAATCTAGGAAATCTTAATATTGGGGCATTGATTAATCTTTCCTTAAGAATTTTAAAACTTTCTTCTTGTTCCTTTTTCCATTCAAACTTAATACCTTTTCTTAATAGAGTGCAGAGAGGAGCAGTGACTTTTGCAAAGTCCTTAATAAAATTTCTATAATATCCAATGGCTCCTAAAAATGATCGAAGTTCATGAATGTTAGAGGGAGCCTTCCATTCTTTAATAGCTTCAACTTTGTTTTCCAATGGACTTAAACCTTCTGAGGATACTTTATGTCCAAGTACTTCTACTTCAGTTTGCATGAAAGAACACTTTTCGATATTGATTTTTAACTTATGTTCCTTGAATATTTCTAAGACTTGTTTAAGATGTTCTAGGTGTTCTTCTTCAGTTCTTGAGTAGATTAAAATATCATCGATAAAGTTATATACGCATTTTCCTATTAAGGGAAATAGTATACGGTTCATTTCTCTTTGGAATGTAGCTGGAGCACCTGTTAAACCGAAGGGCATTACCTTGAATTGGTAGTTTCCGAACTTAGTTGTAAAGGTAGTGATTTCAACACTATCATCATCCATTAATATTTGATGATAACCGGAATAAAGATCTAATGTTGAGAAGATTTTTGCTCCATCTAAGCTATCAAAAATTTCCTCAATATTTGGTAAAGAATAAGAATCCTTCTTAGTTGCTTCATTTACTTTCCTATAGTCAATACACAGGCGCCATTTACCGTTCTTTTTAGGCACAAGTACTACTGGTGATGACCATTCTGAACATGAAGGTTCAATTAATCGTTTATATATGAGTTTGGTTAATTCTTCTTTTAAGATATCTGTTTTTAATTTACTAAGTCGATAAAATTTTTGTTTAATAGGTTTAACTCCTTCCTTAAGAATAATTTTGTGTGGTGATAAATCTGAAGGTGTTAATTCTTCAGAAGAAGTTGCAATTATATCAATATATTCTTCAAGTAATTTAGTAATAGCTTCTCTATAATTTGAATTAATTGTACTTTGAAAAACTCTGTCATATATATATTTTATGGGTGGTAATCCTTCAATCGTTTTCAATTGTTGCTTAGCTTCTTGGTGATTCAATGCTTTGATTACACATAATAATTTTTCTTCGTCATCATATTCATTATTAATAGGTGCAATTTCTTCAATTAAACCTTGATCATTAAATCGACAAAGACTATATCTAATTGGATGTATAAATAACTGGTTATCAATTTGAGTTTTGAGGTTGATTAATATATCATAGAATGGATCCTCCTTGTCTATAATTCTACACGTAACAAGTAGTTCTAGTTCATTAATTTTTACGGGAACTTTGATTAACACATCTTCTGAGTAATCATCATTCATCGTTGCTAAACGTATTCGTCCTGCACTAACTCCTATAGGTTCATACTGATAAGGTAATTTATCTAAAAATTGCTTTGTGATAATACTTAAGTTGCTACATGAATCTATTAAAGCCTTACCACGAACTCCATCTACTATTACATCAACCATAGCAATATCATCTTCTTGTGGTTTATGATGTTTACTTTTATATGTATGATCTATATTGTTCGTTATTATTGTAGTAGCACACATATTATCCACTGCACCTGAAATTTTAGTATTATTCTTTTCTAATTTAAGTCCTTGTGATACTTGAGACCGTATCTTTGGAGCAACGTCCAATAATTGTCCAAATGTAATATTGCAATTACTGGAGTTTAAATCTTTGATCACGTCATAACTATCACAATCAGTTTGCATTTGTATTCTTTTTGGAATTCTAGTTGGCATAATTTCAGTTGACTTTTCTGATGATTTTTCTTGAATTAATTTATTTAAAGTTTGTTTAGAATTATTTCCTTCCTGAGAAGTTTCTTCATTAATAATATTAACAATACTATTTTTATTATTTTCCACAGAAGTACTAGTACTAGCTCTTTCCTTATCTCTTAGCTCTTTCTCAATCCTCTTTTCTTTCTCTATTCTGGGTTGAGCCATAATCGAAGGATGTAATTGAGTTGTTGGCTTTTTGACTGGTCGCGATGTTCCCCTTAATTGATTTTCTTTTTGTTTTCGTAAACCTGGAGTAACTATTGGCTTAGGATCATCTCTTAGACTACGGTGAACCCTCTTTCCTCTTTGGTCACTAGTCTCTTCATCTTTAGGATTTGCCTTTCTCTTTATAACGTTTACTAAGTAATCCAATTCTTTGGAACCATCCGACTCATCATCAAAATCTTCGTAATAATCCGTAGTAGTACCTTCTTGGAAATCAGCAATTTCTTCATAATCATCATCTTCTTTTAAGTCAACTGTTTTGGGACGATGGCAGACTGAAGCAATTTTTTTGACGATGGGAGTGCTTCTACTCCCTTTTAGTGGTTTAAATAATTTTCATAAAACTTCTTGCGGTTATTTTCCAATATAGAATTTAATTTAGGACAGTTTCGTTTGGTATGTCCTTCATTTCTACAAAACCAGCAAGTACTAATTTTCATTTCTTTCATCTTGTTAGTGAGATTTTCTATAGATACATTTTTGTGGGTTTTTGGTTTGTTAAAATCATTTGAAATGTTCTTATTAAAATTACTTTTAGAGTTAAGGAGATTGTAACGAGTCTTATCATAATATTCAGTACTATTTTTAATAGATAAACGATCAACTTTTTCAGCTATAGCGAATGCTTTGGTAATAGAAATATTGTCTTTAAGCATAACCTTTCTCCATGCGTCAGGATTATTGGTTAAGGAATCTGCATAATCTAAAACACTAATTTTTCTTCTTCTCTTTTTATCCAATTTATGGTACAAAGATCTATAACGGACATTAAAATCTTTAACTTTCTCGTTCTTCTTTATTTTCATGGAACGCAATTCTCGTAACAAGTTGGTTTGATCTTCTTTAAGTCCATAGAAAGTCTTCAGATGATTTATGATTTCATCAAGGCTTGGGTAGGTGGTAGTAGATTCACTTTCTTCATCATCTTCTCCTTCACTATCGCTATCGAAATCAGAATCTTCATCTTCAGTAAGGTCATTTCCATCTTCTAGTTCTTGGATAATTTCTCTTGGTTCTCCAGAAGCCGTTAATATACAAGCAGTAAAAATAGTTTCAGGATCCTTGATATGTTGGTATTTTATCCATGCCTTTAACTCATTTGCCCAGGAGTTGATGTCAAGGTTTTGTTTAGTAAGCTTTTCAAAATCTTTTAATTCTTTCTTTAATTCTCTGAAGCTAAGCTTACTTTCTGGAGTACTCTCTGTTGGAGTACTGGAAGTACTGGATGTTCTCATAAAATAAAATTTATTGTATCTATAGAATGCTAAACCTCGTAATGTATAAATTGTTATAAAAAAGTAAAAATAAAAAAAAAATTAAAAAAAATAAATCTTTTAACTAATAAAATTATTAATTATTTATTATTATTAATCATTTATTAAATTATAATAATCGTGCAATCTGATAGTACACACTGTCTGACGTGCAGCTTACCTCTTGAAAGGTGTCATGCCACGCGTGTGCCACGGTTACTATTTTCAATATAAAAAATAGCAGTCCAGAGCCTACTAGCTCAATTACTATGTAGGATAAACTTAACCCGGAAATCTATGCACGAATATTAGTTTAATTTAATATTAATTAATATTTTTAACAATTAATAATAATTAGTTAAAAATATAAAAATTGTTTTTTAAAAAAAATTATTTGTTTTATTAGAAAAATTATTTATTAATATTATAATTTTATCCCTAATGTATTAATTTATTATTATATTCCCCGATATCTCCACCAATTTTTCATGGTATGGTTCATATAATTTTAGGAATATAATAATAATTAACACAAATAATAAAATTACAATAAAAAAAATAATTTGTTTTAAAATCAATATTTATTTATTTAAATTTGTAAAAGAAAAATAATAATATAATTATTTATTTAATAAAAAGAAAGTTATTGATTATATTTTATTTCACTAAAATTACATGTATTTATATTTTTTTATCAAATTAAAATTTGTAAAGCCTAACTATTTTTTTAATAAACTAATTACTAATTATTTTTATAAATAAAACATTTAAATTGAAATTGAATTATTATTTTAGTTAATAATATTATTGTTATAAATAGTAGTTATATATTATTGAATTATTAATTATTTAATAATAGTTTAATACTAATATATATAAAATAAAAATAAAGAGATTATACAGAATATTTTATTGTGGTTTAGTTAAATTTAGTAATTAAAATAAATTTAAATTGATAACGAAAATTTTAATAACCAATTAAATAGATTTGATTATTTTCAATATAACATAATACAAAAGAAATATAATATTAATATATTAAGTGGGCAAGGACAATATTCTTGGCTAAAGATTTTTAATACATTATAATGGAATCGGATCGATAATTCAAAAAGGAATTATAAGTTAATTGGTGATTTATTAACTTAAGATTTCTATTTAGTAATATTTGAAGAATATTGGAAAGTTCCAATTATATAGAATAGAATAATCTATAAGGTTAGAATAATTTATATTATTCTAGCACAATTAGTATTATTTGTTCATTCTGTATTATTGTTGGTACGTTACTCACTAAAATAGAATAAATTATTAAAAATATAAGAAAATAAATAATTCTTTAGTTATTTTATTATAATAGGTATATGGTTTAATTAGTATATAAAATTATAATATTAATAAAAATAATTTTAATTAATAGATAACCAATAAGAATTAAGATAAATTATAGTATAAAAATAAGTGAAAGATAAAATATTAACAAGAGAGGAACTTAATAATTTAATATCTTTAAAGAATATAATAGTTAAAATAGGAATTATAAAATATTTATTCGGGTGAATAAATATTTAGGATATTTTGGTTAATTATTATTATTAAAATATAAATTTAAAGATATAATAAAGTTATAATAAAATTAAATGTACTTATTTAAAGAACAAAACTTATAAATAAAATAAAGACTTAAAAGTAACACATTATTATTTATTAAAAATTTATTATTAATTTTGTGTTATAATTTTTTTTATTTATTTCTTTTATTAGAATATATTATTTTATAATTTTACAACTTGCTTTCCCCAAATCATATAAAAGGTACAATATATAAAAATAACGTACCAAAATTGGTGGAGAATCCGGGCGGAAGCAAGATAAAATAATATGAAAATAATAAGAGAAATTACTTTACTTTAATTCATTCATTTTTTTTATTTTATATATTTATAGTACAAAAGAATTTATTATATTATTATAAATCAATTTTTTTTTTTTATCTCTTCATTTTATTTTTTTTACAAAACAATTATTATATTATAAATAAATATAACTATTTTATATTACTTTTTTTTAATAAATTCTATTTATCATGATTGACGCTGCCAAATTACAGAAAGCATTACCAAATCTCATCGACTATGGAAAAGATGTTGATGGATGGATGCATGAATTCGTCAGAGTGATGGAGCTCTACGATGTTGTGGAACCAAGAAGAATTTTTGTTTGGGCCAAAGAAGCAGTCGAAGAAGACATGCATGGGGCCTTAAACTCTTTAAAAAGTAAGAATGGAAACGAAGTTAGATATCCCAGCTTCAAAGAAATCCAAGCTGCCGTTGAGGAGTACTTGCACATCACACCTAATGATAAATGTGCAGTATTAAAATCATTAAAAATTAATAATAAAGAAACTATAAAAAAATTTAATCATAGATACAAAATATTATATAAAGGCCTACCAAGAGAATATCAAAAACTAATTTCAATAAAGGACTATACTACTGCTATAAGTACACGGGTCTTTCCTTGTTCAAGAGTTATGACAACCGAATGCGAAACTTTATCTGAAGCTTTTAAGGTAGCTGAAGTATCCGAAGAAGCTGAAAAAGAAATAATCAGTAATATTGGGCAAGATAATAATAAGAATAGATCTAATTTAATGTTTGTGCAAAATTTGGATAGTCCTATAATGAATCACCCATTTTATCAGAATTTTTATGGAGAACCTTCTTATCAACATAATATAAATCAAAGTACTAATAGAAATGTTTACAATAATAATTTTCGTCCACCTTTTAGAAGGAACAACCGAAACTTTAGTAATGGTTCAAGATTTATGAACCTCAATAATAATTATAATACTAACGTCAATCAAAATATGAATAATATCATGGATAACAACAACTATAATTATAATTATTTACCTAATAGAATGCAAAATAGTAATAATTCTAATTACAATTATAAAAACAATAATATTAGTAACGATAACAATACCAACAATATAGCTACCGCAGTTTCTCAAAATAGTAACGCATATGACAATAATAACGGTATTGATGCTAATATACTTACAACTACCATAAATAGAAATCCAGGGGTTATTCCAAATAAGGAATATAATAAAAGTTTTAATAAAGACTACCAAAATAGGAAAACCACTTGTTTCCGTTGTTTCCAAAATGGGCACAAGGCTTCAAACTGCCCCTATTCGTTCAAACAATTAGCGGAAATGGAAGAAAGGGGAATGATCAACAAATCTTTAAACCACTAAATGGGAGAAGGATAACTTCCAGTAAACAAACCAACCACATGGAAGACAATGCTAATAATTGTTATCATCATAATAGAAATATTAATAATAATAGTAACAATATTAATAATAATAGTACCAATATTAATAATAAATATATTAATAATAATAATATGAATAACCATAATAAATCAATATCAAATTATCAACCTTTACATATTAATAAACCAATTGAAGTTCTGGCACCAGCCGTCAGAAAACAAAAAGAAAAAAACGTAAGTTCCATTCCTTATAATAAAGAGAAATCCAATGATACATTAAAGAATAATCCGACGCCGATTCAAACAGCAGCTATGAGACATAACAACAAATATGATGCTTGTCTTAATGAAGGAAAAAAGGTGCATAACCAAAAGGATCAAAATATGGAAACTAATACCTTACCAATTGAAGATGTAATTATGATTAAAGATGATATTGAAGATGGTATACCAAATAATGAAATTAATAAAAATAAGTCTACAAATACAGTAGATAAGAATACTACTTTAGATAAAAATAATAAAACTACCTCTAATAGTAATCAAACCGAAAAATTGGAGTACTTAGATCCTTCAATTATAGCCGAGAAGAATATTAGAACGAATAAAAGAAACAATCATGAAGAAAGAATTAAAGATATTATTGAAAATGCAAAGAAATCTCTACCTTCTTTAAGTAACAACAAAGAATCTAAAGAAAAACATATTAAATTAATAGAACAATTTGATGATTATTTAATACAAGATCTATTAAAAGAAGTTGCATCTACTGAAGTTATTACTAAATTAGGATACTTACTTGATCTATTCCCAAAATTCAGAACAGCATTTAGTAAAGCTTTGAAGCTTACTCCTAAAAGTAATGCTATTAATAATGTGATGACAATAGTTAATAAATTTAAAATAATTAAAGTAAAAGGAAAAGTTGAAAATACCAATTGTGAGATATTTTTAGATACCTGCGCAAGTGTTAATGCTATTACAAGATCTGCTTTAGAAAAATATAATATAAACAAACCTGCCATAGGAAGAATCTCAGAAACTATTTTTCAAGCTTGTTCAAACTCGACAATTGAATCCGAAATATATGAGCTAGAAATAACTATAGGAGACAAGACTTTCCAAGATTATTTTAGAGTAATTGAAAAAGATGACCTTTTCGACATTCTAATTGGAGTTGATTCATTAAAGAAAAATAGGTTTGATATTAACCTAGTTAATGACTCATTATATTATATTAATGAAGATAATACTTACAAGAAATTAGCTGACCTTTACTACGATATTAATCTGAAAAATCCAATTGACTCAGGAGAAGAAATTAATAAAGAAAACACAAATGCATCTACACCCTTACTACTTACTATAGTTATTCAGAATAAAGATAAACAATTAGAACAAACTATTAATGTTAAAGAAAATCTAATAAATGATATTATTAATGCCGTACCTAGTGAACATAAGAACTCTATAAAAAAGCTATTCGAAATTTTTAAAGACATATTAGCTGTGAAGACTGATGACCTTGGAACTTCTAAATTATTACCACATAGAATTAATTTAATTCCAAATGCTAAATCTATCTTGAATGTTAAAGTCGAATATCAAGAGGGGAGGAAGAATGTCATAGCTGATGCCCTATCTAGATTGGAAACTTCTGATAAACCTAAAGAAACAATAAATATTATATATAACAATAATAATGAAGTTGATAATAGTGATAATAGTATAGGTGATAATAATAATAATAATAATAATAATATTTACATAAGAATTTTTTTTTTATTTATTAATATTTATTATCAATTATAAATAAAAAAATAATATATATAAAATAAATATGGTTTTTATCAAAAAAAAAAAAAAAAAAAAAAAAAAAAAAACGCGTTTGAATTTCAACTTACAAAAATAAACATTTAGCTATTATTGAAAAGTTTAATAAAATAATTCACATTTCTAATCCAGTAATTTCTTTTATTAGATATAAATAATAAAATATAATAAAAATATAATAATAGATTATAATGGTAAAATATAATAGTAAAATATAATAGTAAAAAAATAATAGTAAAATATAATAGTAAAATAGAATAGTAAAATAGAATAGTAAAATAGAATAGTAAAATAGAATAGTAAAATATAATAGTAAAATATAATAGTAAAATAGAATAGTAAAATATAATTGTAAAATAGAATAGTAAAATAGAATAGTAAAATAGAATAGTAAAATAGAATAGTAAAATATAATAGTAAAATATAATAGTAAAATAGAATAGTAAAATATAATAGTAAAATAGAATAGTAAAATAGAATAGTAAAATAGAATAGTAAAATATAATAGTAAAATATAATATTAAAATATACAAAGATATATAGACAGAATATATATAAATTAAATTAGTAAACAAGTATATAATTTTATAAAATTTTATAAACAATATAACATAATTTTACAATTTACTTACCTAAAAAAAAAAAAAAAAAAAAAAAAAAAAAAAAATATATATATGCATATACAATATAGTATAAAATTACATATATGTAATGTATACATGTACATTATTGTATGAAATTGTATATATATAATATAAAAAAAAAAAAAAAAAATTTATATAGTTATATAGTTCAAATATAAAAAAAAAAAAAAAAAAAAAAAAAAAAAAAAAAAAATTTAAAGAATATAATAAAATTTTTTTTAATTTTATCCATTATATCCATAAATCACGACTTCAAGGGACGAAGTCTAGACAAAGTGGGGGCGTCTTGGTACGTTACTCACTAAAATAGAATA
Source organism: Neocallimastix lanati (nom. inval.) (assembly GCA_016946835.1). Taxonomy (NCBI): domain Eukaryota; kingdom Fungi; phylum Neocallimastigomycota; class Neocallimastigomycetes; order Neocallimastigales; family Neocallimastigaceae; genus Neocallimastix; species Neocallimastix lanati (nom. inval.). The sequence continues at coordinate 3,577,909 of JACVTC010000001.1, read as the reverse complement.
AATTATTAAAAATATAAGAAAATAAATAATTCTTTAGTTATTTTATTATAATAGGTATATGGTTTAATTAGTATATAAAAATATAATATTAATAAAAATAATTTTAATTAATAGATAACCAATAAGAATTAAGATAAATTATAGTATAAAAATAAGTGAAAGATAAAATATTAACAAGAGAGGAACTTAATAATTTAATATCTTTAAAGAATATAATAGTTAAAATAGGAATTATAAAATATTTATTCGGGTGAATAAATATTTAGGATATTTTGGTTAATTATTATTATTAAAATATAAATTTAAAGATATAATAAAGTTATAATAAAATTAAATGTACTTATTTAAAGAACAAAACTTATAAATAAAATAAAGACTTAAAAGTAACACATTATTATTTATTAAAAATTTATTATTAATTTTGTGTTATAATTTTTTTATTTATTTCTTTTATTAGAATATATTATTTTATAATTTTACAACTTGCTTTCCCCAAATCATATAAAAGGCACAATATATAAAAATAACGTACCATTGTTGGTACGTTACTCACTAAAATAGAATAAATTATTAAAAATATAAGAAAATAAATAATTCTTTAGTTATTTTATTATAATAGGTATAAGGTTTAATTAGTATATAAAATTATAATATTAATAAAAATAATTTTAATTAATAGATAACCAATAAGAATTAAGATAAATTATAGTATAAAAATAAGTGAAAGATAAAATATTAACAAAGGAGGAACTTAATAATCTAATATCTTTAAAGAATATAATAGTTAGAATAGGAATTATAAAATATTTATTCGGGTGAATAAATATTTAGGATATTTTGGTTAATATTATTATTAAAATATAAATTTAAAAATATAATAAAGTTATAATAAAATTAAATGTACTTATTTAAAGAACAAAACTTATAAATAAAATAAAGACTTAAAAGTAACACATTATTATTTATTAAAAATTTATTATTAATTTTGTGTTATAATTTTTTTTATTTATTTCTTTTATTAGAATATATTATTTTATAATTTTACAACTTGCTTTCCCCAAATCATATAAAAGGTACAATATATAAAAATAACGTACCATTGTAAAAGGTAAGTTTATTATTAACTAAAATAACGAATAATAACTAAATTTAAAGGCTAAGATAACTTAACACCTCTCTATTCGAGTTGTTAATAATAAACACTAAATTTAATTAATTCTATAATTATTATTTCTTATTACACGAGAATATAGCGCAGCACTTTATAACTTTATTTGTTATTAGTTACTGGGCTTACACTGAGTAATATTTTTTATTTAATAATTATATTTTTTATTTAATAATATTAATATTTATAATAACAATTTACGTTAATAGTAACGCTAGTGCGTTACAGTTACAAGTTCAATTATTATTTATACATGTCAATAATATTATGATTGGTAAATAATTTAATTTAACTTAGTTTACTAATCACTAAATAAAATATATTTAAATAAATATTTAACTATATAATTATTTATAAAATAATAAAATTTAATGTACGAAAGTAATAAAAGATTTTATTTGATTAGCCGAAATTGCTAGCTGTTTAGAGATACGTTACGTAACCAAAGGACTATCATTGGATAGGCTTGAAGTTACCATGTATCTGTTACAAGGCCTCTCCCAAGGAGCAAGCTACTAATGGTTGACGATGCTAGCGATGAACTGGCTATAGCTAAAATCTTGGTAATCCTCCAGCAATTCTGCGTAGTGAGGATTGTCGTCGATCACGTCGGCGTTGACCCACTCTTGCTTATCATTCTGGTACGCAACCAGGTATTGATAAAGTCCTTGGTGTTTCCTTGATCCAAGGATATGAATTATCTTTTGGTTTCCTGCAGGAGCCGGCACTAATGTTTTGGGTAATTTGTAGAATGGTTCTAATTCACTCACATGGAACACTGGGTACATATTTGGGAAAGGTGAACGACTTATATCTAATCTATAATTCTTCTTTTCTTCGTCGACACCAACTACCTTGAATGGTCCGAATTTTCTTGTTGTAAGTTTGTAGAATGGCAACGCGTCATAATTTTCAGGTTTCTTTAGCCATACTTTATCTAACAACCTGTACCTAGGGTAATTATCTGTACGGGTCCTATCCATATTATCCAGGTATCTTGTTTGGGCAATTTCTAGGATGTGCTTTAGGTTTCCCAAGTTGTGAGCAAAGCTATCGATCATTTTAGCTTCACCTAACGAGTGTACTAAATCGGCTGTCTTAGGGGAGTTGTGTACCTGGTAGTTATATAAGGTGAGGAAAGGAGATTGTTGGGTAGAAACGTGAATTGCGTTGTTATAGCAGAACTCTGCTAAGAACAAGTAGTCCATCCAACTTTCATCATCGTAAGTTCCCACAAAGCACCGTAAATAAGTCTCTACGTAGGCATTGTTCCTTTCCACTTGGCCTACTGTCTCGTGGTGACTAGTGGTAGCATGGTTTACTTCGGTCCCGAAGAACTCTAGTAGCTCCTTCCATACCTGACTGGTGAACTGAACTCCTCTATCAGTTGTAACTACTTTAGGGAATCCATGCAACCTGTAAATCTCCTTTAGGAATGCGTCAGCAGTCTCGTTAGCGTTTGGCACATGTTTGAATCCTATCAGGTGTATCATCTTGGTTAATTTATCACAGCATACTAAGATACAACCTGCTCTTTTCGTTTCCCAAACATAACCACTATTGGTCCTTACTCTACTCTTCACTGGCAGATCAGTTATAAAATCCAATTGTACCTCTTGCCAGGGTAATTCTGCGACCGGAACTCTTACCGCAGTACCATATTCTTTATGACGATCATCCTTCTTAGTAGCGCAGGTTCTACAAGCTTTCACGTAGCCTGATATATCCTTCCTCATCTTCGGCCAGTAGAAATTCCTAGATACTAGGTCCGAAGTCTTATCAATTCCTAAGTGTCCTGCGTACTCCAAGTCATGGTTTAATTGAATAATTGTTTTCCTGAACGTTGTGGGCACGTAAATTTGTTCAGGGTTCTCCTTTCTAACCAGAAGGCCATCTACTTCTAGCCAATGCTTCTTGTTATAATTATTTTTGGCATCTTCTGCTAGATCTTTCATAATCTCTTGGGCCATTTTGTCCTGTCAGTAGGCCTGCTTAATATCATCCACGAAATTGGTAGCTAAGGCTAGATAACTAGCTTCTCCATCTACGTCATCAAATCCTACCAATTGATCGGGTTTTAATAGACTATCTTTATCGAATTCTTTACCCTCAGTTTTCTCTGTTTCAACTCTTGAGAGGGCGTCAGCTTTACCATTTTTCTTCCCAGGTCTGTAAACTATTTCAAACCAGTATGTGGCGAATAGTTCTTGCCATCTAATTTGCCTAGGAGTTAGTAATTGTGGTTTGGTAGCGAACAACAGATTTCTGTGGTCACTATAAACAATAATCTTATGCTTCGCACCTTGAAGCAAGTGTCGCCATTCCGTAAAAGCAGTCTTAATGGCTAATAGTTCTTTCTCTGTAATCGAATAATTTACTTCAGCTTTACTAAGTGTCTTAGAATAATAATATATAGGATGAAGGGTACCATCGTCTCCTTTCTGTGATAGCACACCTCCTATCGCGTAATTACTAGCATCACATTCAACGAAGAACTGTTTTTCATGGTCAGGATAAGCTAGTACTGGCGGAGAGGTAAGCATTTCCTTTAATTTGTGAAACGCGGCCAATCCTTCTTCGCTCCATTCAAATTTTTCTTTCTTTGAGGTCATTTTAAATAACGGTTTGGCTATTTCAGAGAAATTCTTAATAAAATTCCTGTAATAATTGCAAAAGCCTAAGAAGCTTTGCATCTGCTTGATATTTTCTGGTTGTGGCCATTCTGCCACGGCCTTAATCTTTTCTGGGTCAGTCTCCACACCATCCTTGCTGACCACATGGCCTAAAAATGAGATCTTTAACTTATGTAGCTCACATTTGGACATCTTAGCTACGAGTTTGTGTTGTATCAGCTTCTTTAAAATCGTTCGAACATGCTCTACATGTTCCTCCAAGGTTTTGGAATATACTACGATGTCGTCTAGGTAGACCTGACAGTACTTTCCGATATCCTCGCTGAAGACATCATTCACGAAGCTTTGGAACACTGCTGGTGCATTGGTTAGCCCAAAAGGCATTACCAAATGTTCAAAGTGTCCAAACTTGGTGTTGAAGGCTGTCTTGTACTCGTCACCTTCTCGAATTCGTACCAAGTTATAGGCAGATTTTAGGTCGAACTTGGAGAATACAACTGCTCCTTTCATAGCTTCGAACACTGCACTAATTCTGGGGATCGGATAGGCGTTGCGTTTAGTCCATTGGTTCAGTTTGCGATAATCCATGCAAAGTCGTAGCTCACCTGATTTCTTTGGCACGAACAATACAGGGTAACCCGCCGGAGATTCTGACCTTCTTATAAACCCCTTAGCTAAATTTTCATCAATATATTCTTTAAGTGCTTTCTCTTCTTTAGGACTCGTTGGGTAGATAGCTCCTTTATAAAGTGGTGCATCAGGCTCTAGTTCTATTTTGCAATCATACGGCCTGTGCTCTGGTAATGTCTCAGCTATTTCTTCATTGAATGCTTCCGTTAAGTCACCATAATACTTATCTATAATTTCGCCTATTGACAATAGCTTCTCAAGTCCCACTTTTCTGATTGTTTCCGCTACCGAATCCTCTTGCGTGATCATGGCTAGATGATCTTTTGTCTGGCTATCTTTTTGTGCACTACTTTCCGTAGGGTTTTTATTGATTTCACTCTCCTTTAGGTTTTTAGTCTTCTGTACCTTGAACCAATCTGCCCATTTATCGTAATCCACTAAATAATCGTAGTAATCCATCGTATACTCAATTCCTCTATCACGGTAATATTGCCTCGTTAATTCATACACCGTGTCCTTCAACTTCTGGTTATCAATAACCTGATTTATAATTTTGGTAATTCTCGCTGTAGGTTGAATCTCCTTTTGCACAGCTTCTTCTCTTTCTTCTGGGAGTTGCACCATGTAGATACTTTCACCTGCGCACTCTTCTGGTGAGTCTACATCTGGTAGCCCTGGTCTTTCACCATCTATTTTATATACCTTAGGCTGTTGATCATGGACGTCAATCTTTCTATAGATTAAATGTCTATCCATGAATCTTGATCCCAGAATGATCGTTCTCGGCATAGCCTCGGCTAGCCTGCATCTTATATTAAAGTCATACCATTTGACTTTACCAGTACGCTCTTCGACCAGCTTAATCTTAATCTTGAACTCTTCCGTAACCTGTGGTATCAGCACTTTACCAGCGGCAGTAGTGAACGTTAAGGGACGGTCTTCTGTCTTGAGTCCCATCTCCTTGGCTAACTGCGGATGGATCATGTTGATCTGTGATCCAGTATCGTACAGCACATTTAAATCTTGGAGCCCCTCTTTGGTACGAAGATTACTTATCTTGGCTTCAGGCACAAATTCTTCGCACTCAGACCCAGCTTGCATTAGAAGTGCTGTCTTGGGGATTGGATTATTACTGCTGGTACGTGAGTCTTTATAGTAATTTTGCTTTTCGCTTGGCCTCGTACTGAAATCTTTACCACTATTGTGGTTATATCCATCTTTCTTGTTTTTGTCGTAATTGTTTTGCTTAGTAGGCTCTTTCCTACTGAAATCTCTTTTATCGCCTCGGCGATTATCGCTGTTCCTCCTTCTTTTGGCTTCAATATCCTTGGAGGGTCTTCGCGGGTCCATCATTCCAAGTAGGGCCATGATGGCTATCTTCCTCTCGCGGTTATATTCGTATCTTTCTAGGTAATCGTCTTTGTAATCCGCGGGGAATGTGTCTCATCTCCTTAGACAAGTCACGTAGTCTTCTAAGGTTTGCTTTTCTGCAGGTAGATTATAAAAGGCTTCACGAACCGTGGGTCTAACTTGTTGTACGAGTAGTAGTCTTTTGGTTTCATCCGTTAGCTGAAGTATTCTGCTTAACCTATTGAATTCTGATAGGTATTCATAGGCTTTACCCCAATCGTGCCTAAGTTTAAGCATTGCTGTTTTAACTTCTTCCAACGTTCTCTCGCTTTTAAATTCTTTCAGCAATCTATCCATCAACCTTTGAGGTTGTGGGTCATCTCGTTGTTTGAATACTTCGTCCATTTGGTACCACTTCTTAGCAGTTCCTTGTAAGTGGTCCTCAATAAAGTACAACATAGCCGTGGGCTCGCTTTGGTAATACTTCTGGTGTCTACCAAAGTACCTTTTTAACCTGTCAATAAATGATTCTACATCTCCATTTTCACCATTGAACATTGGGATGTCTCGTTCGTACTCCACAGGGTACGCGTCGGTCATAACCACATCTTCCATCGCACTTCTGGTCATTATAGGCGGCGTGAAGTGGTGATAACTACCGTATCTTGCTTCTTTAGTATCTATGTGTAGTGGGAAAGGTTTGCTTGTCGATGCCTGCTCCTTATTCTGAGCATCCAAAGCCAGCTTACCCAGTCGTTCGATCTCCTGTTGCTGTACCTGGTTAATGGCCATTAGCTTCTCGATTTTTTCTTCAAGCTCATTCAAGTGTGCCTTATCCCTTTCTTGGTTCGCATCCAAGAATTCCTCAATCTTGAACAATTTCTGACCTTTATCCTCTAGGTCTTGTTGTATTTGTTTTCCTTTTATCTGGTCCGCATCCAGATAGGTTTCAATCTTTTTGATTTCAGCTTTAACAGCGGCCTCTTTATCTTTACTTTCAGCAAGTTGCTGACTTAGATACGCTTGTACCTTTTGAAGCTCTAGCACACTAGCTTGGCTACTAGACTCCTCGTCTTCCACACGCCTCTCAACCTCTCCAAATCGTTGGTCCACAGCGGGGATAAAGTTGCTTAGTTCGGCTTCAATTTTAGCGAATCTCATTTCACTTTGGTTCTGCATCTGTTCTATCATTGCAGCCGTCTGTTGCTGAGTGCTTATTATCATGTTCTTAAAGTCCTCCATCTGCTTACTCAGCAAAGCAGCAAAGTCCATCGCTCCAGCATTAACATTTTTGCTTGAACTTTCTCCTTGGTTAGTTCCTGGCCTACTGGCTTCAGGTTTACTAGCCTCAGGTTGACTCTTCTCAGACGCCACAGCTGGTTTAGGTTTAGAAACAGCTGGTTTCTCAGGAGTAGTAGTCATTTTCTTGTCTCCTGTATTTTGGCGTCGAGATGGAGGTGCTTCTACAGGCGTAGGGCTACTATCTGCAGTCACGCTGCCCACCGAACTCTTCAAAGAACCACTCCTTGTGGTTTTTCTTGTGTTTTCAGGCGCCTTATTACTCTTATTCTTTTTATCCATTTACTTTTCCTCAATAATTTATCTGGTAATTATAAATATATCCACTCACTTTTAGTTTATTTAAAAGATTATAATTTATTCGCTCACTTAAATTTATTTAGTTGATATAATCGTCCACTTATTTTTTTTTTTTTTTTTTTTTTTTTTAAAATAATAATATAAAATAAATAAAAAAATAAAAAAATAAAATAAAGAAAAAAAAATTTTTTTTTAAAAAATTAAATGTATAAAAAATTAATAATTTAAATAAATAATTATTTTAAAAATTTTTTCTTTCGCTTCCCGAGTCACTACAAATATAAATTTGTACAAAAAATGACTACCTATCAAGCAAAAGCGAATTTTATTTGGTAAAGTACGAAATTTTTATTAATTAAAAATCGGTACTACCAAAAATTTAAAATTTTTAAATTAAATAACGATTTATAATTAAATTATTAATAAATTAAATTTCGGATACGCGAAATTTTAAAAAATTTAAATTTTTAAATTTTTGAACAAAATTTTATTTTGAAGCCGAAAATTTTTTTTTTTTTTTTTTTTTTTTTAACTAAAATTTTTTTTTGTGGCTTCCTCCGCTACGTATTGTGGCGTAAAACTTTGTCAAAAATTTTCTAAGTTATACAAATAAAAGTAAACAAAGAAAATAAATAAACTATGATTTATTTTTTAAATATTAATTTTATTTTACAAAACTAACTATTCTATCTATTAAATTATTACTTAGCGTTTAAATTTTTATTTAATTATTATCGGCTATTTAGTTATAAAGCGTTACTATTGTAAAAGGTAAGTTTATTATTAACTAAAATAACGAATAATAACTAAATTTAAAGGCTAAGATAACTTAACACCTCTCTATTCGAGTTGTTAATAATAAACACTAAATTTAATTAATTCTATAATTATTATTTCTTATTACACGAGAATATAGCGCAGCACTTTATAACTTTATTTGTTATTAGTTACTGGGCTTACACTGAGTAATATTTTTTATTTAATAATTATATTTTTTATTTAATAATATTAATATTTATAATAACAATTTACGTTAATAGTAACGCTAGTGCGTTACAGTTACAAGTTCAATTATTATTTATACATGTCAATAATATTATGATTGGTAAATAATTTAATTTAACTTAGTTTACTAATCACTAAATAAAATATATTTAAATAAATATTTAACTATATAATTATTTATAAAATAATAAAATTTAATGTACGAAAGTAATAAAAGATTTTATTTGATTAGCCGAAATTGCTAGCTGTTTAGAGATACGTTACGTAACCAAAGGACTATCATTGGATAGGCTTGAAGTTACCATGTATCTGTTACACAATTTATTGATAAGAATGTACTAAATAATGCATTCTTAATTAAATCTACGATTTATTTCTAATACATTATGTGTACATTATTATTTTTGTACTTTAATAAATTTTTAAATCCAAAGATCAAAAATTAAATCAAAAATTATATTAAACTTTATATTTTTATATTAAATCTTATATTAATAGTAATATTTTTATATATTTAAAACTTATATTAACAATATTAATAATAAATCTTATTTTTTTTTATATTAATAATGAAAATTTGTATTAATAATATTTTTATATATTGATGATTAAAAATTTATATATTATATTTTAACTTTTATTATAAAATTTTATATCGAAATGTTTTATTTTATATTGAAAAATATTTTATTTTATTAAAAACCTTTATATTAGAATAGTATTTTTATTTTTATTTGAATATTTTAACAGATTGTAATAAAAATTATAGCCAATTAAATAAATTCTTATTAGTAATATTTTAGATATTTTAAAAAAAAAAAAAAAAAAAAAAAAAATGTTTTATTAATATTATAAATGTATTTTATTTATATTGTTATAATTAAATTTTATATAATTGATTATAAAACTCAATTTAAATTTAATAGTTTTTATAAAAAAAAAAAAAATAAATAAAATGTAATTTAGTGGCAAGAACAACTTTTATGCCTTGAAAAAAAAGTATAAATAGTTGTAAATTTTGCTACTAATTTTTAAATATCATCAAATAAAATCAAATAAATTTATAAATAAAAATAATAAATAAATAAATAAAATTTGTGTTTCTTACTTTATTTTTATTTAATTCTCTAAAACCTTAACATTTATATGGTGGAGATATCGGGGAATTAAATAGAAATAATAGTAAATAACATAGATTTTTTTTTTAATTTTTTTTTATTTTATATTGATAAACAAGTAAGTCGTTAATCCTTTGATTAACCTATGGCGCTTGTTTGATATATATATAAAAAAAAAAAATTTTTTTTTTAAATAAGTAAAATTAAGATTCTAAAAAAACCAAATCTTGTAAAATTATAACAAGGAGCGGATAGAGCTCATACACAGTGTATTTCCAGAAAACAACAAAATATCTATTATTCATAGTAGGTTATTGGATAATAGTTATTTTGGGAATTAATTGGAAAGTAGACGAAGGTATTTGGTTACCGACCCGGTAATAATAGTTCAGCCTTCAACGTTTCAACACACGAAGGTGCGGGTACTTTCCAAGCACTGGCGAATAAGGAGCTTACGTCACCGAAGGCGTAAGATTGTTTTTTTTTTTATATTTTTTTTATTTTTCTTTGTGCAAGTTATAAGGCACTTTATTATATAAAGTATCAGACTTTGGCTAACTTCGCCATTTAAATTTTTTTTATTTTTTTTTTATTACTGATACTTTATTTGTTTAATAATTCCTGTAAAAGAATCTTAATTTACTTTGAAAATATTGTGTTTTTAGTTAATTTTTATTAGTTAATAAAAATATTATTGAATACTTTTAAAATTTTTTTTATTCCGTACATAGATTATCGGATTAAGTTTATCCTACATAGTAATTGGGCTAGTGGGCTCTGAACTGCTATATTTTATATTGAATATAGTAATCGTGGCACACGCGTGGCATGACACCATTAGGTAAGCTGCACGTCAGACAGTGTGTACTATCAGATTGTACGACAATAAAGATTATTTTTTGTGTTTAATAATTATAATTAATTAATAATTTTATTAGCTATAACAATACAATATTTATCGTTTAAAAAGAAAAATTTTTTTGAAAGGTGAAAATAATAAATAAAACTTTGCTTCTAAATTTATTACTACAAATATACTAAATTACAAAATTCAAGTGGTCGATAAAGATTTCGAGCTTGAAAAATATTTTATTAAGTTGTCGATAAAGATTTCGAACTTAAAATTATTCTATTAAGTTGTCGATAAAGATTTCGAACTTAAAATTATTCTATTAAGTTGTCGATAAAGATTTCGAACTTAAAATTATTCTTAATAAAGTAGTCGAAAAGAACCTCGTGCTTTATAATTTCTACTAAGTTGTCGATAAGGATTTCGAGCTTATATCTACTAAAGAAAGCAAATAAAATTATTATTTTCAAAAGTTACTAAAATATATTGTTTTAAAAATTGATTCGATATTAAATTACCTATTAAATTATATTTTGAAAGTTGGATTTTCCAAATTTTTTTTCGTATTTAATCACCTCATATTTAGACAAAATGTCCAAGGAAACAACTTTGAGCTTTAAAGAATTGAAAAAAGAATTGAGAGATATTGTGAAACTTAGCAAGGACAATTTAGATATTAAGTCCTGGGCTACTGAATTAAAACTTTGGACCAAGATACAAGGTATCACAGATCCAGAAACAATATTTAATGCTTGTTTACTTACCAGCTCTGGTGAAGTACAACGCGTTATTGAAGATTTGGGAGAAGATAGTTGATGATGATATTAAATTTCCTTCTCTTGGAAAAATTATTTCAAGTCTTGAAAATTTTTACGGTATTAAAGAAGACCAAAATTTACTTCTTAAAGAACTTCGTGCAATGCGAATTAAAAGAAACGAAAAGATTAAAGACTTTAATGTAAGATAGAGAACTTTGTACACTAAACTTGATAAAAAGAGAAGAAAGCGCATTGGTGTACTAGATTATATTGATTCTATTCAAAATAATTATGAAGCCTGGAAGAAATTATCCCTTAAAGATGATATAAGTATGGAGAAAGCTTTCAAAATTGCCGAGAAAGTAGATAGACTCTGTAAGGAACAATAATATTAATACCAATAATGTTAATAATTCCCAGCATAATCAAAATAATCAAAACAGTACTACTTCAAGACTTTATCCTAAATGAAGAAACGAAACTTTCCAAACAAGTCAAACAAATAATAAACTGAAACCTCAAGATATTATAGAAGAATCAACCCAGAAAATGAGAAATTTATCCGTTAAAACTTGCTTCTTCTGTAAGGAAGAAGGTCATTACTCATACTATTGCCCTCAATTAAATAAGATTATGGAAAAAAATAAAAAAGAAATATATTCCAAAAAGTCTTTAAACTTCTAAATGGGAGCAGAAGCACTCCCAATGATAAAAAAATAGCTTCATTAAATAATTTACAAAATAATACTGTTATCAAGAATACTCCAATTGATAATAATTCCTTTAATGAAGAATCTGATTTTAGTGACACAACTGAAAGTAAGGATGATATCATTATAAATGCTATAAAAAGAAAAATGAATGATAATAACAGCGAAAAAGAAGAAAATAATTCCAAGAAAGTACATAAAAGTTTAAAAGATAATCCACGTCCCTTTGCAACTCCCGCATTAAGAAAGAAGAAAGAGAATGATCTTCATAATAAACCAAATAAAGTTTATAAAAATCAAATACTTCCTTCAATTTTAACTCAACCAAATATTAACAAAGAAAAACAAAAAGAAAAGGAATTAAGAAATATGACAAGAGTAAAAGAAAGTAAAGAAGAAAACAACAATTATTCATCAAAAGGAAAGGAAAAAGTTGAATCTGAAGATATATTTGTAATCGATAATGAAGTAGAAGATATAGAAATTAATAAAGATAATCAACAAAATAAAACTAATACTTTGGAAAAATTAATTTCAACAAAAACTAAAGAAACTAATAATGGAAATACTCGGTTAGTAAAGAGGAATATCAAAATGATGAATAATAAAGAACCTTACAATATTATGGATGATTTAAATAATCTTAAATCCAGTATTACGATAGGTCAACTCTTGAATGCATGTCCGAAAATTCGTTCACAATTAACTCAAGGTTTAAAGTTAGAAAAATCTAAAATAATTGGAACTGTAGACAATGTAATAGCACGAACTTTATTAGTGAATAACTATGATCATAGCTACATAAGTAAAAGTAATGAAGTAGCCGAAGAAGACTTAGCAATGGTTGATGCAAGTGTTGACGGAGTAATAGGAAAACTTTTAATTGATTCTTGTAGTAACCTAAGCATCGTTACTAAGCAGTATTTTGATAAATTACCTGGTGAATATGAAACAGTTGGAAAAAGTCATGGAAGAATCCAACTAGCAACACAAGATGAAGAATACTCGGAAGGAATTATTGTTCGATTACCAGTAAAAATTAATAATTATGAATTTAATGCGGACTTTAGAATTATTGAGAAAGAAGACTCTTTTTATGATATGTTAATAAACTTTAAAACTCAAATCGATCATTGCTTATTTATTCATCCGACCTTAAACAGTTTATGTAAACTTTTGTCAGAAAGTGAATACGAAGAAATAGCTAAAATAAATAATCAATATTATGATGAAGAAAGTATAATTTGTACTATTAGAAAAGTTAAAGAAACAAATAATGAAAAGGAAATTATAAAGGAATTAACTCCAATGGAATTTATTGAGAGTGATGAATTTTTAAGTACCTTAAATAAAGATTATAAAGAACAAATTATTAAAATTCTCAAAGAAATGATTGACATAGTTGCCACTTCAACAGAAGAACTAACTCCTTCTAAACTTTCACCACATAAGATCCGTTTAAAAGCTAATGCAAAGCCAGTATAATTAAAAAGTTATAGGTTAACTAAATTAAAATCAGATATCTTAGAAGAAGAACTTACAAAGCTTATTAAGAAAGGATTGATAGAACCATCCTGTTCAGAATGGTCATCTCCAGTAGTACTTATTCTAAAACACAATGGAAAGTGGCGCTTGTGCATTGACTACCGAAAAGTCAATGATATGACAGAAAAAGATTCTTATTCAGTTCCATATATAGATGAAATTTTTGATAGTCTCGGAGGAGCTAAAATATTTACAACTCTTGATTTATTTTCTGGTTTTCACCAAATCTTAATGGATGAAGAAAGCGTTGAAGTAACCACTTTCACTACTAAGTTTGGAAATTATCAATTTAAGGTTATGCCTTTTGGACTTACTGGAGCTCCCTCAACCTTCCAAAGAGAAATGAATAAAATTTTATTTCCTTTTATTGGTGAATTTGTTTACGTATTTATTGATGATGTTTTGATCTATTCAAAAAGTATCGAAGAACATTTAATTCATATTAAACAAGTATTAGAAGTATTTAAAGAAAACAAGTTAAAAATTAATATTGAAAAGTGCCATTTTCTTCAAACTGAAGTTGATGTATTAGGTCACAAACTTACTACTAAAGGATTAAGTCCCATGGAAAGTAAAATAACAGCTATTAAGAAGTGGGAAGCACCTTCATCACTTCATGAATTAAGATCATTTCTAGGAGCAGTAGGATATTATCGTGACTTTATTCCTAAATATGCTCAAATTACCTCACCTTTATGTAAATAATTGAAAAAGAATACTAAATATGAATGGAATAAAGAACAACAAGAAAGCTTTGAACTCCTAAAAGAAAAATTAATCAATGCACCTATTCTAAAATTTCCATCATTTGACAAACCTTTTATCATTAGAACTGATGCTTCGTATAATGGAATTGGTGGAGTTCTTTTACAAAAAGAAGAAGAAACCGGTAAGGAGCATCCAATACACTTTATAAGTAGAAGTTTGAAGAAAGCTGAAAAGAATTATGGTATAACAGATTTGGAAGGAACAGCTTTATTTTACTGTATGACTAAATTTAAATCTTATATTGAAGGAAATCCATTACCTACAACTATTTACACAGATCATAAACCATTAGTTGGTTTATTTAAGAATAAAGAACCTTTGAATGCAAGGCAAACAAGATGGTGTCTAACCGCTAGTATGCTTGGAATTAATATAAAATATGAATCAGGCAAAAAGAATGTGTTAGCTGATGCTCTTTCAAGAATGAAAAGTAAGGAAGAGAGAAAGATATTATTAACAAAAATTACTAATGGAAATAATGAAGAATTATTATCTAAAGTTATAAAGGAATTTATTAATGAAAAGTTTACTGTTATTGATGGTGAAGATTACTTTATCGACAATGGAAATTATAGAAAATTAATAACGGACGAAAATGAAAGGTTTAAATTAATTTTAGAAGCTCATAATATTGGCCACGAAGGATATTACAAAACATATCAAAGACTTAAGAAAAACTTTTATTGGAATCATATGATTAAAGATATCAAAAGAATTGTTAGTAATTGTGAAAAATGCCAGTTAAATCGTCCTCAACCATATCCAGAACCAACCGAAAACCATCCAACTAAAGTAGAGGGTCCTTTTGTGCATTTAGGATTAGATATTATAGGACCGTTACCAAAAACAAGAAATAATAATCAATATATTATAGTAACTGTTGATTACTTTACCAAATGGGTTGAAGCCGAACCCACTGAAAACATAACTTCCTCTGATATAATTAAATTTTTAATAAATGTTTTTGCAAGACATGGTGTGCCTCAAGTTATTACCACCGATAATGGAGCCCAATTCACCTCTGACATGACAAAAATCTTTCTTGACCTTTACGACGTTTATGTAAAATTCATAGCTACTTATCACCCTGAATCCAATGGTCTCACTGAAAACCGAAATAAAGAAATTGGAAAATTACTTTGTTTATTAGGAAGGAAAAATCAAGATTGGGATGAAGTTTTACCTTCTGCTTTATGGGCACTTCGAACTACCAAAAATACAGCTACTGGACATTCTAGTTTTGAATTAGTATATGGAAGAGAAGACCAACAGCCGTATGATATAGCCATAAGAACAATTGAAAATGCAGGTAAATCATATGATGAAATTTTAATGGAAAAATTTGTTCGTCATTATCAATGGACTAGAGAAGCATGCGAAAATGTGAAGAATGCTAACAAGTATTGGGCAACAAGACGAGAAGAACAAATAAGTATGAAAAAAGGAAAAGAATTAAAGGCTGGTGATCTTGTTCTTGTTAGAAACTTTAGCCGCACTAAACTAGAACCATATTACAATGGACCATTTAAAATTTTAAAAATTCAATTCAACACAGCAACCCTAATCGATCAGAAGACTGGAAAGCAACTCGATAGGAATGTTCACTTTAAAAATTTAGTAAAGTTTAACTCCGCTTACAGAGAAGCTTGAGTCTTCGTCGGGGCATCTTGATAAGAATGTACTAAATAATGCATTCTTAATTAAATCTACGATTTATTTCTAATACATTATGTGTACATTATTATTTTTGTACTTTAATAAATTTTTAAATCCAAAGATCAAAAATTAAATCAAAAATTATATTAAACTTTATATTTTTATATTAAATCTTATATTAATAGTAATATTTTTATATATTTAAAACTTATATTAACAATATTAATAATAAATCTTATTTTTTTTTATATTAATAATGAAAATTTGTATTAATAATATTTTTATATATTGATGATTAAAAATTTATATATTATATTTTAACTTTTATTATAAAATTTTATATCGAAATGTTTTATTTTATATTGAAAAATATTTTATTTTATTAAAAACCTTTATATTAGAATAGTATTTTTATTTTTATTTGAATATTTTAACAGATTGTAATAAAAATTATAGCCAATTAAATAAATTCTTATTAGTAATATTTTAGATATTTTAAAAAAAAAAAAAAAAAAAAAAAAAAATGTTTTATTAATATTATAAATGTATTTTATTTATATTGTTATAATTAAATTTTATATAATTGATTATAAAACTCAATTTAAATTTAATAGTTTTTATAAAAAAAAAAAAATAAATAAAATGTAATTTAGTGGCAAGAACAACTTTTATGCCTTGAAAAAAAAGTATAAATAGTTGTAAATTTTGCTACTAATTTTTAAATATCATCAAATAAAATCAAATAAATTTATAAATAAAAATAATAAATAAATAAATAAAATTTGTGTTTCTTACTTTATTTTTATTTAATTCTCTAAAACCTTAACATTTTTGCTACAGTATTTAAATAAAAATGAAAATTGTCAATAAAATTGTAATAAAATATAATAATTAATTATATCACAATAATAAATAATAATATAAAATTATTCAAATTTATTTAATTAATTAACAGCCAATAGGATTTAAATTATAGTAAATTAAAAGTATAAAAAGAAAAATTATTATAAATTTTTTTAAAGGGTGGTTTTTTTTGGAGAAAATAGATATACATTAGTTAAGATAAATATATTCGGGGAATATATTTATTTATAAAATATAATATAGTAATAAGTTAGAAATAAATAGTTAATAAGATTTTTTTATAATACTTTATTATAAAATTGTATTACGACATAATAAATTAAATAAAATAAAATAAAACGACAAAAATAATTCTTAAAATTCTGTTTTAAAATAAAGTGTGTAGTAATTATATATTTCTATATTAGAATATACTATTTTATTTTATACTATCTTGCAAACTCACAAAAATATTGATACTAAAATATTAATAATAAAGATTAATAAAATAACGTATCATTTTTGTGTAATAATTTGATATGAGATATTTAATAAGAATGTAAAGTGATATAATTTGTTAAGATTTTGATATAATTTATAATTTAAATTTAAATAAAATATTATGTTTTAATAAAAATATTCACTAAGTCGATATGTCTATATAGTAATATACTATATAGATATATAATAATAATAATAAATATTTAAATGTTTAGTTTAATAAAAATTTATTTATAATTAACTTTGATAATTAGAATTATCAAATTAATTTGATTTTAAATTTATTGATTTTATTTAATAATAAAATATCTATAATATATTACTATTAAGGTAATTTTACAATAACCTTACAAAGAACATAAAAGATAGATTTTTACATCTTTCTTTTATACTTTGTAAGTTACATAATAACAATATTTAATAATAATATAGACTAAAAAAAAATAATAATAGTAATTAATATATAATAGATTAATCGTGATGTCCATAAGGCTTTCCCTCAAATGATTATTTCACCCAACCCTGATACTACGATTTGAATTGAAGCATAGACCTTGATGATTGTAAAATTTCCAATCGCCAATGATTACACCCACTAGGGAGGAGTTAATGGTTCCGTTCTGATGCTCGTGGTCATTAGAGATATATGTAGGAACGTTAGGAATGCATCTCCGGGCAGTGTGTAACGACGATTGAGAGCAGCGAAGCTGATACAGTATGCCAATAACTCATCACCTTACAGTTAATTAATAACTGTATGGCTATATGGGAGATGGGTACCCATATGTGCAAGTCTATGTTTTTAAAAAAAAAAAAAAAAATTAAAAATTAAAATTTTTCAATTTTAAAAAAGAAATGATTTGGAAATTTTACCATTAAAAATTAATTTAAAATTAATTTAATATTTTTTTTTTTTTTTTTTTTTTTTTTTTTTTTTTTTTTTTTTTTTTGATTATTTTTTTTTTTAATTAATTTTAATGAATTTTTAAAATTTTCAAATCAAATCTTTTTTTTTTAATCCATTTCTTTTATTAATTGAATTCTATTATTATAAAAAAAAAAAAAATGTGGATTTATCAATAAAAAAAAAAAAAAAAATTTTTTTCTTCTGAAATTTAACTTAAAATCTTTTTCATTCTATTAATAGTAGTTGTAAAAAAATATATATATATATTACATCATTATCTTTTCATATTTTAAAGCATCTCTTTCATATAATATTCCTTATTTTTTTTTTTTTTAATTTTTTTTTTTTTTTTTTATAAAATAAGAACCTATTTTATATTACAAATTAATAATTTTTTTTATTTTTTATTTTTTTTTTATTATATTTTATTTTTTCAAAAAAATTTTTTTTTTTTTTATTTAAACAAACAATATTTAAAGTTTTAATGACAAGTATAATTACAAATTAAAAATTTTTTTTTTTTTTTTTTGAAATTTTTATTTTATCTATATAATTATTTTTTAATTCGTTTTTTTTTTTTTTTTTTTTTTTTTTTTTTTTTTTTTTTTTTAAAGAATAATAAAAATAAGTAATTTTGATATTATTATGATAATTAAGTTTATTTTATGAAAAAAAAAAAAATAATAATAAAATATAATAAAAAAAGATTAAAATATATATATATATTACCAAAAGATACAAGAAAGAGGTTTAACCATAACTTTATTATCAATCCTAATAGTGAGAGTAATCTTAATATATATATATATATATATATATATATATATATATTTTTTTTTTTTTTTCCTTTTATAAAATGAAATAAATAGGATCTTCAATTCAATAGAGAAAGACCATTAACATTTATTTATCCTCTATTTTTTTTAAGAGTAAAAAAAAGTAGATATTTTAATAATGAATATATATATTTTTTAAGAAGGAATAAAAAAAAAAAAAATTACATTAAGTATACAATTTATAATATTATAATGGTTTATGCCAAATAGGAATTAATTAAAACTACAATTACACTAAAATTATTAAAAAATAAAATATAATAATAATAATAATAAAGAAAGAAAGAAAGAATATATATATATATAGTTTATTCCAATATATAAAAAATATATATATATTTAAACCTCCATTTTTTATTTTTTCATTATTTTTTCATTATTTAAATTATTTATTTGGTTTATTATTATTTAATTTTTAATTTTTAATTTTTATTTTTGTTGTGTTTATAATAATATTAATATTACTGAATTAATTTAATTTATATTACTTTATATTTTATTTTCTTCTAAATATTGGAAAAGCTTAAATTAAAACTATTATTATTATTATTATTATTAAAAATAATAATAATAATAATAATATTAATATATATATATATATATAAAAGATAAAAATAAAGAAAAAAATGATAATAATAAAAAAAAAATAAATTAAATTAAAATAAAATAATTACTAAAAAAAAAAAAAAAAAAAAAAAGATTATTATATAAATAATTATAAATATAAAGAATGAAGAAATAATAATAATAATTATTATTATTATTAAATTTTTTTTTTTTTTTTTAAATAAATAATTTTTATTTTATTTTATCTTATTTTATTTTTAATTTTTTAATTTTTTATTTTATTTTATTTTATTTTATTTTTATTTTATTTTTTTTAATAAATAATAAAAAACTTATCTAAGAAATAAAAATGATTTGTTAATTTTTTTTTTTTTTTTATATAATCATTGCGGTTTTTTCTAATTCTTTATCAACTTTTTCAAGCATATGAATTAACGGAGTTCTGAAAATTAAACCTAATAATAATGGTATAATCATATGAGATAAAAGCATCAGCATATATTTAAGAAAGTTATTACCGTAGAAACCACCAATAGTTTCTCTTATGAGATTCATTGCGGGATAGAATGGCATGATGGGTTGAGCAAATTGAAAAGCTTTTGGTAACATTTCAACAGGGAAAGTACCTCCAGAACCAGCAATTTGTAATACCAATACTATAACTGACATACCTTCACCAACTCTACCGAAAGAAAGGGTTAATGAGTAAACAAAGAGCATAAAAACAAAACTAGTAATCATAATGGTGAGAATGAAATAGAAAGGATATTTGACTTGAACCTTCAAGAAGATATCTCCAAGACCTACAAGGAAACCTTGTGATAGAGCCATAAGAGCAAAAATTGCAAATCTTCCTAAAAATTTTTGATAATTTTTAAATTTTTCAATTCCCTCCACTCCAGTAATTTCTGTTTTAACAATAGTAATAAGAAGGATACAACCGACCCAACAGGCTAATACGGAATAGAAAGGTGCCATCTTAGAACCATAGGTTAGCTGAGATCCATTTTTATCGGTACCATAAACGGCAGATTCAACAGTCTCTACTGGGGTAGATAAAAAGTTAGCGACATCAACAGGATCATTTTTAATAAGATTAACGAATTTATTGTACATTTCACTTTTTTTGGAGTCACTGAGGTTATCAATGATCTTACCGATATCATTTTGAAGTCGAGAGCAGGTATTATCTAAATTATCGGTTAAATCTTTACTATTTCCTATGGCTTTCATCATGTATGCTAAAGCTGAATCCGTTTTTTCAGCAGCACCATCTAAATTATTTAATAAATCGGATAGAATATCCATAGATTTTGAAGAATTATCATAGGCACTATCTAAATTTTTTTTTATATCGTTTCTGTAGGCTTTGGAGACGCCCTTTTCTTGGCCATGAATGGATTTTAATTTTTTATTGATGTTATTGATATCTTTTTCGGTTTTTCGATTATTTGATATAATAGTTTGGGTATTATCGATTTCATTGACGACTTCTTGAAGTTGACGTTGAAGAGCACTTAAACCTTCTAATTGTACATGCTCACCTAAGATGGATATGAGGGTCTGAATATTTTGAATTCGTTCTTTATTATTAGTGAGCCTGGTATCAATTTCGCTGATCTTATTAGAAATAATGTCCTTATTTTCTTTCATTGGATCTAAATCAAAAGAATTAATAATATCTAAAATTTCTTTTCTATCATTTTCAATGGAATCAACAACATTATCAATGTCATTTGATAAATTCTTAAAAGAATCCATTGTTCCTTTAATATTTTTAATTCCATCTTCGCTGGTTCCAGTTAATGAATTAACTGTTGGTAATAAATCTCTTAAAGCAGAAATAGAATTATTGGTGGAGTCTGCAATTAACTTTAACACTTTAAAAATGGAACTTAAATCGTAAACACCTTCTTTTCCCTTATTAAGTTTATCAATAATATCATCAGTTGATTTAATATGGTTTGTTAAGAGTTTTGCACTATTAGCCATACCTAAACTCTTATAAATTAAAGCATTGACAATATTTTGATTGATGGTGGTTTGAATTGCCCCTACTGCCTTACTTACAATAATTGGAGCAATAGGATTCTTTTTTTGATTGACGTAAAAGTCAAGTTCCGATCTTTTAATATTACCATTTTCGAAAATAAGAACAATATTTTTACTAAAATCCTCCGGTATATCAATTTCACCATAAAATTCACTCTTATTTACTTTTTCTCTAGCCTCCGCCTCATCGGTGAAAGACCATTTCATAGCATTATTACCTTTTAAACTTTCTACTAAACTATTACCCATATTTATATTTTCATTAAGAATAACAGTACCTTTATCTTTATTAACGATAGCAATTGGTAAATTACCTGTATTTTCATATGGATTCCAGTTGGAATCAATATTAAGCCAGGCATACATACCTGGTATAATTACTAAACCAAATAAAACAAATGCTGCTGCTGGTCTTTTATAAATTTCTTTTAAATCATTTTTGAATATAGCTAATATCTTTTTCATTTTTTTTTTTTTTTTTCTTTTTTTGGATTTATTTAATTTTTAAAATCTAAAAATTTTCATTTAAATTTTAATATTGCGACTTTTTGTTTTATTTTATTTTTTTTTTTTTAAACTTTCAAATTTTAATTGTAATTTTATTACAATTAATTTGATTATTGTTATTTATTTATTAATTTTTTATATATTTTATTATATTTATATATATATTATCTATTTTATTATAATATGAAAGAATAATAATATTTTTTATTCTTTAACTAGATGTAATATAATTTTGTACTTTTTATTTTATTCTATTATTATTTTTTTTTAATGAAATTTAATTTCTTTTATTATTCATTGAAAGGTTTTTTTTTTATTTTTTTATTTTTATTTTTGATTATTTATTATAAAAATAAAGAAAAAAAATCTATTTTTTTTAATATATAAAAAAAAAAAAAAAAACCTAAAGAATGAATTTAAAAAAGAATTTATCTTTTTTTAACTATTTTAATATTTTTTATTTGTTATAATAAATGTTCGATGAATAAATGAAATTTTAATTTTATTTTAAAATTTAATTATTTATTTTTTTTTTTAAAAAAAAAAAAAAAAGTTCTCTTATATTTATTTAATTTTAAATATTTCTTTTTATTTATTTATTTATTTATTTATTTACTTTAAATAAAATTAATTATTTTTTAAAGTTTTTATTCCACTAATTTATAATTTAATGATTAAATAAAAAAAAATAAAATAATAAAATAATAATAATATTTAATAAATTTGTATTAATAATAATTATTAATAATAATTATTAAATAAATAATAAATAATAAAAAAATTTTTTATTTATTTATTTTTAAAAAAATTTTTTTTTCTTTTCAATTTATTCACTGTAAATGGCAAAGTCACCTTTTTTTTGTTGGCTAATAGTATTTAAAAAATATTATACAGAAAATTAATGTAAAGTATCTCTGGAAATTGTATTTCTAAAATGAGGCGTTTATTTAATTGTAGTTTAACGCCATAAATTTCCAATACTTTTAATACAATTAAATATAAATTAAAGAATGAATAAATAAATTATAATCAGTGTTATTCATAATAAAAAAGATAAAATAATTTTAAATATTTTCATGACACCTAAATTTAGTTATCAGATATTCATTACTGGAGTTTATCCTAAAGAATTAAATAGTTTTTATTCTACTTTATTTTTTAATATCAATATTAAAGAATTAAAGCATTATAAAAAGCATTATTATTTTATTATTTATTATCTATTTGAAGAAATAAAAATAAAAATAATAATAATAATAAAAAATAATAATCAAATATTTAATATATATAATATAATATATTATAAATATAAACAAATAAATAGAATAAATGTATCAAAATCTTTTTTTTTTTTTATTATTTATTTATTTATTTATTAAAAAAGTTTTTTTATTTTAAATTAAATGTCATATCTTTGAATTTGTATACAAACCTTATATTATAATATATTGTAATATAATATAGAGTAGAATATGAAATTAAAAAAATTTTAAATCCAGACGAATTATCATTCTAAACTCTATTTAGTATTAATTGATGACAGCTGGATTAATTAAGGTTTTCGTGTAATGTAAACATTTATTTACAACATTCATTAAATAAAAATGAAAAATCTCCTTTTTTTTCCAATTTACAAATTCACTAAACTAATCATTCAATTATTAATTATTTAATTATTAATAAATAATTATGAAATTATTAATTATTCAGTTATTCATTAATTATAAAATCATTATTTAATTGTTTATTAATAAATAATACAATTAATAAAATTCATAATAAATAAATAAAAAATTGACTCTTGATAGAAATTCATTAATACATAAATCTATATATATAAATATATTTTTTAATAATTAGATAATTAAATAATTAAATAATATCTAGAATAAAGTATTAACAAATATAATTAAATTAAAAAAAAAAAATTTACTGTCATCTATTTGTATTTAAAATAAATAAATAAATAAATAATATATATATTGTATTTTGGAATTTATTAAAAATAAAATTAAAAAAAAAAAATAAAGATTAAAAATGATTAAATATTAGAATATTCTTCAATATTCTAAACTATCAAACCAATATATTTGAAATAGGAATGATTATATTGTGATATATATTAACAACTTTAATGAATAAGATATAAGTTAACTAATATATACAATTTAATATAATATATATGAAAACTAAATAGTCAATATAAATAAAGTAAAAAAAAATAAATAAGATTTATATATATAATAAATAATTGAATAATAAAATAAATAAATAATAAAATAAATAAATAAATAATAAATAAATTATTAATTTATTAATTAATTAATTAATTAATTAAATATATTTTTATTAATAAAAAAATTTTTTTTTGATAATAAAAGAAATAAAATGAAAGAGTAAAGAATTAAATAAATATAATTATATTAAATATATTACAAAGAAAGGAAAAAAATTGCGTGATACAGTAATGATAAAAAAAAACAATTTTTATAATTTATTGATTCAATAATAAAAAAAATTGTAAATGAATGATATTACCCTATAAATAATGATCTAAAAAAAAAAAAAAAAAAAAAGAAAAGATAAAAAAATAAAAGAAATGATATAATATATACACATATAATATATATATATATATATATATATATATATTTTTAACGACCGTAGCAGGTTTTCTTCCCAGCTGTACATCCGTAGACACACAATGGTTTATTACTGGAGCCCTTATCTAACTTCCTACTTACTAGGTGGTCCCGTCCCTGCTGGACTGCCTTTACAGTTTCTCTGTATTGGAGCTCCTTAACCCAAGTAGTATTACTGATTATCATTGTACGATAATCTTACAATTGGGTCTTGTAGCCACAATCTCCGTGATCGCGTGACAATAACATACCAAAAGTAAGTTAAGGATATAATTAAATTTTTCAAATGTTACACCATATGAAATGTTTTGTATCTCCTCTTATAGGAAACTTGCCGTACACCCTCAATCCTCTAAAAGGCCTGAAAGAAGTGTAAATTTAAAATGATATTACCCTATAAATAATGATCTTAAAAAAAAAAAAAAAAAAGAAAAAAGAAAATAAAAATAAAAATAAAAAAGAAAATAAAAATAAAAGAAAAAAAAAATAATAAAAGAAAAATAAATAAATGAAAAGAAAAGAAATGATATAATCTATGATATAATATATATGTATATAATTTTTTTTTTGTTTTTTCTATTTTTTATTCATTTATAATTTTGATTTCTATTTATTATTAGTATAAAACAGTTTGATTTATTATTATTATTAATTTATTTATTTTTTTTTTTTTTTTTTTTTTTTTTTATTTTATTTTATTTTATTTTTATGTTTTCTATAGAAATATTTTTTATTTTTTTTTTTTTTTTTTTTTTTTTTTTTTTGGAGGGGTGTAAATTTATTATATAATTCATTGAATTATTCATAAAATAAATAATATTTTTTTTTATATATATATTTATATATAACTTTTAATAGCATAATAAATTATTTTATTTTATTTTATTTTATTTTATTTTTTTTTTTACTTTTTATTTAATAAGGTATGATTTTGAAAATTTAAAATGAAAAAAAAAAAAAAAATACGATAAATATAAATATAAAATATATAATATATAATTTATATATATATTATATAATTTATATATGTATACTTTTTTTTTTTTTTTTTTATCTATACGATAGCAATTAAATGTGATTTTTCTAATTGTCGATTGAATTTTTGTTTTAAATTAATAATAGGATTTCTAAAAATTAAACCTAATAATAAGGGTAGAATGGTATGGGCTAACAACATCAATATATATTTTGCGTAATCATTACCGTAAAATCCACCAATGGTTTCTCTTAAGGCATTCATGCCTGGATAGAGAGGCATAATCGGTTGCAAAATTTCATAGGCTCGAGGTAATAACTCAACAGGGAAAGTACCACCAGAACCTGCTACTTGAACGACTAGGGCTAAAAGACTAATGGCATGGCCAACTCTACCAAAGGAAACGGCCATGGTATAGATAAAGAAGACGAATACTAGACTACTTGTCATAATGGTGATGAGAAAAGCCACGGTATGAAGAACTTGAACTTTTAAGATTAAATCTCCTAATCCAATGACTAGACCTTGGAATAAGGCCAAAATACCATAGATCATAAATCTTCCAAGGAATTTTTCATAATTTTTAAATTTTTCTACACCTTCCATATCAGTTACTTCCGTTTTAACTACCGTGATAAGACTGATACCTCCAACCCAACAGGCTAAAATAGTATAGAATGGACAGAGCTTAGAACCATAGGATAAAGCCTCTCCTTTAGCATCCGTACCAAAAACTGAAATTTCCTTTGTTTTCACCGGTGTGGATAAAAAGTCAGCTACATCCTCTGGATTATTTTTCATAATATTAGATAATTTATCGTAGAGGTCATTTTTTTTAGAATCTTCAAGCGATTCGATAATATTATCAACTTCCTTTTGAAGTTTGTCACCGATATGTTTTAAATTATCGGTTAATTCTTTGGTATTATCTAAGGCTTTCATCACACTAGCCAAGGCGGTATCAGATTTTTGGGCAACATCATTTACACCAGTTAATAAGTTGGTCATGACATTCATGGAATTAGAAGAATAGTAAATGGCATTATCTAAATTGCTCTTAATATCCTTGCGGTAGGCTTGGTAGACGCCTATCTTTTGAGAATGAATATTTTTTAATTTTTTATTAATGGAATCAATATCCTTTTTAGTTTTACGATTATTGGAGATAATGGTTTGGGTATTATCAATTTCATTGATGATCCTATCAAATTGTTTTTGAAGGGAATTTATGGCATTCAATTGAACATGTTGACTGATAGTAGATAAAAAGTTTTGAACCCTTTGTATTTTATTTTTTTCATTTGTTAAATTAGAATCAATGGTATCTATCTTATTTGAAATAATTTCCATGTTTTCCCTTTGTGGGTCAAAATCAATCAATTCAGCCATTTCATTACTTTCATCTTCCAGGGATGTAATGGTATTATCAATATCATTGGATAAATCCTTCACTGTATTCATTGTCCCTTGAAGATCTGAAATGCCATCCTTGGTGGTTCCAGTTAAGGAATTGATGGTTGGAAGTGTATCTCTCAAATTGGACAAGGAGCTATTGGTGTTATCAGCAGTTCTTTCCAACATATCGAAAATAGATTTTAAATTGGATATACCTTCCTTACCATTCTCAAGTTCAGAGATTATTTTATCAGTAGATTCTTTAATTTTATTTAAAATATCCATATTCTCTGCTGTATCTAACACCTTATAGATTAATTTATTAATAATATTTTGATTAATGGTATCTTTAATGGTAGAGACAGCCTTATTTACAATAATTGGAGTGACAGCATTTTTTTTATGATTAATTGTAAAATCAAGTTCTGGTTTCCTGATTTCACCAGTATCAAAAATAGAAATTAACTTTTTACTAAAATCTTCAGGAAAGATAATTTTACCATACACATCACTACTTTTCACTTTTTCTTCGGCATCAGCATCACTAATGAAAAGCCATTTCATAGAATTATTTTCTTTTAAACTATTTACTAAACTATTGCCCATATTTAAACTACTATCAAGAATTTTGGCACCCTTATCCTTATTAACAATGGCAATTGGTAAATTACCAACATTATCATATGGATTCCAAGTACATTTAATGTAAATCCATGCATAAAGACCAGGCAAAAAAATAAGACCAATTAATATTGAAAAACCTATTGGTCTTTTCAGGATTCTTTTTATATCATTGACAAAAATTGAAATAATATTTTTCATTTTGATTAATTTTTATTATTTTATTATTATTATTATTATTATTTTAATAACTTAACTCATAAAAATTCTTTCACCTCCTTAAATCAAAATTTAATCTCTAAAGAAATAATAATAATATTAATAATAAAGTAAATAAAAAACTTTATATGTAAAATTTTGAAATTTATTATTGTAATTATTGTTATTATTAAAACTTATTATAATTATTATTTTTGTTATTTTAATTTTTAATTCATTGAATTTTATTATAACATTTATTTTTTTTTTTTTTTATGATATTATTTTATGGTATAAATAAATATTTATATATTTATATATATGTATTTATATATTTTGTATATTTCTTTCTTGTTAAATAATAAATCAAATGTATATGTTTTGTGTAGAAATTTTAATTTCTTTTAATCTAAAATTATATTAATAATAATATATATATACTTTTATTGATAAAGATTTATATTTATAAAATTGTTTATATATATATATATTTTTATTTCTTCTTTTATTACTTTATTTTTATCTTTATTCTTATTTTATTTTTATATATTTATTTATATATTTATTTATTTTTCCTTTATTAATTATCCATGAATTATAGAAAACAAAAAGAAATTTATTTTTAATGCCAAAATTTTCAATTTAAAAAAAAAAAAAAAAAAAAAAAAAAAAAAAAAATTTAATAATTATATTTATTTATTTATTTAAAAATAAAATAAAAAATAATAAAACAGTTTACCCAATTGTGTAGAAATTTTAATTTCTTTTAATTTAAAATTATATTAATAATAATATATATATACTTTTATTGATAAAGATTTATATTTATAAAATTGTTTATATATATATATATTTTTATTTCTTCTTTTATTACTTTATTTTTATCTTTATTCTTATTTTATTTTTATATATTTATTTATATATTTATTTATTTTTCCTTTATTAATTATCCATGAATTATAGAAAACAAAAAGAAATTTATTTTTAATGCCAAAATTTTCAATTTAAAAAAAAAAAAAAAAAAAAAAAAAAAAAAAAAATTTAATAATTATATTTATTTATTTATTTAAAAATAAAATAAAAAATAATAAAACAGTTTACCCAATTTATTGGTTTAAAAGTTCGAAAATTTTATTTGATAATATTATTTATTTAATAATAAATATTTAGTACTATTTAATAATAATATTTTTTAATAATAATATTTTTTAATAATAATATTTTTTAATAATAAAATTTTAATAATATTTTAATAATAGTATTTTAATAATATTTTAATTATAGTATTTTAATATATTTTAATAATATTTATTTAATAATAATAATAATAATTATAAAAAAATATTTTAATTTTTATGTCAACATTATGTGGCGTATTAATAATGTAACTAATAAATAATAAAATAATGTAGTTAATATATTAATAAATATATTAATAATTAATTATAATCAATATATTCATTATAATTAATTTTAAATTCTTAACTTTGACACTCTTAACAAAAAGAATTTTTTTTTATAAGATTTAATTTTTTGACTTTTATTTTATTTTATTTTTTAAAAAATAATTATTCAATTGATATCTATTTTAATTTTAAACAAGTTTTTATTATTATGAATTACTTTTTAATTTTGTTTTACTTCTATTTCTATTATTATTATTTTATATCTTTTTATTTTGTTTATTTGTTTGTTTGTTACTTTATAATATTAACTAATAATATTAGTATAAATAATAATAAAAAAAGAAAAAAAAAACAGAAAATATAAAACATTTATTTTTTTATTTATTAATATAGTAATTTGTAGTAATAAAAAATTAATATATTAAATTATATTTATATAAAAAAAAAATAAAATAAAAATTAAAATTAAAATTATTATTTTTTAAAATTATTTAATAAATAATTAAAAATTAAATATTTAATAAAATAAAAAATTTTCATATGATAAATTAGAAAAAAAAAATTTTTTTTTTTTTTTTTTTGAAAATTATTGTTACACAGAAATTTTTTTTTTCTAACGACCGTAGCAGGATTTCTCCCCAGCTGCACATCCATAGACACAATGGTTTATTACTAGAGCCCTTATCTAACTTCCTACTTAGTAAGTGGTCCCGTCCCTGCTGGACTGCCTTACAGTCACTCTGCATTGGCGCTCCTTACCCAAGTATTATTACTGTTTGTCATTGTACGAAAATCTTACAATTGGGTCTTGTAGTCACAATCTCCGTGATCGCGTGACAATAACATACCTAAAAAAAGTTAAGGATATAATTAAATTTTTCAATTTAACGAAATATTTCAGCCTCTTATAGATATAATGAATAACTAAAAGTCCATATGTTTTTTAAATGAAGAAGATAATTTTTGTCCTCATTCTATTTATTTAATTACATAGTCTGTAGGATATAAAACTTTAACAGATACTTCTACATCTAAAAAATATACTGAATCTTTAATTGAATTTTTAAAGGATATTGATGTTAGTCAATATGGTGTTTATGTATTTATCTTTCACTACTTGATCTTACTCTTATGATGAAGAAAATTCAATAAAAAGCAAAATTTCAAAGTTAGAATCTGATAAATGTAAGTCTTTACAAGCTACCAATAATGAAGCCGCTTTTAACATTAATATCAATCTTATATTAATTTTATTATCATTACAATTACAGTTCAATTTCTTTTAGATAATATATCTAATTTAATATACTAATCTTTATAAAAATTTTAATTAAATAAATGCTTTTATTTCAAATTTTATTATTTTACAAATGTTGATGAATTTAAAGCTTTATAAACACATAAAAGCATTTTACAAAAACAATATGGTTATTTATATATACTTTTTTTTTTTTTTTTTTTTTTTGGAAGATTTTGATAAAATTATTATATACTAAATTTAATCAATATAAAATAAATAAATTTAATAAACATTATAATTTAAAAAAAAAAAATTAATGATATAATTATTTGATTTATATTATACTTATAATTTTAAAATTATTGTTAATACTTTCATCTATTATTTTTGTTATAATTTATATGTATAAAAATTCAAAGAGACATATCAAAGATAAATATTTAAGGATAGGTATAAATTAAATAGAGTAATAGGAAATTAAAGATATAAAAATTATTACGTTAAATTTTATGAAATTTAAATTACTTAAAACGATTACTTAATCTATTAAGAAGTAAAATATATTGAAATATATAATAATTAAGAAAAATTCCTTTGAATTCTATATTATAAAACTATTTTAATAAATCTATCTATTAAAATGTGTTTCAATATTTTATTTAAATATACTTTTAAATATTTTTTTTTTTTTTTTTTAAAAAAAAATATATTCATAATTTATATTTTCTATTGATGGCTTTTTTAAAAATTTTATTTATTTATTTTATTTTTCTTTTCATTTATTTTTTTTATGATTTTATTTATTTATTTTTGATAGCACGTATTTGATGTAAAGTATTGATATTATGTTAATAGTAATTTTGTTATAACTTATATATATAAAAATTATATAAAAAACATATATAATAACCAAATATAACTACATTTAGAAATGAATTATATTCATTACTTCGATAATTATACACATCTATTGTTCTATCTTTATGCTTTTTTTTTTTTTTTTTTTTTTTTGTTATTTGTAATATTAATATTATTTTCATGTATTCATACATAGTATTCATAGAAATATTTTTATTCATTTTTAATATATAATATAGCATTATGTAAATCATAAACATTATATGATTATTCTAACTATTATTATATAGTAATTATTGATTATGACATAGACATAGCCATTAGTAAATAAACTTTGATAGTGGTACTAATTATTGGCTTATTGGCTACTTGTGAATACTGTATAAATCTCACACTTTTGATCATTTTGGGAGTTGTTACATATATTCAATCTTAAACGTGATTCATTTCTATTTGAATTCATTCTTCCAAGATATTTATCTGAATTTAATGAGGAGGTAATAGACTTATTTGTTTTAACGTTTTTGATAATTGAAGATGGATTAAATGTGTCACTCATAATTATTGATCGATATTACCGACATCGAGTAACACTCGGATTTTAAAGATTTAAAGGATTCATCTTGCGATTTAGGAATTTTTCATTTAGCTGTGTTGGAATTGACATTTATTTTTTTGTTTTCTTCATAAAGAAATGACAACAGCAAATAGTTAATCCCATGGCGAATATAGCTACTAGTATGCATAGGAAATAAAAACCAAAAATATCAATATAAGTAATGCGGTTCCCGCCGGGATGAACATCAATTGCTTTTTGTAAACAACCTTCATCACACCGGTTAGAAGAGCATTCATCATTACTACTACAAAAATCTCCCCATGATTTACCGCAATGCATATACAAATTCCCTTTAAAAAAAAGAAAACCAGGGGCCCGAATGTCATCACAGCGAATCATCGGTTCCTCTTTATTATGGACACAATGTTTATTTACACATTTATTAGACAAGCAATTAGAATCGGTGTTACACTCTATACTACTACAATAATTTTCCTTTGCTGCTTTAATATTACAAGCATCGACAATATATGTCGTTATATTTCCATGCTCATCTGGAATTTCAACAGTTTTATCATCATACAAGGGATCTGTTCGCACGCAAATATCGTTTTTGCAATAAAAGCTAACGAATTCTTCGTTCTTTATTTTCAATACGTCCTCTTTGCTCATAGTGCGTTGAGCATCGACAAATTGGAAATAAAGAATAATGAAAAGAAGTGCCGTCAAAATTTTTTGAATTGCAAACATTTAGTAATTGTAAGGATTGTTTATGGTTTGTAATAAGCTTATTTAACTATGTTTAAAGTTATTCAAATAACACTTGCCACATGCTAGCAACTATGTTAATTGGATATTTATATTTCATAATATTTGTTATTAATATTGCGATAAATTTCATTTTATTTTATACTATTGTATTATATTCTGAAATATATATGTTATTACATTATAAATATAATATCTCTATACTCACATAGTTTTGGTTTTAATAGATTATTATAATATACAAGTTTATTTGTATATTTAGCTGTAAATATATATAGATACTGTATATTTAAATGATTACATAATAAGTTATAAACAATAAGAAAATTTTAATATTATTTATCATAGATAACAGAAATAATATAAACTAAACAAATAAACCTATATGTAAATAATTATTTCCTATTATATATATTATATTTATTTGTTATATATATATTAAGGCTTCTTGTATTTTTGTTATTTTAATCAACAACTTCTATTACTTTTCTATTTATTTCTCAATTGTTATTTAACATTGATTGAAATTCAAATATATAATGTTTGCTATTATTTAATAATTCCTTCAATATGCTATAATAATTTGTTATTGTATCTATATACCGATTGACAAACTTTTTTTAATGTTAATGATAAATATGTTTATGTTCTAAATAATTTCAACAAATGCTCTATTTCATGTAATTCTATTATTGTTCTAAATAAAATTGAAATAATAATTGAATCGCAATTACTAAAACACATAAATTATTTAATTTCCAACATAAATAACAATAAAGCATAAGTATATTATAATATAAATCAAATTATTACTGGATTTTATGAATAATCTATGATTATATCTACTGATTTTTAAATTATTTTCAATTAAAATTTAATCTACAATATGTATTATTATACATTAAAATTAGTAGTAAATTTCATGAGTAAATTTAAGTGAGTTAAAATTTAATAATTTTAATTTTCCATTGTTTTAAAATAAATAATAGAAAAGCAATATTAAAAGTGATTTAATAATTTTTATTCATATATTAGATTTCAATATATAATAAATTTATATATGTAATATAAATAATTCAATATTTACAAATATATTTATCAAATATATTAACAATTTCAAAAATACAAAATGGAAACTTTAATTAATATACAATTCAATTAGAGTTTTTAGGTAACACAAAAATTATTTTGTAGCTAAACTTTAAAAATTAAATATCAAAAAAATACTAAAAATTAAACAAAGACTTGTTGGTGTGTGGAGAATAAGTTTATTTGGATAGTATTAAATTCAATAATTTGTGCTGTTACAACATAAAATTATGTTAATCAAATTTATTTATATTATCTATATATTATAAATGTTATCATTACAACTATTATTAAATAAATAAAAAAATAAAGTCCAATTATTAATAAATGAACAGTTTAAAATAACTATTTGATATAAAATAAAATTATATAAACAACTTAATATAGAAAATTTATTTCGAGAAAAGTTTATTTCATTATTAATCTCTATGAATATAAATTGTCTACATAAAATTTATAATGATTTAAATATATAAATATTTTGAAATATAATTAATATTTATTAAATAAATATTTGAAATGTAATAAATGTAATTTAATAAAATTATTATGTTCAAATTTGAAAAAATAAAATTTTATTTATTAATTTTTATATTGAAATACTTTCAATGTATCTTCTTTAATTTTAAAGAATAAAATTATATCGCAATATATTTTAGTAGTCTTTGAATAATTTATTTTTTTATAAAACTTATAATAATAATAAATTTTAATAAATTTTCTATAATCTTCAAATATAATAATTCGTTATATTATTTTTACTAATATATCAAATTATTATAAAGTAATTAAATTTAAATATTTATTTATTTTTTTTTTTTTTTTTTTTTTTTTTTTTTTGATTATTATTTTTTTATTAAAATGATTTAATAAAATTAATTTAAAATACAAATTATTTTATAATATTATTACTAGATATTTGTACAATATATAATATATATGTTTTTATATTTTCAAGCAGTGTATTATTCATATGTTAGAAATATAACTATCAATTCTGAATTAATCTCAGAAAATTATATTCAAGAACATATAACAGTTCTATATTCAATGAAACTAGTATTGAAAATGGTTTATTTAATAACATACAATGTCGTTAACAATATATTTCCTACATCATTAAAAATGAAATATTGATTAATGTCAATTCAAATTATGAAAATGGATTACCTAAACCAAATACACTGATTGCTAGAAATTCTTTTCATAATAACGAAACACTCTTCTTTAAATATAGTTTTATTAAAAATGAAATCATGGGTATATTTAGAATACCAATTTATGTGAATTATTGTTCTACCTTTGTTGAGAATGATATTTGTCACTGTTGTGTTGAATTTCGTCATTTATATAAACCGTAACAAGCCGATAAATTTGAAAGTAAATATATAAAGAAACGAGTAATTAGAGCTATTATGTTAAAAGAACTAATCCCACAAACAGAGTTTGGAATTATTCTGTATATTATGGTTAATTCAGATGCCTTTCCTTCTAGTATAATATTAGGACAGTCATTTGTACTTAATGAATGACATATAGTACAATATTTTATTTTTATAAGGTCTCTTTTATTATTAAATATATCTTGTAGTGCGGTGTTAGCGTTTTTAGCTATTAATGCATCTTTTTTCCATTTTTCCAACACTTAATCCATAATTGCATGATTTACTTTACGTACGTTGTTTACTTATAGTATTAACATTTCCCAGAATATTATAAATCATTTTTTCCTATAACAAACTCTAACAAAGGCTTCTACAATGAATTTATAGTTTATTGAATCCAATTTTTTTTTTACATGATCATACATTACCATTCTTATAGAGATACCTATAAAATAAAAGAAATTAATGGAGTATCTAAAAGCAATAAAATATTAGGCGATATTATAAATAATGATTTTAAGTATTTTAAAACTCATGAATAAAAAAAGATAGATATGTAAATAATATAATATCAAAAGGTAATTTAAAAAAAAATAAAAATTAAAAAATTAAAATATAGTACATTATTCAGTATATTGGGTAATATATTAAATGGAAATAATCAAATACAAAACAAGTAAATGAAATTACTAAAGATTTAGGAAATATGTATATGAATAAAAAGAATGAAAGAATAAAATTATCAGGTAATGATCCTGAATCAGTATTCATAGAAATATATAATGACTATAATAATTTTGAAAAGTAAAATTTCAATTTCTTCGAAAAATGCACTAGAAACTAGTATTTTAATTATAAATTATAGTAATTTAAATATTAAAATTAGTTTAGTAAATAATAATTAATTATTTTCTAATAAAATTAATGTAAAA
Source organism: Neocallimastix lanati (nom. inval.) (assembly GCA_016946835.1). Classification (NCBI taxonomy): domain Eukaryota; kingdom Fungi; phylum Neocallimastigomycota; class Neocallimastigomycetes; order Neocallimastigales; family Neocallimastigaceae; genus Neocallimastix; species Neocallimastix lanati (nom. inval.). The sequence continues at coordinate 3,541,837 of JACVTC010000001.1, read as the reverse complement.
TGTAACGTGATTAATAATATATCAAAAGTAAAAGGAATCTTTTCAAGAACATGATGGTTATGATTTTATTTCATTATATAATAAATAATGAAATATTTACTAAAATAAAAGGTATATATTTAATATAATTGTTTTGAAATAACATCCAAATATATATTATATATATTTTTTAAAATAAAATATATATATATATATATTAAATAAAATATTAAAAAAAAATATTTTTATTCGAAAAAGAAGTAAATTTCTAGTTTTTAAAATAAAATATTGTTTTTATTTTAAAGTATTATTAAAAATATTTTTTATATCTTTAAAATAATTTTTTAAATCTTTATTATAAGCTTTAAGTTAATTTTACTTTGGTTAATTTTAAATTGCAATAATGAATCTATTAATATCATTAATATTATTAGTAATTATAAATCAATATTGATAATTTATTTTCCATTAATGATAAAAAAAATGAAAAATATTTAAAAATATTAAATTTTGTCTCTCCACGAATAATAATATAATAAAAATGATCAATCCATATTACATTGATTCTAATAGTAATACAATTTATTTTAATAATATTGAAGATTATGCAAAGTTTATCGGATCGAATATCTCTTCTAAAATTGGAATATCACTTTCAAAGTATTTTGATTTAAATGAACTTAAATCTTTACTTTCTATAGAGGTATCAAAGTACGTTTTAAATCTTTGTGAATCCATAATCAAACATTTACCTATATATATTTCAATTAAATGACCTTCTGTTATTCTTAAAGGAAATGTATGTGGATTTATAATGATTTCAGGAATAATGCCTTATTTTGTTCTTGGCATCATTTCTTCTAGTAACATCATCCAATCATTTTGAGAAATAACCATTCTCACTCATATCATGGAATGATTTCTTTATTAAAAAATTAAAATTAATAAATGATATATTAAATCAGTTGAAAACAACTTACTACACACCACCCTTAGAAGAGTTATTTGCTATTTTTCAATATATATCATTGAATAAAGTTAAAGTGGTGATGATAGGTGATGAAACATACAAAAAATCTTGTAATATAAGTAATATTGCTTTTGGAACACGAATTTCTACTCTTCCTCTATCATTAAAATGTATATATTTGAAAATACGGAAGGTACAGTAACTTCTTTTATGCGACCAACAAATAATCACTTCGACCGATGGCTCAACAATGGAATATTTTTATGAAATTTTTGTTTTACCAGTACTTTATTTGTTCCTTTTCATTATTACCTTCTATAGGAACCGTTCATTAACAATATATATCTAACCATCATTCAGTGTTTTTTCTATTATTTGGTTCAAAAACCATTTCTTTGTATACATCAATTAATGAAATAAAAATAAAATCTTCGGTAGTTGAAGTTCCTCATCCAATTGAGGAATTTAATAAATTTAAAAAATCGAAATATTTTTGTAAAGCATGAGAGCTTGCTAATGAAATTGATTTTACTTTTCAATGGTAAAATAGTGAAATTACTTTTTTAATTTATTATATTATATTATATTATATTATAATTAATAAATTTAATAATATTATTTTTTTTAAAAAAAATTAGTGATTTATTTATATAAATATATAAGATTTGATTTTCAATAATTACATTAAGTATAAAAATAAAATAATAATAATAATAATAATATAATATATATATATATATAAAACACATATATTAACTATCTGACACACACCTATATTAAATAAACTATAAATAAAAAAAAAATTTTTTTTTATATATTTCTAATATTTTATTTATTATTAAGAAATACTGATTTATTAAAAATGTTTTAGATTTATCTTTTATTTATTTATTTTCTTATTTTATTATATTTTTAATATCATTGATTTTATAGATATTACACCATTAAATAAATGCTAAATTATCTATATTATACATTATTATAATATATATATAATATATTTATATATATATTTTTTATATTAAGATTAATTATAAAATAATAATTATTTCTTTAAAATAAATTATCAATTTACTTATTTACATATTTATTTATTTATTTATATATGAATAAATTATTATTTTTTTTTATAATTAAAATGAAAATTATATATATATATAAATAATTTTTTTTTAGTAATAATTAAATTTTTATCCTTTTTTTTTTTTTTTTTTTTGAAATTAAAATTATAATCTTTTGGTTACAGATGTATTCAATATGAAAATATAGATGTAGAACAGAAGATTCATTTAATTAATTAAAAAAATACACCAGTGAAAGTAATTAATTTAAATTTTACAAAATGTTGTTGAGTGGTACAAGTAGGACTAAATTTAAATTTAATTTATTTACTATTTTTTTTTTTTTTTATATGGGAAATTTATATATATATAATTTTCAATATTTTAATTTTTAAAATTTAATCTTTTTAAAAAAATAAAAAACAAAAATAAATAAATAAAAATAAATATAAATAAATAAATATATAAATAAATATAAATATAAATAAATATATATATATAAATAAATATAAATAAATATAAATAAATATATATAAATAAATATAAATAAATATAAATAAATAAATAAATAGATAATTAATTAATTAATTATATTTTATTAAATTAAAAACGAAATGGTTATAATAATATAAAAATGGTAAATTTACTTTTAAATGAAATTTCAATATTTTTAATCTATTAAACTTTTTTTTTATAATATTTCACATAAAAATAAAGCTCTTCATTTAAAAAAAAAAAAATGAAATAAAAAAAATGAAATAAAAAAAAAAGTAAAAAAAGAAGGAAAAAAAAAGTAGAAAATAAAAACAAAGGAGAAAAAAATTACAATATAATAAAATAGAATTAAATAAAAAGAAAAATTTTAATCATGACAAAAATTATTAATTAAGCATTATCAGCTTTTCTTTATTAACTTTTGAAAAAGTTGCCAATAATTCTACTATTGAAAATGATAATACTTATATAAATAGTACTTCTACTGTTTCTGAAAATTATTTTGGAAATTTGAAGGAAATACGGGAAAAGTTCAAAAATTTTGATAAAATTGAAATTAAAAATAATCGTATCAAAAATTTTAATATTATGGAAAACGAACAAAAAATGGAAAAGAATAATGATAAAATTACTTCTGGAACATATATGGATCTTGAAGATGGAATGGAGAAAAAAAATATGCTCCAGGATTATCATGTGAAGCTTCTGGTAATTGTACCTTAAATTTTATTACTCCATTTACTGTATTAAAGTTTGAAAATTTTGATAATTATTTTATTTATTCTATTGTTTCAGGTAAAAAAATGATTACATTTCTTATAATAGTAAAAATTATAAAGTACGTCATCATTCAGATATGAATGGTTATTTAAGATGTTCAATTCAAGATAATTCTGGTGAAATCTCTTTCCTTTTTTACAATATGTAAATATCTATGGAAAGTCAGTTTGGATGAATAAAGATGATAAAATTATATTTTATAAAAAAGTCAGAACTTTAAAAAGAGATAGTCCTATTTACATTCAATTTTCAGAATATAATTTTAAAATTTCTACTAGAGATTATGATGTTAGGACTTTCAATAGAAGTTTAAGCAATCATCATTCTTATCAATTTAAATATACAAATAATAAATGTTATTTAAATGATTTTAATATATATCATTATGAAAGAAATTTATGTTGTAGCCAGTACGGATAATCGTGGTAAATCAAAAACCTATTGTGGAAAAGGATGTCAAAAAGGACTTGGACATTGTAATTAAAACATAAAACAAATAAAAAAACTAACTTAAAAAAATAAAAATAAAAAATAATAAAACAAATATTTATATATATAATAAAAATTAAAGATAAATAAATAAATAATAAATAAATAATAATAAATAAATAAATAAATGAAATAAAAATAAATAAAAAAAAAATAATAAAATACGATAATATTAAAATGCTTAGAAATAAGTTTATATTGATATAATTAGAATTGTATGTAATAAAAATTAAAAAATAATAATAATTATAAAAAATTAGAAAATATAAATAAATATGTATTAAAAATAAATTTTAAAAAATAAATAAATAAAAAAAAAGAAAAAATAAAATAAAATAAAATAAAACAAAACAAAACAAAAAAAAAAAAACAAAAAAAAAAAACAAAAAAAAAAAAAAGAAAAAATGTAATATAATAAATTTTTATAAAAAAAATTTATATATATATAAAAAATTAATAATAATAAATAAATAAAAAAGGCAAGTAATATAATCATGATAATGAATAATGTGTTTATCTAAATATTTTTTTATATTATAGTTAAAAATTATTATTATTATTATTATTATTATTATTATTATTATTATTATTATTATTATTATTATTATTATTATTGTTATTATTATTATTATTATTATTATTATTATTATCATTAATATTAATATTAATATTATTATTATTATTATCATTGTTATTATTATTATTATTTTATATTAATTAATAATAAATTATAATTGTAACTTGAAAAATAATTAATACAATAATGAATCAAAAAAAAAAATAAAATCTATGTTCCAAAATGATTACAATACAAGAGAACTAAGTAAATTAAAAAATACAATATGTTATGACATTAAATTAGTATTTTTTTTCTATCCATCATTATTGTTAACATTATTATCTTTATTATTGTCATTATCACTATCATTGTTATTTTTATAATTATCATTATCAATAAAATATCTTGTACTCTTTAAAAAAAAAAAAAATAATTCAAAAAAGATAACTATCAAAAAAAATAAATAAATAAATAAAAATTAGTGACCTTTTGGGTTGATATTATTATAAAAGAAGGTATTAAATAAACTAATTTATGATAAATAAAATTCCATAAATATTAGCTGTAAATACTCCAATCTTAGTTTTGAATTTAATTTACCTTGTAAGATATGGATATAAGTTCAATACACTATTATTAATTAGAAATAGAAGAATTTACAGAAAACTATGAACAAAATATGATTCATTCTGTGGTAAAATTGATCAATCAAGTATTTTATATGAATGTTTGAATGTTTCACTTCTTTTGATATTATATAGAAATCATTAGATTTCACCAATGTCTTTTTTTTATTTTGTTTTGGAAGTAAAAATAATGAAATTACCTTTTATTTTTTCTTCTTATTCATCTATTTTAAATTGTGGAAAAAAAATTAATAAATATAATTTTATTTTCATTCCTAGTGGAAACTTTAGCTTTAGTCTTAGATGAGCTTACAATTCAGTACTTAGGAACAAAGTCATTTAAAAGAACTATTTTTTAAAGATTTCTGAATCTAATGTTCCACATATAGAGTTAACCTAGCGGATTATCTTACCAATTATTAGTATTTTTCTTGCTAGTTAAAAAAAAATCTTCACAACCAGAGAGATAATATATGACAAAAAGAGAACTTACTCTTCCTTCATATCCATCTAATATAAATTAAAATCATACATATTATTATTCATAACAATAGTTTATACTGATCATTAATGGATTTATATAAAAATAAAGAACCAATGAATGCCCACCAAAAAAGACAATATTAGTATACTTAGTGTTGATATAAAATATGAACAAGGAAAGAAAAACATCTTCTCAAATGTTTTATCAATATTGAAAAGAAAAGAAGCAAAAATAGTTGTAGCATAATAAATAATTTAAGAAAAGAATGAATCATTATTATTGAAAGTAATAAAATATTTTATAGATGAAATATTTACAACTACATATGATGTTGATTATTTTATCTAAGTTTATCAAAAATTAATCATAAATATTTCAGAAAAAATAAAACTTATTTTAGAAGCCCTTGAAATTAGCTATGAAAGTTATTATAAAGCCTATCAAAGATCAAAAAAAATCTATTATTGGAATGATATTGATTAATGATATTAAACTGATTATTAATAGATGTGAAAAATATCAATAGAATCGCCCTCAAAGGTTTTAATAAATAGATTAATATTTCTATTCATAAAAATTATGTGTAACTATTTCTATTCATAAAAAATTATATAAAAAATTATATGTAACCATTTAAATTTTAACAATATATAAAAAAATTATAAAAATATAATATTTAAAAATAATAATTAATACATTGGATGTTTGCGCCACTTTCTACAAAAAAACTTTCATACTAATGGAAATTTAAAAAATTATATAATTTTATTTGAAAATTTTTAAATAATTTTATATATTAATGTAAAGATTTAATAATATGTGGCTTAACATAATATGTATTAAATATGTATATTTATTGGTTAAATTAACAACACGAGAGATTTTGAATTTTTCAGTTTAAAATAGTTCATAATAGTAATTTAAATTTGTTTATCATATTGATATCTATAATAAAATCAATAAAATGGTTGAAGAAAAAATTGAAACAACTGATAAGGTTTTAGACTATACTAATAGTAAAGAAGAATTATTAGATATAAATGGAGTTTCAACAAAAATTTTATACATTAAAGCTGAAGGAATTCCAGAAAATTCACCAAGAACTGTAGTAATTGTAGTACCAGGTAAAACATAAATAATATTATTAGTATTCTTTATATATATATATATATATTTTAAATAATACTGAGTTAAATTGTTTAAAATATGTTGAATACATTAAGTAATTATCAAGCAAATTAATAATAATAAATCTTTTAATATTAAAATAATATCATTTATTTACATTTATAATATATGTATGAATATTTTAAAACATTTGAAATTTGAATAGGTAGTCCAGGTGTTATAAACTATTATCGTAGATTTATGGGTCAAATATACGATACATGGGATAAACAAATTGATATATATGGAAGTAAGAATATTTAGTAAGAATATAATTATACTTATTTTAATTATTTAATTTATTAAAAGTATTAAAAACAGAATTTAAAATCTAATTAAATATAAATTATATCTTATTAATTTCCTTTTTATTTATTATTTTATTTTCTCACCTTTTTTATTTTTTAAAAAAAAAATAATAATAATAATTATTGAAAATTAAAGTCGAACATATTGGCCACACCGATAGAAAGCTTGAAGGTGATAATGTTTTGTTTTCTAATCAACAACAAATTGAATCTAAAATAGCATTTTTTGATATGATAAAAGCAAAACCAGAATATTCTCATCCAGATACTAAAATATACTTAATTGGTCATTCACTTGGAGCATATATGATTTTAAGAGTAAAGTATTAATTTTATTAACTTTTGATATTTTTTCTTTATAATTATTAAATTTACAAAAACTGTTTGAATTAAAATATAAATTAATTTTTAATTCATTCAAAATTATCAAAATTAAATTTATATTAAAATATTATTCAAATATTTATTTATTTATTTATTTAATTTTATTTAATTTTATAATATTTTATTATATTATTATTATTTTTTTTATTATTATTATTATTATTATTATTTATTTATTTATTTATTTATTTATTTATTTATTTATTTTTTTTTTTTTTTTTTTTTTTTTAAAAAAAAAAAAAATTATATATATATATATATATATATATTTTCATGTAATAATAAATATTTATAATTCAAAAAAAAAAAAAAAAAAAAAAAAAAATTTTTTTCTTTTTATTTAAAATATATTATTATAATTTTTATACATTAACAGTTATTTGAAGAACGTCCAAATTCTGGAATTACAAAAGTATTTTTACTTTTCCCAGCTATTCATGAAATTGAAAAAACTCCAAGAGGTGTTTCCAGTTTTAGATTCATAAAATATAATTTTGAAAGAAAAATAGCATTCTTAATGACAAAAGGACTTGACTTTTTACCAGTTTCATTTAAAAAATCATTTGTTAAGACTGTTGTAAGACAAAGTGAAGGTGAAAGTGAGGTTACTGCAGAACTTTTAAGATATCCTTAAAATATATATAACATTTAAATATAATATTGATATCGTTTATATATATATATATATATATATAAAAAGATATATTTTTTATTATACTTAACTTTAAGTTGTTTTAATAATATTTATATAATATACTTCTCAAGCATTAAGTAATGTAATACATTTAACTCAGTATGAACGTGAAGATATTAAATCAATTGATGATCATATAGAATTTATACATAATCATATGAATGAATTATTCTTCTTTTACAGTATAAATGATGGATGGGCTACCAAAGAACATTATGATATTTTAAAAGAAAAATTACCAGAAAATACAAAGTATAATAATTTACAGTTGGATGAAACCGGGATTCCACATGCGTTTGTTATCGGTGAAAATTGGTCAAGAATAATTGCAGAACATCTTGTATATGATTGGCTTAAAATTAAACAGCGTCCAGAAATAAAAAATAATGAAGAATAGTTATATATAATAATTTGAATAAATAAATATATATATATATATATATATATTTTTGTTTTTATTTTTAATATGGTTTTTTACATAAATAATGACTCCAATTATATTGCATAAAATAAAACTAACATTTCATTAAAATAATAATAATAATAATAATAAAATAATAATAATAATAATAATAATAAAATAATAATAATAATAATAATAATAAAATAATAATAATAATAATAATAATAATAAAATAATAATAATAATAATAATAATAATAATAATAATAATAATAAATATAATAATAATAAATATAATTTAAATTTAATATTATATATAAATATGAAATAAAATTTTATTTTTATTTTTTTTTCTCTTAAAAAAAAAAAAAAAAAAAAAAAAAAAAAAATTGAAATTAATAAAAATAAATAATATTATTAAATAAAAATATTCAAATATATATATATATATTATGGGAATATATTTAAAAAAAAAAAAACAAAAAATTAATGAAGGTTATATTGCCTGTTAAGTATTGGATAACTATTTTGTTTATGATATTTTAAAAAATTTCTAAAGATTATTGATATCCATAATACTGATACCCGAATTTAATAATATTACAAATTTTTTTAATCAAAAATTTAAAGAAAATTAATGAATATTCGTAACTTTAAATATACATATTATATATATATATTTTTTTTTTAATAATTTAAATTTTTAATAAAAAGTTAACGAAATTTAAAATTTTAATATATTGTAACAAATATGATAAAAAATTTAAATGTTGTTTGTAATGAAATCCATGTAGATATAAATAAAGAAAATTGTGAAGGTGAAACAGCATTTAATAATGGAAAGTAAAATTATCCATTTCATTTAATAATGGAAAGGAAAAAAAATAGTAAAATATTTAATTGAAGATAGTACAGATATAAATAAAGAAAATAGTTATGGTGAGAAACCATTATTTTAAGCTTTCAATAGTGGAAATTAAGACATATAATAATATGTTTTATTGAAGTTGAGACAAAAAAAATATAAAGAAGATGGTAGTTGTGAAACATCATTATTAACATAATAACGGTGAAGCCCCATTATTTATTGTATGCTTAAATGGATATGAAAATATAATAAAATATTTAATCTAATATAATGCGGATATAAATAAAGAAAACAGTGATGGTGAAACATCATAAATTTATACATGTATGAATGAAAAATAAAAAAAAAAGAAAAAATGGATTTACATGAAATTAAAAAGATAGTGTTTCATTAATATTTTTAAATATAATCAATTATTTTGACAAATAATATCAATTATATAATTACATTAAGCAATTGTACCAAAACATTCATATTACATAATGTTTGGGATTTTTGTCATAGCTGTTGATATCACAAGATTTAAGACAGTCTATTTTCAATGAATCCCGTAGATGGTGTTACATCCCTGAAGGGAATTTATAATTGATGAATCTATATATTTCAATAATAGTATAAAAAAAATTGGAATATTTAAAGTATTCAATGGATCAATGATTGAATTCCTTTATCATAGATAATATCCGGGACATTTTTAATTAGTATATTAATTTAAAAATAACTTTCATTATATTTCCAATTCAAATGAATAGAAAATAAAAAATAAAACAAAATTATTAAAACACTGAAAATTTTCAAATTGTAATAGCAATAAAAAAAATTTTTTTTTTATTTTATATATTTATATATAATATTTATTTAATATATAATTATTATAATTATTATTATATATAAAGTATTTTTATTAAAAATATAATATATATTTAAATAAAAATTAATAATAGATTTTTGTTTTTTTTTTTTTTTTAATAGAAAATTAACCATTATAATTAATTATAGTTTTTAATATAAAATAATGATACTTAATATATATATATATATATATATATATAGCTTTTTTTTTTTTTTTTTTTTTTTTTTTTTTTTGTCTTTATTACTTAAAACTTTTACCAGCAATGACCAAATTGAGATTGGCATCCTTCATCTTTACTACAGTATGCACTACTTTTTCCACACCATCCATATTTACTACAACAGTAACCAGATTTACAAGAACCAAATGCCATACCACATCTTGAAGAATCAGATTTTAAATTATTACTTTCTTCATTAGATTTCTCGTTATTGTAATTGAAGCATATTCCATACTTCATTTGGCAACCTTGGTCAATATCACAATATTTCTTGGCCTTACCACACCATCCATATTTACTACAACAATAACCTTCCTTACATCTTCCTAAACCTTTACCACATTGATCATTCTTAGAAATTTCATTTTGATCGTTACTCTCATTAATAATATTTCCAGAATTAGATTTACATATGCCATATTTTAATTGACAACCGCGGTCAATATTACAATATTTATCAGTCTTTCCACACCAACCATATTTACTGCAACAGTAACCTTCCTTACATTTTCCTAAACCTTTACCACATTGATCATTCTTAGAAATTTCATTTTGATCATTATTTTCAGTAATAATATTTCCAGAATTAGACTTACATATGCCATAATTTAATTGACAACCACGGTCAATGTTACAATATTTATCAGTCTTTCCACACCATCCATATTTACTGCAACAGTAACCTTCCTTACATTTTCCTAAGCCTTTACCACATTGATCATTCTTAGAAATTTCATTTTGATCGTTACTCTCAGTAATAATATTTCCAGAATTAGATTTACATATTCCATAATTTAATTGACAACCACGGTCAATATTACAATATTTATCAGTCTTTCCACACCATCCATATTTACTGCAACAGTAACCTTCACTACATTTTCCAATACCATTACCACATTGATCATTACTAGAAGTAGTAGAAGTAGAAGTAGTAATTACCGTAGTTGTAGTTGTAGTTGTGGTTGTAGTTGTAGTTGTAGTTGGTGATGGTGTTGTTGTAGTTGTAGTTGTAGTTGTAGTTGTAGTTGTAGTTGTAGTTGTAGTTGTAGTTGATGATGATGTTGTCGTAGTTGTAGTTGTAGTTGTAGTTGATGATGATGTTGTTGTAGTTGTAGTTGTAGTTGTAGTTGATGATGATGTTGTTGTAGTTGTAGTTGTAGTTGGTGATGGTGTTGTTGTGGTTGTAGTTGTAGTTGTAGTTGGTGATGGTGTTGTGGTTGTAGTTGTAGTTGTAGTTGGTGATGGTGTTGTGGTTGTAGTTGTAGTTGTAGTTGGTGATGGTGTTGTGGTTGTAGTTGTAGTTGTAGTTGTAGTTGGTGATGGTGATGGTGTTGTAGTTGTGGTTGTGGTTGTAGTTGGTGATGGTGATGGTGATGATGTTGTGGTTGTGGTTGTGGTTGTGGTTGGTGATAGTGTTGTAGTTGTGGTTGTGGTTGTGGTTGGTGATGGTGATGATGTTGTAGTTGTGGTTGTGGTTGTGGTTGTTAGTTCTTTAATTGAAGCATTTGTTATTAGTTCCATAAAATTAATATTAATATATAATAAATTTATATTTTTTAAAAAAATATATTGAAAAATATTAATCAAAATTATATTGATAATCTTCATTAATTTTAATATTTCACTTATTTATTATAATTTAAATTTTAATATAATTATATATTTTTCATTTTCTGAAAAGACAAATATATATTATACTTAAATTTAAATTATAAATAAAAAAATAGATATATAAAAATTATATATAATTTAAATAGTTTAAAAATATTAATATATTAATATATATATATACATACCCTTAATAATACAGCCTATTCACATATTATATATAAATCATTAATTTTAAATTGTTAGTTATATTTTAAATTGTTATTCATTTATTAATTTTTACGAATAATTTAATTAAGTATAAATTGTAATTATATAAATATTATATATTATCATATTTACTTTCATAACATTTCTTTATTTCTATTTATATAAGAGAAAGTATTATTAATAATTATTGGAAATTATAAAAAGGATATTTAAGTTTTGATATTTATTCAATAAAGATATTTACCTTTTTCGCATTCTTTATATAAAAATATATTAATAAATATTGATATTAATTAATAATATTTATTATGGTATTATTAATTATACAGATTATTATCTTTAGAAGTATAATCTATCAAAATAATTATTTATTATTTACCTTTAGAGCAAACTACAAATTAGGAATATTAATTAATTAATTAACAATAACATTTTATATATATTTGTAATTAGGAAAAAAAAAATGATTAAATTTTTTTTTATAAATAATAAAAAGATATCTTTTATATAATTTACTAAAATTTAAAATTAAATTTATATTGTTTTAAATATATAAAGAAAAATATTTACTTCTGCAATTATTATATTCTGTGGATTTTTATAAATAAAGTATTAATTAATTAAAAAAGAATTTTAATTATACGTTTTAATATTTAATATTTTATTATTTTATATATTATTTTTTTAAAATATATATATATATATATTTACCTTTCAATGCATTTTCTATATAGCAATATAAAAAAAGATTTATTTTTAATTGTTAAATTATTAATAAAAAAATTTTTTATTATTTAATTTTTTTTTTTTATAAATTATATAAACAACAATATTATAATAAAGAAGCATTAAATTATTTTTTATATAATTCATTATCATTTTAATACATACTAAGACATTGTTCTTTCTCTGTAATAAATTTTAATGGAAAAAAATATATATTTATTTTCATTAATTTAATATTTAATATTTAAATTTTAAAATTTTAACATAAAATATTATTTATTTATTTATTTATTTATTTATTTATTTATTTATTTATTTATTTTTTTATTTTTTATTTTTTATTTTTTATTTTTTTTTTAATTTTATTTTATTTTATTAAAATATTAAATTTTAATTTTGATTAATAAAATAATATTTATTTTATTAAAAAATTTAGTTTAAAGATATATATTTACCTGATACATTATTATCATCTTAATATTTTTATAATAATGATTTGATTTATAGTATAAAAGTTAGAACAAATAAATAGGGAAATAAATGATTTTAGTCAAAAAAAAAAAAAAAAAAATAGAAATTGTTTTAAATTTTTTAATAAATATATTATAATATATTAAAATTTATTATTTAAAATATTATAATATTAATTACTATCATAGCATTCTTTTCAGTTCAAGATGATAAAAAAAAATTTTTTAATTATGTTATATATTATATTATATTAAATATAAAAAAAATAACAATTAATTATAATATTAATTATAACTTAATAAATTTTTATAATTCAATGAAATAAAATAAAATAAAATAAAATAAAAAAAAAAAAAGATAATTTTACCACTTTCAGCTTGGAATAAATCTTAAAATAAAAAATAAAATGATATTAAAAAAAATTATAAAAAAAAATAATATATTATTTAATGATATATATATTTTTTATAATAATTGAATATGTAAATTTTATATATATATTAATATTTACTTGATACGCATTCTTGAAATTTTAAAATATTTGATTAATAGTGCATATTTTTAAATTATATATAAAAATGAAAAAAAAAATTAAAAATAATAATAATAAAAATTTTTAGTAAGTTATTAATTATTATTTTTAAATAAAATAGCCTATATTTTTTAATAATTAAAAAAGTTCTAATTAATATATAGTTTATAATAAATCTATAAATATTTAATGAGATATTTATATATAATTATTTTTAAAAATTTTTTAATTTATTATAAATTATATATAATTATAAATTATTCATAATCATTTATCTTAATATAAATTAATATTTTATTTTAGTTTTTTACCATCATTACTCTCTTTTATTATATTATTAATAAAAATGTTTTTTTTTTTATTAAATTTAAATATAAAAAAGGTTAATTTGTTTAAATCATCAATATATTTATATATTTTCTTATATATTTTCAAAATTCTTCTTAAAAAAATATTTACTCTCACATCCTATATCATTTATTATAATTATATATAATTATATATATATTTTTAAATATTAAAAAAAAATGTCAAATTATTATATTATTAAAAATGATTTTTATATTATTAAAGTTATTATTATTTTATATAATATATACCTTCTAAGCATGGAGATTGTTCTATTTTTAAATTAATTTAAAGAAAAAAAAAAAAAAATATATATATATATATATATATATATTTTATATAAAAAAATAAAAAATGTATCAAATTTTAAATAATATTAATCAATTTTATGATCTTCATTTTTAAAATTTTAAATTAGTTTTATTAAACCAATATTATGCTATTATAAAAATAATATTATTATATAAAAAAATATATATATGATAAAAAAAAAAAATTTTTTTTAAAAACCTTCGGAGCATTCTTTCAGTTTGTAATTTTATTTATTTATTAAATATATATATAATAGTATAAGATAAATATATATTAAATATTAATTTATTTTTCTATTCATCAAAAAAATATATATATTATTATTATTATTTATACTTTTACTTACCCTTATAGCAATTATCTTTATCTAGTAATTATATAAAAGTAATAAATAAATGGGATTATTTTTATTTTAATAATAATAAAAATATTTATTAATATTATTATTAATATAATTTTTAAATATATTTTATTTTAGAATATATGTTTAATTTTATATTTTATTGTTAATGATGTTAATACTAATATATTAATTAAAATATTAAATAATTTATAATATTATATTTAATATATAAATATTAATAATAAATTATTTTATACATACTTTCAATAGTGCTTTCTATATATATAAGTTAAGGATAGTATAAATTATTTAAATTAAATTTTTATATTCCATTTTTACGTTATTTATTAGTTTTATTTTATATTTTAATTAATAAAAATATATATTTATAATTTTTGTTATTCCATATACCCTTAGAACACTTATAATCCTCTATTGACATTGCAAAACAAAAAAAAAAAAAAAAAAAACAATTAATGAAATATTTAATTTTTAATTTTATAATTATTGAGATAATTATTTTATTATTATGTTTATTATTATTATTTTTAATTATGAATAATATATATTTACCTATACGATAATCTAGTAAAATAAATATATATAATGAAAATTTTTTAATAATTATTAAAAATTATAAATAAAATGAATAAAAAAGTTAAAATAAAAAATTGCAATATAAATAAATTATGCTTATAACTTTTATAATAATTCATCTAAATATATTTATTACAATAGAAATGTTATTTATATTATCTATTATTATCTAAAATAATATAATTCTTAATACTTACACTTATTATATTCTAAATTTAATTTTTACAAAAATAATCAGTATTCAATTTATATTATTAGTTTATATTATTAATAAAAATTTCATCCATATAACAATTTCTTTAATAAAAATTATTTTAAAATAACAATATTCAATTTAATTTTAATTATTACTTATTTTACAGAAAGTATTCACTATTTTTTCATTATTATTATTTTAATTATTATATAATATTTAAAATTATTAAGAATAGAAATAAATAAATTATATATTCAATATTTGAAAGTTATATATATATATATATGTTAATTATTAAATATATTTTAATACTCCATAAAAAATAATTATATATATAAAATAATAATCTAAAAAAATATTATTTAATAATAATAAAAATAAAAAAAAACTCAATTATTTTTTTTAGTTAACTTACATCTCTCACATTCATTCTTATTTTCTTATAAATTTAAAAAATTATTATATTTCAAATAATTTAATTTATATGTAAAAAAATTATTTTAAAAAAGAATATGATTAGAAACATTCATTATTTATAATTAATATTAAATGTTATATAAAAATTTTAAATTTATTAATTTACCTTCACTTTTGCATTCTTTTTGTATTTTTTTTTTTAAAAAAAAAAAATAAAATAAAATAATTAATAAATCATTTAAAATAAATGTATAAAGATTAAATATAATTTTATTTAAAGAATATATATAAATAATCATTAATTTAGTATTTTTATTATTATTATTTATTTTACTATAAATTTTTATGAATAATTTAATTGTATTTACCTTCAATCTCGCTATATTCTTATTTTTTAACAATATAAAAAAGTTGATAAATTTTAACGTTAAATGAATTATTTAAAAAATTCACTACTAATTCAAATATTACTTACTTTGATCACATGCTTTATAATATTAATATTTTTTAATTTGTGAATAAAAAAAAATTTTTCAAAAAAATATTTTTATTTAATATTGTATTTGATATATGTAATAATATTTTTTAAGTGTATTATATATATATTTATAATATTGAAAAAACAATTAATTTATTATAGTTATTATTATTATTATTATTATTAATTTTTTTTTTTTGAACAAGTTTTTTTCATAATAATTAACAAAAAGAAGAGTAATACTAATATTATTATAATAATTTAAAAGTAATTTAAGATTAAAATATATATTTACCAATATTATCTATTTTTAGTTTTATTTTTATTTATTTATTTTTTTTTAATTTTTATTAATTAATAATATCATATTTTTATATTTTAGTTAAATTATTTATATAACAAATATGTATATATTATTTAAGATATTAGTAAGAAATACTTTTATACGAATTATATATATCTATTATTATATATTCTTTTATAAAATTTACCTAAATAATAAAGTTCACCCTTTTCTATAAAGATATAAATTAGGATTATAATATAGAAATTAATTGTTGTAAATTATTAGAAAAAAATTATTATTTTTTTTTTTTTTATGAAATATAATTTAATTATAAAATTATTCTTATATATATTTATTATAAATGTATTTTCTTAAATTTCATATAAATAACTAAGAAAATTATATTTAATGCATACCAGCCATACAATCTTTCAATTTATTTATTATTTTATATAAAATAAAAATTTATCAATGAATAATTGTTTTTATATAAATTTTATATTTAATTTTATTTTCAGAAAAAATATTTTATTATATCTTTATATTAATATACCTAAATATAAGACAACATTTTCTTTTAATTATTAAATTATTTTTATTTAATTAATTAATAAATAAAATATTAATATTATATTAAAAAAAATTTATTAAAATTTAAATTTTTTTTTAATAATATTGTAGAAGAATAAAATTATATATAATCCTCATTAATATATAATAAAAATAATTGATATTATTTATGTCTTACCTGTATAAGGAATCTCTGTATTATTATTATTATTATTATTATTATTATTATTATTATTATTATTATTATTATTATTATTATTATTATTATTATTATTATTATTATTATTATTATTATTATTATTATTATTATTATTATTATTATTATTATTATTATATTAGTATATTTTTAAATATAAAGTTATTTAAAAATGTATTCTATCATTTTTATATTATATTTTATTTATTTATTTATTTATTGCTAAATTCTTTTTATTATTTATTATTATATAAACATACCATCAGTACATGTTCCATTTCCAATAATTCCTATATTTAATTCATTTTATTTATTAATATATTCAAATTAGATTAAAAAATGATCATAATAATATTAAATTTATTATATATCAAATATTATTCATATAAAATATGATATAATTATATAATTTAAAAAATATTTTAGTTAATAATTTATTTTTTTTAAAATAAAAATATTAGTGAAATTGATTCAAATAAATATTTAACGATAGGCTTACCTTCAATACATTTTTCATTAGCTAAAAAAATATTTTTCAATTGATTAATTATGAAAAATAAATAAGATTGTTATTCTCTTATGTTTATTATTTTTTATCTTTTTTTTTTTTTATTCTTTTTTTTTGTATTTTCATTAAATCTATTAAATACAATTCAAAATTCTATATTTTAATATAATTTCTTACTTTTTTCAGTATCTTTTTTAAAATTTAATGCCATAAATAATTAGTATATTTTATATTAGTTGCCCAATATAATATGAATATAATAATGTTTTATATTTATATTTTTTTTTTTTTTTGTATTATAAATTTTATTAAATGAATAATTTTACAAAAAATATTCCATTTTACTCACCGGTTAAACAATCTATATATTAAAAATATTATATATTATAAATATTATAATAATTATTTAATAATTAATATTATAATTAAACATTTTTTTTTATTAAGATATATTAATATACTCATATAATTATATATATATAATTAAAATAATAATAAATTGATAAAAAATTTTTATATTTACTATTAATTTCCTCTTTATATTATATATTAATATCATTGAAATTTGTATTTGGATAATAATTTTATTTTAATAATTAAAAAGATATAAATTTTAAAATTTAATTTTCAATTTTTTAATGACACAATATACATATATATATATCATATATATCATATTTACCACTGTATTTTGCAAACTCTATTATATAAAATTTTTAAATTATAATTAAAAACAAAATAATAATTTTAATTAATAACCTTAATTTATAATTTTTATATATAAATATTTATAACTTAATAATAAAATATAATTACCATTATTACAAACTTTTTTTCAATTTATTAATATATATAATAATATTAATATTTATTTATTAATCAATAAATGAAAAATTAAAATTAATTTCAATAAAATTTTATAAAAATAATATTAAATTTAAAAAAAAAAAAAAAAAAAAAACTATTAAACAAAGCTAATAATCCTTTATTTCAATTATTGTAAATTTAAATATATATATAATATTATTATTATTTTTATTATTGATAGTCTACCTTTATAACAACTGAATTGGTCTTCTTAAATTCATTAAATTAAATATATCATTAGAAATTGAATATAAAAAATTATTTATTTATATATATATATTATTTTCAATTACCATTTTCTATAATTTAAAAAATAAGATATATAATTGAGTTTCATTTGTTATTCCATAATTATATAAATAAAAAATAATATTTAGGTCAAATTTTCAAAACATAAGATTATTGAGTAATATTTAAATTTACTATATTTTTTAAATAATTATAATTCTTAAATTTAAATATATTTTTATTATTTACTTGTATCACATTCTTATATATAAATATTGTTGTAAATAAATATTATTTAATATAAAAAAATAAAGATTAATTTAGTTGATAAAAATCATTATATATATATATACATTGATTTATCATTTAGACACAGATAAACATATCAATAATATTTACCACTTATACAGGAATCATATTCTTATAAATGAAGCATTAAAATAAATATTTTTAATTGTTAAATTAATATTTTAATTATATATATAATAATCTAAAATCAAAAAATAACATAATATTTTTTACCTTCTACATGACCTTTAGTAATTGTTTGAATTATCATTATATATATATGTAGAAATTTTAAATATTATATATCATAAAAAAATATAATATAATATTATAGTTTTTATTATTGTTTAAATAGAATTAATAATTGCAAAAATTTCATTATTATTATATTTTATATTAAATAATTTTAATAAATATTAGTAAAAAAATATGTAATCCATAAATTAAAAATTTTTATAAAAAATTTTTTTTTTTTGAAGTTACCATCCTCTTTTTGAAGTAAAGTATTTGTAAAAATAAAATATATTAAAATATAAAATGTTAATTTTTATAAAATAAGTAATATAAAATATTAATTTATATAGTAAAATTAAAAATAACTTACTATCACACTCTATAATTTTTTAATTTAAGAATACATATTATATTGGTTTTCATGAAAAAAAATAATTTTATTTTTTTTTTAAAAACAAAATAAATAGGCATATATAAAAATTTATTATTACATTATTTTTATTAATATTAATATTAAAACCATATCACTAATTTTAATTATTTATATAATATAAAATAAAATTATTAATTTTACCAATTACACCTGTTTCTATAAAAAAAATTTTTAAAAATAAATTTTTTAAAAATTTTTTTAAAATTTTAAAAATATATTATAATTAATTAAAAATAATATCAAAATTTAATTATTTTTATATAATATATATAATATATTATTAAGTCTATATTTTTATGTAAAAAAATATACCATAACATTCTTTTTAATTAAAAAAATATTATTAAAATATTAAATAATTAATTAGTATGAAATATTTAATATTTTATTTAAAATATATTTTCTATTTTTTATATAAAAAAAAAAAAACCTGAATAACATAAGGGTGTTTCTGATGTAAATGTTAAAATAATTGTAGATATTAATATTTGTTTTTTTTTCCGATTTTTTTGTTTTATTTTATTAATTATTTATTTATTTATAAAAATATTTATTATAGAAATAAATATATGTATAAGTTTTTTAAATCAATTTATATGTTTTTTAAGTGAAAAAATTATTTAATAACTTTATGAGTTAAGTTATTTTTTAAATATCTTGAAAATTTCTATTTTTTTTTTAGCATATTTAATTTATATTTTATTAATATATAACAGGAATTAAAAATTACCTCCAGCATTAACTAAATTTATTAAAAATTCATGAACAAAAAGAAGCAAAAATAATCTTTTTTTAAAGTTACATAGTTATTGTTCATATACATTTTATATGATTTTTAAATAAAAAAAATACTTTAGTAATCCTTAATCATTATTGTTTAATTATTTTTTTATATTAATTTATTTCGTCTATTTATTTATCTAGTTGTTAAAGATTATTTATTATTATTAATTAATTTGATTATTTAATATAATACATCCTTACTTACTTTAAATAATTTTTAATAAACATTATGTGAATAAAAATTCCTTATTTTTTCTACTTTCTATATTTTATATTTAATAAATTTATTAATTAAAAAATAAATACATTTATTAAAATTAATAAATTGTCTTTAAAATCAAAATTCTTTTATTTTTATATAATTCTTTTGGTACTTACCAATAAATAGAGTAGTATATGAAATTAACTATATAACTTTTTTTAAAATAAAAAATAATTTCAATTAGTATAATTAAATTTTATAAATAAATAATTATAAAAAAAAAAAAAAAGGAAAAAAGGAAAAAACTAAACTTTTATATTTAATTAATTTAATTAATTGTCATTTTCTTTATCAAAATACCATAATGAATTATTTTTAATATGAAGATAACTGTGACTCTAATGATAATATAATAAAAAAATAATTTTTATTGAAAGTCTTATTCTATATAATTAAGATCTATAGCATAATTAAAAAAAAATATCCAAATTGTACTTCATAGAAGTAAATTAAAAAAATTTTAATTAAAAAAAAATTTTTTTTATGAATAAAGTTTTAATTTGTAAATATTTAATTAAATATTTACAAATTAAAACTTTATTCAAAATATTTACAAAGTATAATTATATTTATAATAATAAATATTATTTAAATTTTTATAATATTGATATTAAAAATGCACTATATCAAAATAGAAATAGTTAAAAAATTATAAATATATATTTATAATTGTAGATATTAATATATTTATTATATATACATTTTATAATTGTTTAAATATTTTTATTAAATTTTTGAGGGTAATTAATATTCTATAAGAGAATAAGCTTAATTTATTTTATGTAATATAAAAATTATTAATTATTATTTTTTTTTATATCTATATATAAAAATTTTAATTAAATGAAATCGAATTAAATTTAATTATATAAATATTAATTTAATTTTTTTTAAAGAAAAAAAAAAAAAAAAAACTACGAGAATGTGATGAATTTAAAAATCATGCATATTGCAATTTAGAAAAAAATAATAAAAAAAATATTAACAAATGAAAAGATCATCAAATCTTAATATTTTTAAACAATTATGCGGTTTAAAAAAATTAAGATTATTTATAATTAAATATCATTTATATATTATTTTATTATAATTACCATTATATTTTTATTAATATCTTATTCAATATTATATATTTAAGAAATAATATTGTTAAATTATGTTTTCCAATAATTTAACTCTATGGTGGTGATCAATTGAAAATTACTATTGCAGTACATTCTTTCAGTACTTATATTGTGTCTTTTTAACTACATTTAAATGTTATTTCTTCATGAAAAATAATAATGAAATTTTATGACCCTCTATTAACAATTAGCACATATGATTTTTATGACTTTTCCTTTATTAAAAAATTATTCTGAAAAAAATATTAATAATAGCTTAACAGAACAATTTATTCATTTTCTTTTCGATACAAGAGATATTTTTCCTTATAATATTATTAAAAAAATCCAGATCAATTTGTTAAAGACAATTTTAATGTTAATAATTTCATCTTCTATTATATTTATAGAAATAAATACAATTCAAGAACATACTGGAATTAAATTTATGTTCATATTAAAATATATTAGTAATGATTTCAACATATAAAAATACTTATATGTTGAAGTTGACCATTAGGATATTACCTATACTGTTAAAAAAATATAATGAAATAAAATGAAAAATATTTTCCTCGTTAATTAAAAATTAAATAAAACCTGGAATCAGTTTTGATTAGTGAAACATCAAAATATGTATAATAATGCAAATTGTAAAAAAAATATATATATCTATAATAATAATAATAATAATAATAATAATAATAATAATAATAATACAGTTATTAATTAACTGTAAGGTGATGAGTTATTGGCATACTGTAACAGCTTCGCCGCTCTCAATCGTCGTTACACACTGCCCGGAGATGCATTCCTAACGTTCCTACATATATCTCTATTGACCACGAGCATCAGAACGGAATCATTAACTCCTCCCTAGTGGGTGTAATCATTGGCGATTGGAAATTTTACAATCATCAAGGTCTATGCTTCAATTCAAAGCGTAGTATCAGGGTTGGGTGAAATAATCATTTGAGGTGATATAAAACAAATATGTGTAGCAACATATTTGTATATTTAATAATAATTATTAAATTTATATCTCTTTTGTCAATAATAATATTTGAAATAATTCCTTATTCATATATTATTCAATATTTATATATATATATATTATTCATTATAATATGAAATATATTAAATATATTAAATTAAATAGTTATTTCTTCTAAATATATATAATAAGAATATTATTATATATATAACTTAACTATTCATATTTATTTTAAAGTTTATATTAAAAACACATAATACTTCTATATATTATAATATAATGAAATAGTTTTAGTTATTTTAATTAAAATTAAATATATATATAGTTGATATTATTTATTATATTCATATTTATTATATAATTATATTCATATATATTTAACTTTATTATTCTTATTTTCATTTTAAGAATTATATAGTTATATTTATTATATTTATTATTTTAATATATATGTATTATATATTATACTATACTCCGATATAATATATTTTAAATGTATATTTATTATTAATATTTATTAAATTATTATAAATATTTCTAATAACTACTCTTCATTGTAATTTAGAGAAGACCCTTGGTTAATTTGGTTTTATAAATTAAAATATATTAATAAAGGTTAATTAAATATAAAGATACTATTAAAAATTAGTAGCACATAAAAGTCCCGCATATCAGAGGGAAAGTATGAATATCACATGTGGTCTCATGATATCCGATTATTTGGTGCCATTCCGAGGATTCAAACCCCACCCTCTACAGTAACCTGTATCGTCCTAACCGACTGGACCAACATGGCATTAATATAAAGTTAACATCAAATAAAAAGGTTTGCGCATATATACTTAATAATAAATAATAAATATGTTAAGATAATAACTGAATTTCCATTTAATTCAATTTCAATTTCAATTTCAATAATTCAGTTATTTGAATTGCCTCAAGATGTCTAAAATAATTAGTAACGCTACTACTGTATCATTCATATTAGATGATACAAAGAAACTAAAAGAAATAAAGAAAGATTACGTTTCTATTGAAGAATACAATGGGTTTGTTAATAACGTTACAAAGGAGGTTAATGCTCAGTTATCAATAATTATTAAAGCCCAAAAACAGGCTTGCGCCCTTAGGTCTAAAGTCCTAAAGTTAATAGAAAATCGTTCTATAGATATGAATACTGCTCAGAATGTCTTAGATCAAATCAATAAAATACTTCTACAAAATAAAACTAATTCGTTACATTGTATTAAGCTAAATAGGTCCTTCAAATATTTAGATCCTAAAATAGGTTATAGAAAATCAAAAGGAAACTCTGATAATAGAATTAATGTGATTAATAAAGATAAGAACATTAATAAAGAATCTATCCAAATCAAGACTTCCGAAAATTCGAGGAATAATATTAATTCTATAAAAAATCAACCCATAAAAGAAAATCAATCTTTCAATAATGAAATTACTAGTAAAAATCAAGTTTATTTCACTTGTAACAATCAATTAAATATTAATGAAAATAATAAAGAAATAACAAACAAATATAATAAATATTCTAAAATAAATATAATCAAGAAGGTTAATAATAAATTGAAAGTTAAGCATAACCTAAATCAAGGTAAAAATTTAACATATAAGAGTAACATTAGTGTTACCAAGGTTAAACCAAAACTAGGAACAAGTACCTCAAAACACATTTATAAAATTTATAATAGTAAAACAGTTGCAGTATTAATTTCTTTTGTCTTAAATAACATCACTTCCAAGTCCAAAATGAGAAAGATAAAGGCACATTCTCATGAATCAGACTTCTCTCCTCCCTATCATGAGAATAAGAATTATATAACATATGAATTTCACTAAATAATAATTAATTTATTAATTAAACACTACTTATACTGCACTGTACTACTCTTATTCTCATAATCCTCATGTCTAGCTTTTAATTAAAATATTTTCACAATTTAATGGAACTTTATATCGATTTATTAAAGTCAATTTTCAATTTCTATATTAGAAGTTTAAGTAAATTTTATTCACTTTAAATATTGTATTTCAAAAGTAATAATTATAAATTATTCAAAAAAAAATATTAATAAACAAAATTATACTTCGAGCAATCGTAAATATGTACAATTTTATAATTTAATATTTAAATATTAAAAAAAAAAAAAAAATGAACAGTTATATTTAATAAAATTATATATTTAATTACAATAAATACAAAAACAATTCAATTTAAAAAAAAAAAAAAAAAAAAAAAAAAAAATTCAGTAGGAATTAATATTTGGAATTAACAATTTTTCTTTGAATTCAAAACCCTTAATTATATGATAATTAACCAGTTGAAAATAATCAACTTTTCCCTTCTTTTACACTTAATAATATTTTTACAAGAGTTATAATTAAAATATTCTCTACAAGAGTTATAATTAAAACTTTAAATTTATATAGTTAAAATTAATACTAGTTAAAATTTAATAATAAAGTATAATTTACAATCTCAACATTCTCAACATTTCCCAATAGATTATGTCAAATTTTAAATTTTTATTAATAACAGAACAATAATGAAAAGGCATAACGTAATAAATATTCGTTCGTTCACAATCCATTCATTCAAGTCGCAGGTCAATAATTATGAATATATGAATCCAAATGGTGGTCACTAAAAATATTTCGAAAGGTGGTCCATTCTATTGTACTTATAATTCAAAATTCAATAATATCTTATTGGAACTGATCTAATATTATATAGAGAAGGACGCTTTTCTTATAGTATTATTTTGTATTAAAATGATAATTATGATAAGGACGCTTTCATAATTATTAACGTTTATAATATATTAAATTGAATATTATAATATATTCAATAAGTTATATTGATAAAATATATTCAATAATTAAATTGATAAAATTGAATATTATAATATATTCAATAAGTTATATTGATAAAATATATTCAATAATTAAATTGATAAAATTTTCAATTACAATTTCAAAATTTAGAAAATTAGAAATTATAAATTTTAAAATTTCAAATTTCGACATTTAAAAATTTCACATTACGAAATTTCAAAATTTAATAAAAATTATATATTCAACGATTTAATATTAATTTTATATTTTAATATATTTATTATTTACCATATTTTTAAAATTTTCAAAAATTTCATAGTTAATGGTAAAAATTGAAATGTTAATTTCTATTAAATTTCAAAATTTCAATTTCAAAAATTTACAAGGGAATATATATTAAAATTGGTACCAACATGTTTAAAACTATTGAATTTTATAATAAAATTTTAATTTTAATAAATTTTAACAAATTTCAAATTTTATGAAATTGTCACTTAAAAGGTCTTCTCCAAAGGATTCAAGTGACCTTTTAATTCCTTATTTACTTTAAAAAATTTTTAATTTTTTTAACAATGTTACACAAATCGTCTGGAATCCGATTTTTGTGGAAGGGCATTGTTAAGATAATAACTGAATTTCCATTTAATTCAATTTCAATTTCAATTTCAATAATTTAGTTATTTGAATTTCAATATTAATGAATAATAATATATAATAATTATTATTAAATTAACTATATTAAAATTTCTTTATTAAAATATTTAGGAATCAGTCTAGGCCAACTAATTGACTAAATATTATTAACATATTGAAATTAATATACATTAAATAAAGTAAACACGTGATTGTCATATTAAATTAATTTTTATATTAATTTATTATCAAAATCTTTACATATTATATTTTAATTATAAAATATAATATTTAGCTATATTAGATTCTTATATTTTATTTATATTAAATATTTATATTATTATCTTATTTTATATTATCAATATCAAACTTAGAGTAAATTTAAATTATTAATTACTATAATTTGGCATCTTGACCTAATCGTTAAGAACAAATTAACTCAAAACTTTAACAAAATAGTAAATATTAAATAATTAAATAATTTTATTTGTAAAATTTTTATATATAAAAAAAAATTTTTTTAAATATTAACTGCCAAAAAATATTCTATTCAATATTTTTTTTTTAATATTCTATGATTTTAATTTAGACTATTTAAGCATAAAGTAAAATAGTTTTTTTTTTTTTTTTTTTTATATTAGAATATAAAACTTTTTATTCAATTTAATTCAATTTAGTATAAATAAAATTTTATATGATATAGTCTTCAATTATTAAAATAAACATACAGGAAATATGTTCAAAACCATGTGATATGAAATAGAAATAAAAACTCTAATTAATAATAAATTTATGTTAATTAAGAAATGTAGTAAAAGCATAAATTTATGTATTAATCTAGTTTTTATTGTATTATATTTGAAATTAATTTTATATATTTTTATTATTTAATTTAAACATTAATAAAAGTAAATTAATATAGGAAAACTTTATTATAGTAAAATAATTATAAAAGAGAAAAATATTTAGAAATAGTTTTATTTCTTTGTCCAAAAATAAGAAATAGTAGATTAGTGTAATTCTTGAGATCAAAATATGAAAATAAATATTAATTTTAGGAAATAAAGGTTAGTTTACATTTTTAATAATGATAAGCAAATGTAATTCTTCTAAATAAATAAAATTTAAATAAAATTATTTTTATAAAACATATAAATTATATCCCCCAAATAAAGAATAAACCTTAAAAGAGCCGAACCTGAACTTTGTACTTTTTCACATGTGTAGATAAATCAATATTATCTGAAGCCTATATCAATAATTTAGTATAAATAAAATTTTTAAGGATTAAAGTATTTATTTAATATGATATTTTCAAGTATTACAACATCAAATAGAGTATTTCATTTAATTGATTGGTTTGATCATAATTAATAATAATTTATATTTTTAATTTATTGGTTATATTGTTTTTAATAATAATTTATGTTTATAATTATTTATCTACTTATTTTATTTATTTATTTTATTTATTTATTATTTATTTATTTATTTTTATATCTCTGATAATTGTTTTTCTTATTTTTTTTTTTTAAAAAACAAAATATATAAAAATTGAACCAACAAAAATTAAAAATACAATAAATATATAAATATATTTTATAAATAATTTAAAAAAATTTTTTTTTTCTTTTTGAAAAACTTTAAAAAATTAAAACTCAAAATAAAAATTAAATAAATATTATAAAAAACTAAAACTCAAAAAATAAAAAATTAAATAAACATTATAAAAACAAATATAAAGAAAATAATTGAATTATTATTTTATATATAAAACAATATCAATACTTGAATAACAATAAAAAAAAATACTTTAAAGATTTAAGTAAATAAATAAAAAAAAAAATTAAACTAAACAAAATACAATAGCAAATAATAAATTAATTAAAATTTAGTAAAATACTTTACATTAATTAAAAAAAATAAAATAAAATAAAAATAAAATTAAACGAATACAAAAATGAATTACGAAACTTTTGAAATTAAACTTTTTGAAAATTTAAAAAATAAAAATAGTAAATGTCTTAAAGAAATTGAAAATAATAAAGAAATAATTAAATCCAATTTAGGTGAAAATGGTGAACCAGAGATTCTTGAAGGTTTTATTACCAAATTAAGTTCTGTTATTCTTCAAGCAAATTCCAAAAAAATATTTAGTTTAATTGAAGATGTTTTATTACATCCTTGTTTTTCAAGGGTTCTTGGTCGCTTTAGAGAAAGTGATATTTTAATAAAAGCATGTCAGAAAGCTAACAAATATGCATTAAAATGGCTTTTAACTATGAATATTAATCTAGTAACTCAAGATAATGAAAATGGTATGACTGCTTTAATGTATGCTGTCAGTGATTCATCTTTATTTTTCGTTGTTCAAGAATTGTTAAGGAATCCTTACCAAAGCTTTTTGAACATTGAAGATAAAAATGGTGAAACAGCCCTTTTCCATGCTTTAAAAAATAAGGAGGCCTTAAATATATTAGTTACTAATCCTAATATTGAAATTAATCATATCAATAAAAAAGGTGAAACTGCGCTTCTTTACTGTTGTAAATATGATATTTTTGAAAGTATTCAAACATTACTAGTAAATAAAAATATTAATGTGAATATGCATGATGAAGATCTTCAAACTCCAGCAATGATATTAACAAGAAAAAATAGAGATAATGAACTTCGTAAATTAAATATGAGAAACTGTAATTATGATTATATTAATAAAAAAGGGGAATCTGCCCTTTCCATCATCTTAAAAAAAATTTACTGTGAAAAGTATGACAATTTTAATTTTTTATTAAGAGATCAAGTTAATATTTTGACTTCCTTTGTACACTTAAATTGTAATTTCAGTATTCCAGTGGATGAAGATGAAAATACTGCTATCATGGTATTTTTATTAGCTAAAGATTATTATACTTTAGGATATGTCATGAGATATCATAAAGGCATTGATTTATCAGTTAAAAATAAATATGGAGAAAGTGCCTCTTCACTTTGTTTAAAAAGTGAAGGATTTGTAGGTATAAGACAATTCTTAAAATACCCATCATTTGATTTGGAATATATTGATAATAATGGTAATACTATGCTAATGCTTTGTGCAATGAATAATATGCAGCAAATGATTGAACGAGTTATAGAAAATAATGTTAATATAATTAATAATGTCAATAATAGAAATGAAAATGCATTAATTATTGCTACCAAATTGGATTGTTCAAAAGCTATAGCAACCTTAATTGAATATCCTATTTTTGTTAATCAACAAGATTGTTTGGGAAATACTGCTCTTCATTATGCAGTAGATATTGAAAATACATTTATTATTAAATTATTAATTAAGACGAAAGCTGATATAAATATTAAAAATAATGATGGTCTTACCCCAATTGATATTGCCAAAGAAAAGAAAAATGATGATTTGGTGAATTGCCTAACGAATTCTTCCAGTTCTCAAAGCAGTAGCAGTAGTAGCTCCAGTGTCAAAAATAAAAATGAAAATGAAAATATTATGCATTTTAAAGGAAATCCAAATTTAGAATATAAAGAAACTATAAAAAATCTATTACCATATATGGGAAATCGTTATTCTGAGCATCCTTTAGATCCAAAAACAATGAAAAGATTAAAACATATTTACGAAGAAAAAATTGGTAAATTGAATGAATCCACAAATAATAATGAATATCGATTTGGTCCAAGAGATTCAAGACAAGCAGTATTACAACTATCTGTGGCTCTAACTCTCATTTTATAAGTAAATTAAGAATAAGAGTGAAAATATATAAATATTTATATAATATTTATATAATATTTATATCTTTATTTTTTTTTTATAATTAATATTTTCGAAATTCCTGTACATAAACCTTTACTATTCAATTTATTAATGAGTCAAAATTATTATGTTAATAAATAAATAAATAAATAAATAATAAAAAGTTAAAATAAAAAGTAAAAATTAAAATCTGAATAAAAATAGCAATAAAATTAAAATTAAAAAAGAAATAAAAAAAAAATTTTTTTTAAAAATTAATATTTGATAATTTATATTATTTTCGAAATTCCTGTACATAAACCTTTACTATTCAATTTATTAATGAGTCAAAATTATTATGTTAATAAATAAATAAATAAATAAATAATAAAAAGTTAAAATAAAAAGTAAAAATTAAAATCTGAATAAAAATAGCAATAAAATTAAAATTAAAAAAGAAATAAAAAAAAAATTTTTTTTAAAAATTAATATTTGATAATTTATATTATTTTTTAATATATATATTTTGTAATGGTTTAATTAATAATATTTACATTTTGTTGCTATTATTACTACATATGTTATTAATTTACTTTTTTTTTATTTTTATTTTATAATATATTTATATATATATATTTTTATTTAAATAGTTCATCTTTTAATAATATTATTAATTTATATATATATATATATATATATATATTTTTTAGAGATTTGAAATAAACTTTATTTATTAATATTTATTAAAAATATATTGAAAATAAAATGCATGAAATTTTTACTATATCAACAGGTGTTATATTTAAAAAAATTTTATTTTAAACAATGAATCTTCTTTTTTTTTTTTTTTTTTTTTTTTTAAAAAAAAAATTATAATTTTGGAATGATGGAAAAAAAAAACTCTCTAAAGTAATCATAATATTTTTGAATAATTTTAAAATATTATACTAAATGAAATAAATGCAAGATAGTTATAATAAATAAAATAGTGTCATGATATTTCATAAATATTCATTAATATTATTCTTTAAATAAAACAATATATAAATTTCTAATAATATAGTTATTTTTATTTCTTAATTTTACTTATCAAAATTTAAAAAGATATAAATTTAAAATTTATATAGCTTATCCAAATTTAAAAAACATAAATAATTTTAACTTTTATATTAACTTTTTATATTAATTATTTAATCTACTGAAAACTATAAAACTATGATATCTTTATTATATTATTTATATCTTATTTTAACAATTTATATGTATATATTTTAGATTAGGAATAAACTTTTTTATTTCAATTTTATATTATATCAAAAATAGTTTAAAATTTTTCCAAATAAATAATTATTTAATCTACATAACTGAAGATTACTATATCTTATTAACAATTTAAATATATTAATATAAATAAAATAAAAAATGATTAAATTTTATTTATATAATATATATAAATTGTAAATATTTCATAACTTTTATAAAAACTTTTTTTATATAATAATCAATTATTCTACAAAACCAAGAATTATTATTTACATATATTTTAAATATTTTTTTTTTTTCATCATTTTCATAAATACATTAAAATACGTTAAAGTACATTATATTACATAAAAATGCATTAAAATACATAGAAATATGATTAATTAAAAAAAAAAAATATAATTGTGGATTTCAATTAACTAGTATATATTAATATATAATATAAATAATATAAATTATATATAAATTTATATGTAGTTTTTACGAATAAAATTTTAGGGTCAAAATCTTATTTTAATTTTTTTTTTTTTTATTATAAATAATAAAATTTAAAAAATTTATATAAAGTTTTTACGAATAAAATTTTAGGGTCAAATTCTTTTTTAAATTATATTATTTTTTTTTTAAAAAAAAATAAAAAAAAAAAAAAAAAAAAAAAAATTTAAAAATATTTCTTAACATATTTTTTATTTATTAAAATACCTAATAAAAAACAATTTAAATTTCAATTCATTAAAAATTTATTGATAATCGTAATTGTAATATATAATTATAATATGGAAAATACAACAAATAATAATAAATTAATTCAAGATGAAGTTAATGAAATTATAAATCAATTGAATAATGTGGAATTAAATAATGATAAAATTAAAGAAATAAATGAAAATCATTTAAATCAAACCATTCAAGATGGAAATTTCGAAGCATTCAAATTATTATTGGAACATTGTAAAAATAAAAATTTAGAAAATCTTTTGTTTACAGCAGTTCGTAATAATCAAGAAAAAATAGTTAAATATTTAATAGAATGTAAAGTGAATGTGAATACTTCTAATAAATATAATATAACACCTTTAATAATATCCTGTAAAAATCGTAATAGTAGTATAGTTAAACTTTTAATTGAAAATGGAGCTGATTTTAATTCTAATGAAATAAATAAGAAACAAGGTATTGCAGCTATGTCTTATTCATTATTTACACTTAATGAAGAATTAATTGATCTTTTAATAAAAAAAGGAGCAAATTTAAAATTTGATGGAGGCAATGAAGCTGCAAGAGCTTTAGTAAATGCTTTAGATCAAGAAAATGTTTCATTGACTAAACTCTTAATTGAAAATGGTATTGATATTAATATTATAAATTTCGTTATCAGAGATGCCATGCTTTATCGAGTATGTGAAAATAATAATATCGAGTTAGCTAAAGTCTTAATTTCTAATTTAAATAATGTTGATTCTCGTGATATGGTTGGTGATACCGCCTTAATTTATGCATTAAGAAATGAGAATTATGAAATAGCTCAACTTTTAGTTGAAAAGGGGGCTGATGTTAATAGAGTAGGTTCTAATGGATTATCTGTTTTAAGCTATGCAATTAAAAAGAAGGATATGAATATGGTTAAATATTTAATTCAGAAAGGTGCTGAAGTTAATGTTTCGGATAAAAATGTAGTGTCACCATTATTTTACTCTGTGATGTTTAATAACATAGAAATGATTAAATATTTAGTTGAAGAAAAAGGAGCTGATATTAATGCTGAAAATAATGAAGGAATCAATTCATTTATTCTTGCATGTGCATGTGGAAATAAAGAAATAGTCAGTTACTTTATGAAACATGGTGCAAGAATCAATGCTGTAACTAAACAAAGTGTAACAGCCTTAACTATCGCATTAAAAAAGAAAAATAAAGAACTCGTTAAATGCTTAGTAGAAGGCGGAGCCGATGTTCATTTTATTGATAATAATGAAAATACCCCAATATTTTTTGCTATATATATGGATGAAGAAACAGTAAAATGTTTAGTAGATCATGGAGCAAAAATCAATATTAAAAATAATTATGGTAATACCCCATTAATTAATGCAAGTGAATATGAAGAATATATAGATATCGTTAAATATTTAGTTGAAAATGGTGCAGATGTTAATGCATCAAATGATAACGGAAGTACACCACTTTCTCGTGCAGGTGAATATGGTTCCAGAAAAATAGCAAAATTATTAATTGAACATGGTGCAGATGTTAATGTTACAAATCATGATGGTGATACTCCTTTAACAATGGCTTGTAAAAAAGGAAATAAGGATGTTGCTATTTATTTAATTGAGCAAGGTGCCGAAATTAATGGAACTAATCAAGGAAAGAGAACTTCAGGTCAAATCCCATTAGTAGTAGCTGCTGAAAATGAACAATTAGAAATGGTTAAACTTTTAATTGAACATGATGCTGATATAAATAAAACTGATAAAGAAAGGAATACTGCTTTAATTGTAGCTTGTCAAAATGGAAATGAAGATATTGTAAAATATTTAATTGATAATGGTGCTAATATTCATGCCAAAAATAAAAAAGGTAAAACCGCATATCAATTAACCGCTAAAAAGAATAAAAAAATAATTGGTTACTTAAAAGAACAAAAGGAACGTGAAACTACTACTCAAAATTAATATAATTAATATTCATATCGAAATAAAAATAATTATATAAAAAAAAAATTTTTTTACAGTAGTTTAGATTAAATTTTGGATATAATTATAATTATAATAAATATGATTTTATATAAACTTTATTAAAATTAGAATTAAAATAAATTGATAAAATAATTATAATATATAATATAAAAAAGTTAAAAAATAAATAAATAAATTATATTTATATAAATAAATTTTTATATTTCAAAAAAAAAAAAAAAAAAAAAAAAAACTATAATATTTATTTATTTCATTTTTAGTTTTAATAATAAATTTTATTTTTATATATAAATAATTTTTATATATATTTGTATAAAAAAAAAATTATTGACCAATAAAATAAAAAGTAAGAAAGAAAAGAAAAAGAAGAAAAAAAAAATTTTATCATAAATAAATTAAATTTAATAATTAATATTTATATTAGTTTTAAATAAATAAATAAAAAATAAATAAATAAATAAATAAAAAATTATAAATCAAATGAATCAAATTACTTAACCTTCTTTTTTTTTTTTTTTAAATTGTTTAATAAAATAAAAATTTTATTATTATATAGAAT
Organism: Neocallimastix lanati (nom. inval.); assembly: GCA_016946835.1. Classification (NCBI taxonomy): domain Eukaryota; kingdom Fungi; phylum Neocallimastigomycota; class Neocallimastigomycetes; order Neocallimastigales; family Neocallimastigaceae; genus Neocallimastix; species Neocallimastix lanati (nom. inval.). The sequence goes on along the minus strand of JACVTC010000001.1, from coordinate 3,506,744 downwards.
TATATTATTTTTAATTAATTCAAATCAATTTTAATGATGTTCTTTTTTTTTTTTTTTTTTTTTTTTTTTTTTTTTTTTTTTTTTTTTTTAAAAATTTTTCAAAATAAAAAAAACTACCTCAAAGAAATCAAATAAATAATATTTCTATTTTTAAACTATATATATTAATTATATTAATATATTAAAATATTATAAAAATTAAAAAAATATAAATTACAAATAGACAAATAAATAAATATTGGATTATAAAAATTATTTATTTATTTACTTAATTATTTATTTTATTAATGATTTTATTTATGTAGTTTAATGTTTTTTATTTTAACGTTTTTTTTATAAATATCTCCCAGTTATACTATCTTTACATTTCTTTACTTGTTCAACTGTTCCTGAAACAACAATTTCACCTCCCATTTCACCACCTTCTGGTCCCATATCAATTATATAATCTGCATTTAATATCATATCTAGATCATGTTCAATAACAATAACAGTGGCACCAGCTTTAACAAGCTTATCAAAAACTTCAATTAATTTGGCGACATCAAGAGGATGTAATCCAATGGTCGGTTCATCAAATACGTATATGGTGTCATCTTTAGCTTTTCCCATTTCTGCTGCTAATTTTAATCTTTGAGCCTCGCCACCAGATAGGAGTGGAGTACCTTCACCAAGAGTTAAATAGCCTATACCAAGTTCCTGCAACGTTTCTAATTTTTCCTTTACTTTTTTCAAAGCTGGTGTACAATTTTTTTCAGGAATTTTTTTAGCGAATTGATTAATGGTAAAACCCATAATATCAGGAAGTGAAATACCATCTTCATCTTCTACTGAGGGTATATGTACTTTTCCTGCCTTTTCACCGTAACGTAAGCCATTACATTTAGTGCAAACGACATCTACATCAGGAAGAAATTGAACATCCATAGTGATGACCCCGGTTCCATCACACGTCTCACATCGTAACTTTCCAGTATTATATGAGAAATCATTTACCTTGAGTTTTAATTTCTTGGCTGATTTTTGATCTGCAAATATTTTTCGAAGTTTATCCATTATGTTACTGTACGTGGCTACCGTGGATCGAACATTCGCTCCAATAGGCGTAGCATCAATTAAATTAATTCTTGATATTCCATCGATTTTTATGGATTTTACATGCTCTGGTAAAGGTTCATCATTTAAGATTGCATTAACAGCGGGTATAAGACTTTCAAGAACCATGGTTGTTTTTCCAGAACCGGAAACCCCAGTGACGACAGTAAGTTTTCCTTTGGGTATTTGTACATTTAATGCCTTCACTGTATGAATAGGTAAAGTTTTGAGGGTTATTTTTCCATTTTCAAAGATTTCTTCTGAATCACATCGATCCCTTGCAATAACAGGTTTTTCTCCTGAAAGATATTCACCAATAAGTGATTTCTCGGAATGAATAATTTCTTCCACTGTACCTTTTGCTAGAATATTACCACCATAAACACCAGCACCAGGGCCAAGTTCTATTAACCAATCGGCTTGTTTAAGCATACGAACATCATGATCCACCATTACTACAGAATTTCCATGCTCAATAAGATCATGGATGACGCCTAGAAGTCCATCCATATTTGATGGATGCAATCCAATTGAAGGTTCGTCCAGTATATAAAGTACCCCAGTGGTTTTATTACGAATAGCTCGAGCAAGTTGAACACGCTGTCGTTCTCCAGTAGAAAGAGTAGAACCTGCTCTATCCATTGTCAAATATCCAAGTCCAAGTTCAAGTAGTCTTTTTGCATTTCTTAAAAATTGACCAGTAATACTTTTAGCCATTTCATTTAGACCTGGATCCGTTAATTGATTAGGAATGGATTCTATCCATTTAACAAGTTCATTTAAAGGCATTGCACAAACTTCTGGGAGTGATTTACCACATAGTAAAACTTTTTTGCATTCTTGAGATATTCTATCACCATCACATTTATCACATACTTGAGTCTTAAGAAACCGATTAATCTTTGTTAATGATTTTTCACTAGTTGCTTTACGAAGTCCCTCCTCTATGGCGCGATGGGCATTGAGGTATTTTGCATTTAAATCAAATAATTTACCATTTTTTGTAGGAATCGCAATTGATTTAGTAACTTCTTTACCGTTCATAACTATATTTTTTTCTTTAGCAGTTAATTTTGAATATGGCACATCTATACGAACGCCCAGTTCTCTTACCACCCGATACATCCATGATGTTCCAAATTGATTCCATGCTGCTACTGCTCCCTCAGAAATGGTTTTACTTTCATCAGGCACCAGGGTTGAATCATCTACTGTACGCATAATACCTGTTCCAGAGCATTCAGGGCAGGCACCGCCAGAATTAAATGCAAAATCTTCAGCACCTCTTCCAGGGAATTCGGCATTACATTTTGAACATATTAAAGGTTTATCAAAAGCTACATTTATAGATGGAGGTACTCTATGATTATTTGGGCAAATATAGCTTCCTAATCTTGAAAACATTAAACGAACACTATTAAGTAATTCAGTAGAAGTTCCAAATGTACTACGAATATCAGGCACTGCTGGACGCTGATGTAGAGCGAGGGCCGCGGGAATATTTTCAACACTTTCTACTTTTGCTTCTGCAGCTTGGGTGAGACGCCTACGTGTATAGGTAGATAATGCTTCAAGATATCTTCGTGAACCTTCCGCATATAATACTCCAAGAGCAAGTGAAGATTTTCCTGAACCTGATACACCAGCCACTGCACAAAATTTTCCAATAGGAATATCAACATCTATATTTTTCAAATTATGAACTTTTGCTCCTCGAATCTCAATATTTGATGGAGCAATTATACTTTCTCTATCATTCATTATTTACAAAACTATTATACTTTATTATTATTATTATTATATTTATTATATTTATGTATATCAGGAAATAAAAAAAAAAAAAATAAGATTAATTAATTTATTTTAAATAGTTAATTAATCGTTTCTATTATATTAGTATACATTAAGTTTTAATTAATATTTTAAAATTTCAAAGGAGTTTGCATTATATTTAATATGAATTTTTCTTTCTTTATTATTTCTTTTTAATTTTTTAATTTTTTTCTTTTTTTTTTTTTTTTTTTTTATTTTCTTTTTCTTTTTTTTTTTTTTTTTTTTTTTTATTATTATTATCATATAATGAATAGTAATTAATAATTGATTAAAATATTTACAATATCATATATTATATATATTCATAAATGATTTTAAATTTACTTTATAATATTAATAATACATATTTTAATATTAAATAGAATATAATTATAAAATGAAATGTTTTGAAAATTTCATGTTAAATATCATTTATTATTGAATTTTTATAATATGTTTTGTTTTTAAATTTCTGTAATAGAATTTACCTTATGTTTTAAAAATAATTTTTGAATTTTTCAATTCTTATGATTAATTTAATTTAATAAAATTAAATAATTATAAATCTACTTAACATTCAATTTCTTAAAATTATTTTTTTAATATAATGAATTAATATTATTTATTAACATTTTTGAAATTTCAATTTTATTTCTTTATAAAAATTGAATAATTACCTAAATTTAAATAAGCGAAATGTATAAATGAATAAATATATAACTATTAATTCTATTAATTAAGATAAATGTGCAAAATTTCCTTAATTAATTAATTTATTAATTTAATATTATTTGATTTTTTATATATTTTAATTTTGAAATCAAAAAAAAAAAAAAAAAAAAAAATTCTTAAAAAAGTTAAATTTAATTATAAATTTATTTTGATAATATATATATATTTTTTTTAAAAAAAGAAATATTTAAGTCAATAATATAAAATTTCAATAATATAAAATTTATAATAAAAAAATATTAATTAATTGATTAAAAAAAGGTTAAATTTTAAAAATATTTAATTATAAAATTATAAAGTAAAAATTAATTAATTGATTATTAATTCTATGTTACACGAAATAAAATTATTTATTTTATATGATATACTAATTAAAAAAAAAAAAAATTATAATTTATGAATAATAAATGATTTTGTCAATGACAAAATCACTTATAAGAAGCTACTTTTTAAGAAATTTCACAATGAAAAATACTTTTTATTATATTATTTTTTATGGAAGTACACTTATTTACATATATAATAGAGATTATTTAGATATTATTTATAAATAAAAATAAGCAAGAACTTTTAACATAACTTTTTTTTTTTTTTTAATACAGGCTATTGTTAAATTAATAACTTCATTTTTATTTTCTAGAATATTTTAGTGATTTGTCATAAATAAGAAATAAAAAATTAATAAAAATATTTTTAATAAATCAAATAAGTTATTAATTCCAATTCTTCAAATCTAGGACATAACAATAGTTAATATATAAAACTATGTAAAGTTATTTTCGCCATAATAAAAGAATGGTTTAATTTAAATAAAATAAAATAAAATAAAACAAAATTAGTTGAATTTTAAATATAAAGAACAGATTGAGTAAAATAAAATAAATAGTAGAAATATAAATATAATGTTCAGATTCAATAAAATAAAATAAATAGTAAAATATGAATATAAAGTAAAGATTCAATAAAATAAAATAAATAGTAAAATATGAATATAAAGTAAAGATTCAATAAAATAAAATAAATAGTAAAATATGAATATAAAGTAAAGATTGAATATATATAAATAATAAATTTTAAGAAAAAAATTTTTTTCATATAATTATAAATAAATAATAATACTTTTAATTTCAGAAAAAAAAATATTTATAATAAATGAATTTATATATAAATAAAATATATTTATATATATTTCTAAAACTCATATTTCCTTTTTTTATATATTTTATTATCATATATTGTAATCTTTTATTTTAAATTAATTTTTTTTTTTTTTTTTTTTTTTTTTTTTTTTTTTTTTTTTTTTTAGACAAGGAATAAATTTTATTTAATAATATTTATAAAAAAAAAAAAAAATGAAGGAAAAAAATATATGAATTTTTTTATATTAAGATTATAAACTACGATATGAATTTCGAGGACAAAATGGCCTTTAATTCTTCTCGTTCATCTATGAATGGAAAAATTAAAAGGCATGTTGATAAAAATAATCATTCAAATCGGTATCATAATTTTTTTTCATTGCCTTATCGTTTCGATGTCGACGCTTTTGACAACAGTAGGTCTATTGGTATACAAATTGAACAGAGTGAAAAAGTCAATTAGCACAATAGGCATAACTTTAATAAGGAATTCTTTAACCCCACAAATATGAATTTGTGAAAGAAGACTCTCTCGAAAGGTGATTGAAAGATAGAATTAAAAAAACCCTTTCTTTCTCCTTAGCCTATATTTATGATTTTATATAGTGTATTTCCCCCATGAAGGTGGCACAGTACGTAAAATTTAATATTATTATTATCATCAAAAATTTTCTTACTTGTCATCAGGAATGTTCAATAATTTCTCATGAACAATCAGAGAAAATTTATTAAAAATTTCATTAACAAATTAAATAAATTGTTGGCTAAATTTTTCAAATTTAGGACATAAAAATATTCAGTATGTAAAACTAAGTATACTGTTGCTTTCATTTCAACAAGGACAACATGTTTTGGGCAAACTTCTAATACCAATTTATTTTTAGCATAAGGTTTCATATCAAATTTGTTCCACATTTAATTCATCTATTCCAAAAAAGTCCAAGATAAAATTATAAATATTTTAGAGAAAGACGTTGAATAAATTTTTTAAAATCAAATTTAATATTCTTGGACTTATTGATCAAATAGCAGAAGTACTTGTATAATGATCTATTCACTACATTATTAGTAACGATACTATTATTTTCACACTGACTAAAATTATAATTCCTATTTTCACTATCAATATTATTATTATTATTATTAACAGCATTATTACTATTGTTATAATTATTATTATTAATATTATACACTTCATTACTACTTTCAGAATCAATACTTGATTCTATATTATTCATATCTGTGACAACAGTGTTTACATTACTATTTGATATTGAATAATATTTGGTAATTATAAAAAAATTTTTTCTAAAAAATTTCAATATCCATAAAATATTTCATTCGAAATTCACAGAAAAGAGAGTATTTAGAAAACCAATATTCCAATTAAGGATTACTATTTTCTCTATAACAACAAGGACAACATTCTGGAAAGTCGTCTTCAATTATATTGGGGGGCTTTGGCAATACGAGCATCGAATTTATATTCACATCTGGCACGAAATACCCAACGGAAACCAATACTCTATTCAGGATACTTAAAGTTGAGTTTTTCGGTAGTCTCTTTTATTAAATTCATTTTTTTCTTATAAGCCTTAGCCTTAATTGATTTTCCTGACATAATCTCGATCCCAGTAAAAATTTTTACAATTGCTTTTTTTTTTTTTTAATGGAAATTTTTCTAATTTGTCTGCTAAATATTTTATTTTCTTTATCACATGCATGATGTCTTCAATGTGATATATCTCTAAGTAAAACTAAGATGATACAATTCAGTTTTTTTCCGATTTTTTAAAACACCTTATCTTAGCAATCGCACATTTCATCCGATAGAGGAGAATGTGAAGTTCTTTAGAAACAGAATAAAAGGGATGTAAAACTATTTCTATTAGAAAATTCTTCAATCCAGTATAATCCTGTATTAACTAGTATCTGGATACTTTTCATTCTTTCTTTGTTAGATCTAAATAGAGGTGCATAACAAGAAATTTGCCCAATTCCTTTAGCAGAAAATAAATATTCGTTTATAAGGGATAGGAATGTGGGGATTCTTAAAAAATTCTTTTATGAAGTGTTTAAGTGGTTTTTTTTTTTTTTAACTTTATTATTTATTCTCTGTTTGATCGGTTTCAATCCTAAATCATTTGAAAACGGTACACCTCGTAGGTATATCAATTCGTTAAAGGTAACTCTTGTACTAACTCTTGTCTTGAAAGATAAAAAAGGAAGGTTTTATTATTCTTAAAAAATTTTGAAACTTCTCTTTGTACTACTAAACTTGTACATTTATTGATACCAAATTACATTTCATTATTTCCAGCTCACTGGCCAATTTTAACAATTTCTTAAGTTTAGATCTTGTTGGATCACATAATATTTAATATCATCTGCATAGAGAATTCCACAGCAACGTTAATCACCAATCGAGATTCCATATTTATTACTTTTATATAAAGATGTCATGAATAAACAAATTAAACAAAATTGATGATAAGGGACATGAACGGTTCATACATGAAAAAAAATACTAAATATATGAAAAGGATGAAAATATGATAAAAGGAAAATGATACATAAATGAAAAAGATACTATCTCTTAAAATTGATTAAAATTAATTAGTAACTTTGATAAATAATTTCGATTATAAACAATTGCATACTGCAATTGTTTTATACTACAATTTTAAGATTTTTTACCATAACCCTTAGTGTACCCCATACAAAACGATATATCATTAAGAGGGTTTTAAATTAAATAATTAAATATAGAAATATTTAATTTATTACATATTAATGAATTATTATAATTTTTATTATTATTATTATTATTATTATTATTATTATTATTATTATTATTATTATTATTATTATTATTTTTTTTTTTTTTTTTTTTTTTTTTACATATTATGTTATTAAATAATTAATAGTAATATTTTATTATTATTAATATTATTATTTTTTATTCTCATTATAATTTTATTTATTAATAATTATATTTATATCTTATATTATTTTATATATCATATTATTTGTAATAATTATATTATATTATATATTTTATATCATATTATATTATTTTACTTTATTTTATTATTAATTATTATTAGATATATATCATTTTATTTTAATATATTTTTACTAATATATCATTTTATTTTTAATATATTTTTACTAATTTTTTATTTTAATATTTTAAATTTATAATTTAAATTAATTATATTATATATTAAAATATATAATATACTTTATTTAAATTTCTTTTTATATATTTATATATATAAATCATAAAATGCTTTAATTAACTGTTGGTTGATTTTGTTTTGATGGATCAACTGGAACTTGTTGTTGAGGATACGATTGAGGAGTGTATGGATAAGAATAACTTTGAGGTGGTGAAGCAATACCATAAGGTTGCACATATGGTTGATATGACATTGAAGGTTGAGGATATGATTGTAGAGGAGATGGTACAGGTGGTTGAGGATATGACTGGGAGGGAGTTGATACATTTGGTTGAGGATATGACTGGGAGGGAGTTGATACATTTGGTTGAGGATATGACTGGGTAGGAGTTGATACATTTGATTGAGGATATGACTGGTTAGGAGTTGATACATTTGGTTGAGGATATGATTGTGGAACATTTTGTAAATTAGGTGGAGGATATGATTGACCATATGGTTGGGCATATGGCTGAGCGTATGGTTGGGCATATGGCTGAAGTGATGATTGTGGAGTTGGTGGAGGAGCATAAGATGATGGAACAGGTAATGAAAATTGACGAGCTTGTGGTGGTGATTGTGGTGGTGATTGTGGTGCTATTTGAGGAGATGGTTGTGGAGTTGAATATGAATAAGGTGGTTGAGATGATGATTGAGGTGGATAAGCATATGGCGCTGGATATGGTTGAAGTAATGGCATACCAGGTTGATTCATTGTTTGTGCAGCTGGTAACGAATAAGAAGGTATTGTACCTAATTGTGGAGATGGTGGCATGTAAGGTGACACTGGAGTTGGACCTGTAGGTGGAACTGTAGGTGGCGCAATAACGGCCGGTACGGTAGATGTAAGAGCTGGAGTAGTTGATGTTACAGTAGCTGCTGTATTTGACGTAGAATTATTTTCAGTTTTATCCGGCTCAGAAGATTCTTCATCTGAAGATTCCCCAAATAATGATTCATATACTCTTTGTTCTATTTGAAAGTAATTTATTTTTTATATATATTAGTTATTAATTATTATTTATAAACAAAATTATTTTAATTATTATGATTTTTAACGATTGATTGTTAATAAATAAAAATATATTAAAACATAAATTTTTATTTTTATTTTATTTTCTATTTATATTTATTTATATATATTTATTTATTAAAATGTAAATTAGAATAATATTAATAAATTTACTAACCATGAGCTTTTTTATCAAATTTTTTAATACAATTTTTAGGAATCAATGATAAACTGGTTTTTTGTTTATTATTATTACGTTTAAATCCCATTGCCATTTCATCATCGTAATTCCAATTAACAATAAAGATAATATCATTTTTATTAAAACTCATTTCATAACTTGCTTTTGCTTTATGATTACATGTAGCAATGGCAATATCTATATCTTTTTCATCATCATCTTTTACTGGTTCTATTTTTTATGTTTATTTTTTTTTTTTTTTTTTTAACAAAAAATTAAAATAAAATAAATTTAATGTTAAGAATAATTTTATTTAAATTAAAATGTATATAGTAATATTCAATTTTTTTTTTTTTTTTAACAAAAAATTAAAATAAAATAAATTTAATGATAAGAATAATTTTATTTAAATTAAAATGTATATAGTAATATTCAATAATAAATAATTATTAATACAAACTTGCGTCTTTTAATACTTGTTGAATTGTAACTTTTCCTTGATCAATGTCATCTTTTAACTTTGGATAATCAGTATTTAATTTTTCAATATATAGTTTAGAATATTCTATACTTCCAGTTCTTAAATTTAAATTATATTGATATAATTTAACATCAAGATCACCTTCTTCGTCATAATGGAAAATTATACCACCACCATCAGTTTTATCTTCACTTTGATATTGAACTGTAATATCTTTATTTACAATTTTAACTATTATATTTTTATTTTTAAAAAAAAAATAATTAATAATAAATAACAATAATAATAATAATAAATATAAAAAAAATAAAAAAAAATAAAAAAAAATTAAAAATAAAAAAAAAAAAAATAAAAAATAATTCTACTATATTTTTTTTATTTCTTTTTTTATTTTTATTGTTGTTATTTTATTAGTAGTTCTATTTTTTAATTTTTTAACTTGTTTATTTTATTAATATTTCTATTTTCTATTTTTTTCTTGTTTGCTTTTATTTGTTATTTTTTATTTCTATGTTACATATATATATATTTTTTGAATCTTCAATGTCAATATCAATATATTAGTTTTATAAATAATAAAAATATTATACATACTTTGAGGTTTTTTCTTATAAATACGTAAATAAACACCACAAACTAAAGTATCATCTTCATATAAGCGTTTCTTTTCATTGTACAAATTATCACAATCAATGAAATTTTTAATAGTAAAGCCATTAGAAATTTTATTACAAGATACAACGGAATTAGTTGCTATAAAATTTATTATAAACAATAACATAAAATTATATATTAAATATTGAAATTACGATAATTTATTTTATTTTATTTTATTTTTAAAAAAAATATGTATATATCTATATATAAATACCATGTGTTAATGTAATATTAAAGTCTTTATAATTTCTGATATACATAACAAATTGAAGATATACAATTGCATTTTTATTAGCACTATATTTTTTATTAAATTCATCACAATGCAATCCAAATGAAAAACTACCTTTATCATTGCTATAAAATTCAGTTTCCCTTTTTATATATATATATAAATTACAATAATATATTATTATTTATTTTTAATGTCCTCAGTGAATATTTATATATTACTTATATATAATATAACTATAAAAAATTTTTAATATAACAAAAAAAAAAAAAATTTTTTTTTATATATTATTATTATTATTTCATAGAGTTACCAAGATAAACCAGCTGCTTCAAACTCACTAATAAAATTATATTTATTACAATCTTCTTTCCAATTATTTATCCGTTGTTCGAAAAATTTTTCATCAAGAACATTATATTTTAATTTACTATCATTAATTAATCCTTTCATTCTATTTACGAATTTATCTTATAAATATATAAAATATATTATTTTTATTAATTATTAATATTTAATAAATAAAATAAAAAATTCAATAAATAAATATTTTAATAATTTTTATAATATCAAAAAAAAAAAAAAAAATTTTTTTTATTATTCATACCATATGTATTAGGTTTATAAATACATATATAAGCACCGAATATAATTTTATTGTCTTCAATTAAACTTATACAGTCATCTTCATTTTTAGTATATAATTTCTCTTTTTCATAAAACATTTTATCATAAAAGGTATTATTATATTTATTAAATATTTGTAAACCATTATAATCTATTTAAATAAAAATATTTATATATATATACATTCATATTATTTTAATATATAAATTAAAATTAAATATTAAATATTAAATATTATATTATTTTATATATTACATTTTACACCATAATAATAATAGTTATTTTTATTTCTTACGAAAAACAAAACATTTGTATAAATATTTAAATCACTTTTATTTTGATTTTTTGATTTCTTTTTATTCGTATTTTTATTATTTGCCATTTCTGCTAAAGTTAAGTTTGTTAAATTTATAGATATGTGATCCGTAATGCTATTATTAAATCCTTTTGGATATAATTTTAAGTTCCTTTTTTTTAAAACAAAAAAAAAAATATTATATTAATAAAATTTATTTTTATAAATATATTAAAAATATATTTATATATTTAATAATTATTAGTTAATAAATAAAATATAAATATAAAAAAGAAAAAAGAAAAAAATAATAATAAAAAAAAATAATAATAAAATAAAATAATTATAAAAAGAATAATAAAAAAATTATAATATATAATTATTTATTTAATATTTTTTTTTTTTTATTATTTTTATTATTATTATTATTATTTTTATTATTATTATTATTATTATTTATTATTATTATTATTATTACCATCTATATTCACCAATTTTGAATTCTGGACTACTTATTACTTTATTATTTTTTATTCTATCATAATCGTCAATTCTCCACTCATAAACATTTTCATTCAAAATTTCTTTCTTATCATATTCATCATTAAGATTCTTTAAATCCTTAACAAAAGTTTCTATTTGTGATAAAAAACAGATATATTATTTTAAAATAAAAAATAAAAAAAAAATATACATTTATTAATATATATTTGATAAAATAATTTTTTTTTCTTTTATTGTTACTTTATTTTATATAATCAATTTAAAAATATAAATAAAAGTAATTATGTTTATTTTATATAATCAATTTAAAAATATAAATAAAAGTAATTATGTTTATTTTATATAATCAATTTAAAAATATAAATAAAACATAATTAATATATTTTTAAAATTACCATTATTATATTTATATGTACGAATAAATATACCAATGACTAATTTATTATCTTCAACTAATGTTAAATATTCATTTTCATTTTTTGTATATAAGTCTGCAATTTTTATGAAATCTCCTCCAAGTTCTGAATGTTCATTATTAAACCATTCTGGTTTATCGAAATTGTTAACTATTTGTATACATAAAAATTAATATATATATATATTATATTTATTTTATTTAACATTTATTCATTTATTTAATTAAATTTACATTTTCTATACTATTATATTATTAAATTGTTAATTTTTTACTTACATGATTTAACAAGAAATGAAGGATCCTTGTAATTACGCATATACAATACATAATCAGCTAATATATTATAAAATTCACTATTTTTCGCGTTTTTACTTTGTATATACAATGAAACATATTCATGGTCACTTTCTCCATTTGGATATAAATGTATTCTCCTGTTAATATTAATATATTTAAATTAATGTTAAATAATTTTTATTTCAAATTATTGTTAATTATTTCTATTGTATTTATTTATTTTTTTATTTATATATTTATTCGTTTGCAATAATTTTTAAATTAATACCATTTATAACCAGAAATTTCAAATTCTGGACTATATACTACGCTCTTATTATTTTTAAATTTTTTCCAATTATCAATGGTCCATTCATAATAATTCTCTCCAGAAGAATAATAGCCTAAAGCTTTTCTTTCTTTAATATAACTATTTGCTTCTTTAGCAATACATTTACCTTTATTATTTTATCAATTTTATCATTTATATATTTAATATGTTAATTTTAATCATTCAAAATTATATATTATTATATCTTTAAAATTTAATTAATATTTTCTTTTAAGATTAACATTAAAATACCATTTTTATATTTATAAACATTAAGATATGCTCCTACAATAACTTTATTGTTTTCAACAATAGGATGACCAAGACCAGCATTCTCTTTTTCATAGAGTAGTCTCTTTTCTTTGTCTTTAATCATTGGCATATCAATATTCCTATTTTGATATAAACTATTCTTTTCAATAAATTCCTTTATACCACCTGTAGTGTCCTCATTATTGAAAAATGAAGAAAATTCTATAATATATAAAATATAATTAATGTGTTAAATTTTTTTTCAACTTTTTTTTATATATAAATTCTTTAATTTTGTATCACTATTTCTTTAAAAACTTTTATAATTAATATTAATACTATTATTATTGTCTGTCTATTAATATTTATTAGATATTTAATATTCATATATAGATTAAACTACAATAATATAAATATTACCTTTTCGATGATGTATTTCACAATTATTATAGTTAGATATAAATAGTACACATTTTACAAAAGTATGGAAAGAACTTTTGGAATCAAGATTTTTCAAATAAATTGAAACACATTTACCAGTATCATCTATTCCATTTGGATGTAATTTAATTTTCCTTTATTTTTTATTCGTTTACAAAATATAAAATAATATATATATTTTTAATTATATTAGTATATATATAATCAATATTTACTATCATGTATAATTCTAAAACTTTAAATTAACTTTATTTATAGTACCAATTAAATCCTCCAACATTAAATTTTGTACTATATTCAGCTTCTTTATTATTTGCAATTCCATTCCAATCATCAATTTTCCATTCAAAATAATCTTTTCCTACTAATTCAAAATCTTTGGAATTTTCTTGGACCATATTTTTTAAGGAATTTTTAAAATTTTCTAAAGAAATAAATTAGAAATAAATTAAAAAATAAATCTATAATTCATATTTATATTTCTACTATTTATTTTATCTTATTTTATAAATACATTTAGTTAAAAAGTACAAAAATAATTTAAATGTAACACACCTTTTTTTTCTTTTTCACTATCTTTATACACACGCATAAAAACGGTAATAATAATATCATCATTTTTTAACATTGTTTTAAAAGCATTTCGATAACTATCTTTATCAAAACTAGCATGCTTATCTTCAGATCTACTAGTCAAATCTTTCAATAATTTAAATTATATATATAAATTTTTCATTAATATTAAATATAACTAAAAAAACTACTTATTTTTATTTATTCTATTTTTTTTCTCCTACCTTTAGCAATAAAATTGTAATAACTATCTTTTTCACGTAATGATATTATACAACTACTGTTAATTTCTTGACCTTCATTAAGGTTTTTCAAAGTAATATCGAAAGAATTTAAAGTATTACTTAATTTTGAAATATTCTTATTCAATTTAAGAGACCTGTTTTTATAAAACATTAAATTTTAGACATAATATATTTTAATAAATAATATATTAATTTATATTTTTATTAACATATTTATATTTTTATTAACATATTTATATTTTTATTAACTTATTTATACCATTTATATCCACAAAGTTTAAACTCTGGACTATTTTCTATTCCTTTTAATTTTTTCCAATTATCAATTTCCCATTCAAAATAACCATCTTGAACACTATCATATTTCAAGGTTGTTTCCTGTTTTATTAAATTCTTTAATTTACCAATAAATTGTTCTATTTAAATTATATTTATTTATTATTTAAAATATATATATATCTTTCCAGTTAATCATATAAATTTTTTATTAATAATTCTAAATAATTTATATATATTATTACCTTTTAATTCCATTTTTTTTTTTTTCAGTTGTATATTAATAATATTATAATAATTATAGTTATTTTTATTTATATTTATATTTTTGTTTTTTATTTATTTATTTATTATTTTTTTTTTTTTTGATTTTGTTTTTTTGTTTTTTGTTTATTTGTTTATTTATTACAAATTTTTTATCAATAATTTTTTATTAATTTAATATTTCCGTTTATAAAATAGATTCTTATTTATATTGATATATTAATTTTTTGAATAAATTAAACAAAAAAAAAAAAAAAATAATAATAATAGTAAAATAATAATAATAATAATATGTTAAATTTAAATTTTTGTTTTTTCTGATAAATTTATAATTTATGTTTTTTCTGAAAAAAATTAATTTTTTATTTTTTCCAAAAAAAAATAAAATTTTTGTTTTTTTGTAATAAATTATAATATAATGTAATTCTTGATATTTGTATTTATTATATTATATTATAATTTATTTAATAGACGAATTATAATAATTTATTTTATTATAATATTTTTATTTAATAGACGAATTATAATAATTTATTTTATTATAATATTTTTATTTATAAAAATTATAATAATTCATTAACAAATTTCCCCTGCTTTTTTATTTTTTCTTCTTTTTTTTTTTTTTTTTTTTTTCTTCTAAGGAAAATAAAACAAAAGAAACAACAACCAAAGTATTTAGGCTTTTTGTTAATAAATTTCCCTTTCTTTTTTCATGAACATTATTGGTTTATACAATTATATTTTAATATATTATAGTATAATTTAATTTTATATTATTTATAATTATAATCATAAACTTTTTTCTTAATTCTTGTGTAACAGAATTGAGAAATTAAATTAATATATGACTAATAATATTTTAAAAGATAATATACTATGTGAAATATAATTGATATTTAAACGAATTAATATATAACCATCACTTTAATTAAGAAAACAATATATAAAAAAAAAGTACATAATATAAATATTAAATTTAAATTTTAAAACTTTGGTTACTTCTGATATATTAAAATATATTTTATATATATAATAACATATAATAATTTATATAATATTATATATTATGTATTGTTTTTTAAATTATATTAATTATATTTATTTAATGTATATTTAATATAAAATGTTTTATAAAATATATTATATATTAAATATACATTAAATAAATATAATTAATATAATTTTCTTAAAAATTAAATTTTTATTTATATAAATTTTGATTTTTATTTTTGCATAAAAAGTAAAAAAAAAAAAAAAAAAATAATAATTTTTATTAATAAATATTATTTATTATTTATATTCAAATTTACTTTCATTAATTTTATCCACAAGAATAGTATATAATATCACTATCTCTCCATTAATTTTTAATTAATGATTATAAAAATATATTAAATTAATATCACCATCTCTTCAATAATTTTAATTAATAAAATTAAAATATAATTTATATTTAACTTTATTTTTTTATTGTATATAATATACTAAATAATTTATATATTATAATCTAAAATATTATTTATTATTGATAAAATATAAAATAAATATTTTAAAATTTTTTTTATTATTTTATATTATATCAATAATACTTACTGATTAACAAAGAAAAACTTGATATTATTTATACCTAAATTTTATTAGAGTTTGTTAAAATATTATTTATACTTAATTTTCATCATATCCGTTAAAATATTTCAAAGTTTTTACCTAATTTTTATTAAAATTATTTTTATCATATAAAAAAAAAAAAAAAAAAAAAACTTCTTATTGAAAACTTCAAGGATTCTAAAAGAACAAAGATACTCCTTTAATTGAAAGATTGTTGAATTTAAAATAAAAAAAATTAGGTGGTGATGCGGAATATACAATTCAATTTAGATATTTGGCTATTTGCATTAGATGCAAAAATTCTATTTTAATAAAAGGACAAATTGATGAAGTCAGGGGAGAATATGATTGAAAGGATTATTTGAAGTAATTAATTTAATAATTAAAGTTGATAAGTAATGCTACTCTAAATAGTATTTTGAAGTGTTAAGTGAAAAAACTATAAAGTGAAGAAGTAATATTGTTAGAAGACAGAAGCAAGATATTAAAAAAGAACATAATTAATAATTTCAAAAAAAAAAGAAAATTACACTTTCCATAAGTTATACTAAAAGTAAGTCTGATTAAAAAAAAAAAATGATTTCTGCTTTTTACCTCCAGGGAATAGATAAAAATATTCCTTTAAATTTACTAATTGATTCAAGATGAAGTCTCATTTGTAAACAATTTGTGACTACTCAGAAGTTGAGAAGCTTTGAATTGACTGCTCCTATTGAAATTAAATTACCTAATAATAACAATATGAAAATTTACTCACACCACCTCACAATTAGATCTTCCTAAAGCCCGATTTTCATTCAGCCTACAATTGTGTTCGAATCAAGGAAAAGAAACAAGTATAAAACAGTATTTAACTGAAAATTTTAGGCATTATGAGTACCCTATAATGTCTTTTGGCCTGAAAAACCCTCCAGCTTTATTTTAACACTTTATAAACGACGTTTTGGAAGATTGATTAGGAAAATTCACATATAGATAAATTGATAACATTATAATCTTCTTATTTGATATCAACTCTCATCTGGAACACTTAGCTGAAATACTTAAAAAGATTTAACACCAATAGATTATATGACAAACTTGAGAAACGCTTGTTCTACGTTCCATTTTTAGATTTTCCCATTTCCAGAATATCTTCCGATAGTATTTTCATGGACCCCAAAAGAAGGTATCTTCAATTTTAGAATGGCCCACTTCAACAAAAGTAAAATAAATACAATCCTTTCTAGGTCTCACGAACTATCATTGACAATTCATTTCAGGATTCTCTAAAACTTTGTTTGTTTGAGTTTGGTTTGATAACTGAACTTTGACATCCTTTTATATATCATAAGTCATTATATTTGCTTTTAAAAAAAAAAAAAAAAAAAAATTTAAACTGTTTCTGTTGTTTGGCATACCCATTGATGATTTGTGATTACTTTATTGGAGATAATATGTAAAAATTATCTTATCAAATATATATCGATATGTATATATATTTGTTTTTAGCTTTTTTTCATAATTTTTATTTTCATTTCATTAATTTATTATTGTTTATTTGATTGTTATTGTTTATTTCATGATTTTTACTTTCATTTCATTTATTTATTATTGTTTATTTGATTATTATTGATTTATTTATTATTTATTATAAATATTTGAGGAAATGAGCATTTATTCATTTATTCTTTTAATGGTGTTTATTCATTTAATAAATAATGATAATAATAAAAAATAATGTAATCAAAAAATCCTATTTATTCTAAAAGTAAAACCATTGCTAGTAAAATGCATAACCCTTTTTTAAATGCTTGTTAATTCTTGATAAATGAATTTTTTATTTATATTAATGGATAAATTTTCATAAGCAGCAATTTCATTTAATTTTTTTAACATAGTCAAGTAACCTATTAGTTAGTACATTCTTTAGATTTACAAGTATAAAGAAATTTGTTTCGGTCAGCATGTGCAATTGAATATTTAGAAATAAGGACATAAATTATTAAGTTCATCTGTAAAACTTTGACTACATAATTTATATATAGAACTATTAAAGATATTCAGTTAAAGTAATTCATTAAATACAAGATCTTTTTTAAAAATCAAAAAATATTTTAGATTTGCTTGAATCATTATAAAAGTCTTAACATTTTTCAGAGCTAATGTCAGAACATTTTTATTTGAAATTCTCTAATGTAATAGTAGGCATACATTCTTTAATAAGTTCTGAATTTTTTAATTCATTATTACATTCTTCAGAATCAAGTAAGATGTAAAATGAAATTTATAATTTTTATTATAATTTTTTTCCCTTTCCTCTATTAGTTTTAAATTAGTTATTTAGTAATATTGGAGTTTAATAATTAATAATAACATGAAGTTCCTACCTATTATCATTATAATAAATTTATTGTATTTTTTTATTGTAGCATTATTTTGTATGTATTTTTCTATATTATTATTTAAATTTCTGTAGCTATTGTATAATGGAAATGTAGGAGATTGATTCACTCCAAAGCTTGTGTTTAAAACATTATTTAACGGATGGGAGTCTTTTTATAGTTTTTCACTACTAATATTTTATTTACCTTTACATTTTAGTCATTGTATGATTATTTTATAGAAAATTATTATATTATACAGAACTTTATTAATTAAATAGAAAAACAATAACTTAAAAAAAATAAAAAATAAATAAATAAATAAATAAATAAAAAAAAAAAAAAAAAAAAAAAAAAAAAAAAAAAAAAAAAAGATTATTCATTATTACAAAATATACAAGTAGTTTATTTAACTTAGATAATCAGCAAAAAGAAAAAAACTTCATATTATTTTAATTTTTTATTAATTTTTCTATATCTATTTTTTTATATTTTTTATATTTTTTATATTTTTTATATTTTTTATATTTTTTATATTTTTTATATTTTTTATATTTTTTATATTTCTTATATTTTTTATATTTTATTTTATATATTTTATATATTATTTATTTTAAATTTATATTTCTTAGTTTTTAGTATTTTAGTTTATATTAGTTTCATTTTTTATCAATTTATAATTTATAATTCATTATGGTTAAGATATTTCAATGGGGGTTTTTGCTGTTATGGAACATTTATTGTCATCACTAGGTTGATTTTTATCCGTAGTATGCACTCATGGACCGATACTAAAATGAAGGGATTTATTCATTCTTGATACAAAAAACTCAAAAACAATATTTCTTTAATGAAAAAAAAATTAATTAATTTCAGTGATAGCTTCTTCAGGATTAAAATATACACTCCAAATTTCAACCAAGCAAAATTTGAAAAAGTATTTGAAAAGGCAATATCGGGAGTAAAAATTTCATATTATAGATGTTCCTAATGGAATCATAAGGTTTTTTTTTAAACATTTAAAACAAAATTTAATATCCAATAATACATCCGATAATACAAACTCAGCAAATCTCAGTTCATCTAATTTAGTAAATGCTATAAATGCCATTCATGTAATCAATGCTCCCCAATATACCTAATCTAAATGCTCGAAACCCAATTTCACATTCTAACACATGAAAGTTTTCCTTTTGTCTTAGTTGAAAAAAAAAAAGGATGGAATTTCATGAAAAGAGATAGTATTGAGTACTTCAACGCAATTTTTAAACCATTATTCCTCTGTTTTCAGGAAACAGGTTATGGTACCAAGGATGATAGATTTTCATGTAAATTAACGCTTTCCAACTACAAATATTTCCAGGAAAGAATGGATCCATATTCGCCAGGTTGCAGAGGTTTATATTTTGGATGTCATGTATCATGTCAAGTAGTACTTGAAGATAATTCCTATACTCACCTTGTTTCTTTAACAACATATATTTAGTCTATGGAATCACTCCAATTTATAGGTAATGTCTATATTTCCACTAAGAAACACTCATTACAAGTCCGATATGCATTCTCTGAAGTTTTCACATGGCTTCAGAGTTACACTAATCCTCCATTGGAGGTTTTAACATGAGCACCTCTGTTTTACAAGATAAATTAACCAACAGTAACCTTGGTAACTGGTTTATTCTCCCCATTAATGGTTCACCTATTTCATGGACTAGAGATAGATATTCATCAGATATTGATCATGTGTTAGTCAATTATGCTGGATAAATTATCATATATGCTTATTTTGTTGATTATCCTTCTATATTTGATCATAAACTGCTCATAATTTATTGCAAAAAAAAACTATCACAGATAAATCATTTTTGTTACCAAAAAAATTTGTTTGATAGGATAGGTATAAATGTTTTGAACTTAATAAAGAGATTTGTGATCACAATAAATTTGATACTTTTATTGAAGAATTAGGAAATGGAGAACTTTCAGCAGATAGTATAGTTGAAAAGTTCATTAATACTTCTAATTTCATTACTAAGGATTTATCGATTACATTGGCAACAGAAATCAGAAAAGTGATGTTTAGAATGTTTAGAATGTCCCTCAAAATTTATTGTCAATAAAAGGGAAAACATATAAATTATAAACAAATTAAGCGTTATAAATTTTCCTATGATTCCAATGAATTTGCTAAAATTGTTTGACTCGTATTATAGTTTATGTGAATCAATTCATAAAAAATGTAATGAATTTAGGAGAAAATAAATATTTATATTGGATAAAAAAATTGGATGTTCATTAGCTCTTAAAAATGAGTGTAGGAAAGCATTGAAAAGGATAAAAAATAATGCAAAAAAATAAATTATCAAAAAGTTCCCTGTCTCTCATCCTATTAAAAACAATAACAAAAAATTAGTATCTTTTACAAATGAAAAATTAAAAGCTTGGTATTCCCATTTTAAATTCCTTGAATCGAATTCTTTAGGTCATTGTCTTTCTAAAAATTTCTGGAAAGATTCTAATATGTTTAGGAATTTGGGAAATTCAAGGCAACAAAAAATGGGAAATTAACCAAAATATAAGGGATGAAGAAATTTGCGAGGAGATCTCATCTACTCCTAACTTTAAATCTTGTTGTTCCTGATGGGATTCCAATGGAATTCTTCAAAGCTTTGATTTCTGGTAAAAATGATTCAGAAGAATCTAGTGAAAATAATAGTTATACTACATATGGTTTTAAAAGTCTCAAAGGCTTTATCAATCGTATTTAGAATGGTAACTTTCCTAAATCATGGAATAATAAATTGATAAGTTCAATACAAAAAATTGGATATCCATCAGATTATAATAACTATTGTGGTATCTCTCTTATCAATAATGGATTGAAAAATTGTGACAAAAATTATCCTAACAGAATCTCTAAATATAGAATTGATAAAAGCCTTATTAGACCAGAACAATTTCGATTTGGTAACCGAGAAGAATGCATAAGTCTTTGCACTTCATTAAGAATTATGTGTCAAAGACGAAAATTTGAAAATAAAAATATTTACCTTGCTTTTTTGGACCTTAAAAAAAGAGTACAGTTTAGTTCCTATATATGATGTATTGATGAAAAATTCATCATTTAAGTATTTGGAGAATAAATAATAAAGTTAAAAAAAAAAAAAAAAAAAACACTTAAACACTCCATAAAAGAATTTTTTAAGAATCTTCATATTCCTATCCCTTCTAAAAGAATATTATTTTCTGTTATAGTAATTGGGGCAAGTTTCGTATTATGCGCTTCTTCTTGGATCAAACAAAGAAAGATCGAGAAGTCCACAGACTCTAATTAATTCAGGATTATAATGGATTGAAGGATTTACTAATATGAAACAGTTTTACATCCCTTTATTGTATTTCTAAAGAACTTAATATTCCTCCTCTATCGGGGAGAAATGTGCTATTACTAAGGTACAGTATTTTAAAAAATGGAAAAACTCTAAATGCATTATTTCAGTTTTACTTATAGATATATCAAGTTGTAGACGTCATGTATGGGATAAAGAAAGTAAAATTTATAGCAGAAAAATTAGAAAAATTTCTGTCAAAAA
Source organism: Neocallimastix lanati (nom. inval.) (assembly GCA_016946835.1). Lineage (NCBI taxonomy): Eukaryota > Fungi > Neocallimastigomycota > Neocallimastigomycetes > Neocallimastigales > Neocallimastigaceae > Neocallimastix > Neocallimastix lanati (nom. inval.). The sequence continues at coordinate 3,484,116 of JACVTC010000001.1, read as the reverse complement.
AAAAAAAAAAAAAAAAAAACAATTGTAAACTTTTACTGGGATAGAGATATGGTAGAAAAATCAATTTAAGGCTAAAGATTATAAGAAAAAATGAATTTGATAAAACTAGAGACTACCGAAAGCTCAACTATAAGTATCCTGAATTTAGCATTGGGTTCGGATGGGGTACTTTGTTCCAGATGTGGATATAAATTCGATACTCGTGTTGCCAAAGCCGCTAATATGATTGAAGACGACTGTCCGGAACGTTGTCCTTATTGTTATAGAGAAACTAGTAATCCTCGATTGGAATATTGGTATTCTAAATGATATCTTTTCTGTGAATTTCGAATGAAATATTTTATGGATATTAAAATTCTTTATGAAAATTTTTTTGTAATTACAAAGTATTGTATAATATCAGATAGTAAATGTATTACTGTTGTCACAGATATGAGTAATATAGAATTCAATTATTGATTTTAATAGTAATAATTAAGTATATAATATATTAATATTAATAACAATAAGGGTAGTGCTATTAATAACAATAATAGTATTGATAGTGAAATTAGAAATATTAATATTAATGATGGTGAAAATAATAGTATTATTATTAATAATGCAGTGAATAGATCAATTGATGATAATCGCATTAATATTTGTAATTTTCTGAAGAATGAGTATGTAAATATATATGTGACATGGTACCCATTATATAATTTCTTTCTTGGTGGAAGAGATGCACAAACATTGTTGGTTTAAATTATAAAAAGGAATGGGATGTTTTGTTTTGTTTAATAACCAAATCATTTCTGGTGATTATTCTAAATCGCCATTTTTGGTGCAATCTGCGGTTCTCTTTACAGAAATTTATGACAAGGGCTAGTACTCGACAAAGGCTGTAATTCCGAAAGTATAAATGCAAACTAATTAGGAGCATCAAAGCTGAAAATGTATTAAGATAGGCTAGCAGGTCCAATGCCTACGAAGGAGAAGACTATAAATTCTTTCAGATAATCAATTCAAACCCTAATCCGGAATAAGAATTCCTTTTAAACAGAAATCTTATAATCTGGAGGTGAGGTTCGTTGTATTTGAACTTTTTTAAGAATTAATTTATACACTTAATTATGAATATAATTTTATTTTACATTGCTATTTAAAAAATTATTATGTTTTAATTGTATAAATAATATTTATTTTTTTATTTAATTTTGTGTGTGTGTGTGTGTTTTTTTTTTTTTTTTTAAAATAACATTCATGTAATTAATACATGAATAAAAAAATAAATATTAAAGTTTGTAATAACTGGCTGCTGTGAAAAAAAAAAAAAAAAAAAAAAAAAAAATTATTATTTATTATTTATTATTTATTATTTATTATTTATTATTTATTATTTATTATTTATTATTTATTATTTATTATTTATTATTTATTATTTATTATTTATTATTTATTATTTATTATTTATTATTTATTATTTATTATTTATTATTTATTATTTATTATTTATTATTTATTATTTATTATTTATTATTTATTATTTATTATTTATTATTTATTATTTATTATTTATTATTTATTATTTATTATTTATTATTTATTATTTATTATTTATTATTTATTATTTATTATTTATTATTTATTATTTATTATTTATTATTTATTATTTATTATTTATTATTTATTATTTATTATTTATTATTTATTATTTATTTATTATTTATTATTTATTATTTATTATATATTTGTTATTAAATTATGGCTTTATTATTATTAGATTGATTCAATAATTACAATTTTAATAAAACATAATAATTAATAGTCAATAATAACTTAAAAATAATTAGATAATTAGATGAATAGTATTTATTTATAATATTAGAATAACAAACTCCAAATTATTAAATTATTGAAGAAACAAATCAAAATAATGATAAACTATTAAAAAAATATATTAGAACTAATTTCTTCTTTTTCTTTAAATTCTATATATATATGTGAACCTTTATAAAAAAAATTTTTTTTATCAAAATTATAATTTTTTTTATTTTTTTCGTTAAAATTTATTTTTGTTTCTTTAAAAATAATCATTATTATTTAATTTTTGGAATATTTTTAATATTTTATTTATTTTCTATTTTATTATTATATTATTTATATTATTATTATTATTATTATTATTATATAATTATTATTATATAATATTAATAATAAAATTAATTTTATAAAATAAATTAAAAAAAATATTATAATATTATCATTATTAAGTATGAAAATTTTATTAGTTTTTCATTTTTATATACTTGAACCAGTTCTAGTTATATGTTTTAGTTTAAATTATATATTAACAAATTTTATTAAAATATTTATAATACATTTTTTAATAAATAAGTTCAAAAATATTAATTAAGAATCTTATATTATTTATAACTATTTCTGAAATAAAATATAATTTTTTTTTTTTTATTTTATTTTATTTTCTAGACTGGAGAATAATGAGTATATAGAAGACAGAAAAGATACATACTAATGTCTCCAACTATCCATCTTAATCATTAATTGGACTTAGAAACCTATAATATAGTATCATCGTCCTATATTTTAAGATTTCATTTTCTTCTTAATTCTTTCTGTTTATATATAGTATTAATTTATTTTCTACTAAATGCTTTATTGTTACAACACTTACAACACCGAAATAATCTAATCTTTTGAGTAGACTTATGTTTAAAAGACCAGACATTACGCCATTAAGAAATATGAATATGTGATTTTTCTCTAAAATTAATTGGCTTTAAAATTATATTAACAATTTTGACATATTAATTATTTGCGAAGTTTTGATACATATAATAAAAAAAAAAATTATTATTCCTATTATTATATTCAAAATTGTATCCGTATAGATTTAAAAAAAAAAAAAAAGTTTTCAAATTTATTTTATATATAAAAAAAAGGAGATTCCATATATTATATTCTTTATGATTAAGCATGGAAAAAAAAAAAAAAATACTATAAAATAAATTCAATTATTGAAAATATTTTTAAATTTAAATTATAAATAAATAAAAGAGAAATTAAATTAACCTATATTATAATGAAATTATATTGAATTTCTTATTAAAGATTTCTAATTTTAGATTTTTAGCTTTGATTTATATGAAAGAAATTAATCATTAAATTTATTTTTATTTTTATTTTTATATTGATTATATTTTTTTATTTATTTAATTCTTTGAATATTATTTTAATCATATTTTATTAAAATAATTAAAAATATTATTCTTACATAATAAAAAAAAAAAAAAAAATACATTTATTTTATCTAAATTAATATAATTTAATAATTATACTTTACATTAATATAAATTTCTTCTTTTTATAAAAAAAAAATAATTTAATAATTTAATATCCCTTGTTTTTTTTTTTTTTTTTTTTTTTTGAAAATTTAATTTCTATAATAAAAAATATATTAATAATAATAAAAGTAAATCTATTATTTAATTATAATTATTAAAAGTGTATATATTTGAGAGTAAATATATACAAATATTAATTAAAATTGTTAATATTAAATTAATAATCATATTAATAAAACATTATTATTATTATTACCTTTGTATTGTTAATTATTTTATTGAAATTGATTATTATTTATTAAAAGAATAAAAGAACATTCAATTTATTTTGATTTTATTTATGTTGTTTAAAGATATATAATAGAATTATTTATTTACTTTTATTTGTTCTAAAAAAAAAAAAAAAAAAAAAAAAAAAAAATATATATATATATATATATATATATATATATATATATTTTTAAATAATCATCATTTATAAATATATCTTTTATTTTTTAAAATTAAGTAAATGAATATATAAATTCGTTCAAAGTTATGAATTATTATTACTTTTATTCTGTTTCCGTTGAATCATTGGATAATAATTTTAGTCCAGCAATACCAGCAATAATCATAATAACACATATAATTTGAGGAATTGATAATTTCTCATGAAACAAGAAAATACCAAGGACAGAAGTTCCTACAATTCCGAAACCTGTCCACATGGCATAAGCGGTTCCAAGTGGTAAATGTTTAAGTGCTAGAGAAAGAAATAAGGCACTTGCAATGTAACCCACAGCAGTTATAATAGAAGGAATAAGAACAGTAAAACCTTTTGAATATTTCATGGCACAAGCCCAAGTAACCTCAAGTACTCCTGCTAAGAATAAATTTAGCCAACGAAACTTGCTTATTTGTTCAATAAAATTTTCCATTTTTAATTTTATAATATATATAAAAATATAAAAAAAGAATAGGAGTGTTTGTATTTATAATATTAAATTATAATAAAAATAATTATATGCATAATAACAAAAACAAATTTTTTTTTTTTTTTTTTTTTTTTTTTTACATAAATTTATTCTTTATTAAAAGAAAAAAAAAAAAAAAAATATTCTTTTTTTTTTTTTTTTTATTTAATAAATTTTTTTTTTCTTTATTCTTTTATGTTCTTTCTTTCTTTTTTTTTATTTAAAGATAAAATGTTTCCCAAATTAAATATAAATATAAATATATTAAAAATAGAATTATTATAATTATTACTAAGTATTTCTATATTTTAATAATCTATTTATTATATCTATCATTTAATTTTGATTTTTTTTTTTTTTTTTTTTTTTTTTTTAGACAGGGAAGAGAATACATTTCCATAAATTTATTAATTTTATTATAAAAAAAATATATGTAGGTAAAAGGTACATTTAAAATTAAAAGTAAAAAATGAAAGTTAAAAAATAAAAAATAAAAAAGCTCAAAAATATTATGGAAAGTTGTACTATGCGGGAATTCTCCCCTCATACTAAATAAAAAGATAATAAAACCTAGAAGTAACATCTTTGAAATAGATAGTGTGGTGTCCACTAAACTCTCTCCAATTTGCCATTTAATTTTTTAATATAATATATGATTAATAATTTTTGAAATTATTAAATATTTAATAGTATTAATTTTTTTAAAGTCTAACGATGAACCTCATTTTTAAACTTTTTTTTTTTTTTTTTTTTTTTTTTTTTTTTTTTTTAGACTAGGAATAAACTTTATTTAATAATATTTTTTTAAAAAATACATGAAATTTAAATACATGAAATTATTTTTTATATTAATATTAAAAAACTATGTTATGAGATTCGAGGACGAAAAGGCCTCTAACTCTTCCCATTCATCGAAGATAACTCCATGTGGATGAAAATTATCATTCGAATCTGTATCAGAATTTCTTCTTTGCCTTATCGTTACGACGTCGACGCTCTTGACAACAGTAGGTCTAACACTATACAAATCGATCATGGTGTAAAAATCACCAATCACAATAGGCATAACGTTAGTAAGGAATTCCGCAAGCCCCACAAAATATGAAATCGGGAAAGAAGACTCGTTCGAAGGTGATTGAAAAATATTATTAATATATCGCCTTCTTTCCCCCGAGCCGATCTTTAAGATTTCAAATACTGCATTTCCGCCAAGAAGGAGACACAGCACGTAAAAATTGATATTATCATCAAAATCTTCCTCTTTATCATCAGGAATGTTCAATGATTTCTCATGAACAATAAGAGAAAAATTAATAAAAATTTCATCAACAAAGGGAATGAAATGTTGCCTAAATTCTTCAAATTTAGGACATAAAAGTATCCAGTGTGTAAAACTAGGTATGCTGTTACTCTCACCACAACAAGGGCAGTATGTTGGGCAATTTTCTGATACTAGATTACTTTTAACATACGTTTTTACATCAAATTTGAATCCACATTTAATTCGTCCAATCCAAAAAAATCCAAGAGAAAATTGTGAATATTTAAGTGATAGACGTTGAATAAATTTTTTAAAACCAAATTTAAATTTCTTGTATTTTGTAGATCTGATCGCAGGAGTGCTTGAATAATGAATATTTTCCCAGTAAAACTTCCTTATTTCTCCAGGAAGTTTATTATTGTGCTTGTGTACTGCTAAACTCCGTGCTTTTTTCGTCCATGAATAGTGAGAAAGTGTAGGTATATTTTTGACTAAATGAGAAATAATACAAGAAGAATCTTTCCACTTTTTAAAACATCGAATCATTCCTTAGCACAAAAACTAGCTATAGGAGGTATAGAAAGTTCCTTAGACATATTGTAAATTGAAGTATTGGAGGTTTTATTTTTAAACCCGAAACTCCAATACAAACCTCGATTAAAAGCAGTTTGAGCTTTTTCAGTATTCTTTTTATTTGAACCAAGTAAGGGAGCATAATAAAGCACTGAACTAAGGACAAAAGAAACTAGTATACGAGTTTTAAAGTAGAAAGGAACATTCCTATTGGTTAAAAATCTAAAGAAAGAGTTAACTGTATAATTAATTTTACTATTCATCTTAGCAATAATAGGTTCTAAATCCAACGATTCATTAAAAGGTATACCAAGATATGTATATTGATTAGTGCTTGGTATATAGTTCATACCAAGTCTAAAAGTAGGATTTTCATAATGTCTTGAAGGTATAAAATTCTTTGGTTTAACAACTAGTATAGCGCATTTATTGATTCCAAAGGTCATTTCATTTTTAATACCCCAATCATGAGCAATATTCAAAAGGTTTTTAAGTGAAGATTTTGTAGGAGCTAATAATACAATATCATCAGCAAATAATCCACCACAACACTTTTTCTTTTCAGTAATCACACCATAACTTTTACATTTATCAAAAATATCATTGATAAATATATTGAATAAAATAGGTGAGAGAGGACACCCTTGGCGAACACCACGGTGTATTGGAAATTCTTTTGAAAGTTTACCATTAAAGTTTGCACGAGCTTTCGAGGTAAGGTATAGATTAGTAATGAATTGAAGGCATTTACCACGAATACCAAGATAATTTAGTTTAGTAAGTATATTGTAAATTGGAACTGAATCATAAGCTTTTTTAAGGTCAAGAAAGGCAAGAAAGGTAAATTTATCCTTAAATTTTCTTCTTTGACAAATTTCACGAATGGATACAAATAAACTAATACATTCTTCTTTATTTCTAAAACCAAACTGTTCTGGTCTAATTATTCCATTAGAAAAAGCATAGTCCGATATTCTTTTAGTGACAATTTTTGATAGAATTTTTAAACCTACATTGATGAGTGAAATACCACGATAATTATTACAATCTGAAAGATCCCCTTTTTTAGGAATAGAAACAATAGAGGCAGAGTTCCATTCATTAGGAAAGTCACCATCCCAAATTTTATTAAAAAGTAATAACAGACACTTTGCACAATCGGAATAAGTAACCTCTTGATTAGAGTCATCCTGAGAAGAATTTCTACTCTCAGAATTAAAAAATGCTTTAAAAAATTCTGTAGGTATACCATCAGGACCAGGTGCTTTGTTATTTTTCATTGAAAGAACAGTTGAATGAATTTCTGACATGGAAATAGGTTGATTAATATCCCATGATTCCTGAGGAGTAGAAGAATTATTAAGTATTCTTTTCCAATAATTTTCATTAAGACTGTGACCAGTTATATCAGAAGCAAGTTCTTCATAGTGTTCTGCAAAACGATTGAGTTGATCTTCTTGGGATACTAGAACATTACCTTCTTTATCTTTAATGTATACAGGTGATTGGGAAGGAGAGTAAGAAGGTTTAGAAATTTTCTTAAGTCCAGATCAACCACGCTGGGCATCATTTTTTAAGAAACATTCGCCGATGGAATGAATCAAATTTTTAAATCTAATATTCCTAATATTTCTTTTAATACTAATGATATAATCAGAAAGAACTCTATATTCTTTTGAGAGATCACAAAATTCTTGAAGATTTGACAAATCATTACTAAGTTTAAAATTTTTAATCCTTTTATACAATAGATGTTTTTCATGTGATAATTTCTTAATATAAGCAGGACAATGGAACGCTGAACCCTGTAAATTTGTAGGAACTCTTGCATGAATGTCATCGCCTATTTTATTTGCTGTGTCAAGAAGTTTTTTAACCATTGTATTAGAGTCTAGATTATCATTATGTTCAAATTCATCCAGTAAACATGTGAATTTATTATGAGAGAAGATTGCTTCACGTTTATCCCTACAAATTCGATTAGACCACTTAATTTGTTTATCCCAAGGGGGAGTAACAAAACCATCAGGAGATATTTTTTTACAAGAAAGAATAAGTGGTAAGTGGTCAGAGATGTCATTAAAAGAGTAGCATACAGAAGCAATATTCAAATAATTTCTTAATTTATCGTTCACTACTATAAAATCAATACAAGAATTCTTTCCACCATTAGACCAAGTAAATTGATGACCTACCATATCCATAACAAACCATTGAGGGGAAATTCTAAGAATAAGATCTTTGAGTTGTTGCTTAGTCATGTTGAAATCACCAACAATAGCCGAAGGGTTATTCTGATGGTTCTTGAGCCAATTAGCAAAATCAGTTTCTGCTTTTTCTCTAGAGTCTTTGTGTTTTTTGCTAGGGATGTAAATGTTCCCTAAAGAACATCTGACACCCCAAAAAGAGAATATATTTACTGAGAGTATATATCTATATTCAAAATCATCATTAGAATTGGCAGGAGGAGTGCACACCTATATAAAGGCCCCTCATACCAGGGATTTTTTTGTCCGCACGTCTCAGTACTGTTCTATAATGATTAAGGAATGGATATGAGTTAGAAAAGGAGTTAAGGAATGAACTATTACCGACTTCTTGAAGACAAATACAAATAGAATTAAAGATTGAATTAAAATTGGTAAGTCCGTCACGTTTTTCAGAATTCCAACCATTTATGTTCCAGCTAATACAGAGGTTGAAATATTTAGTATTCGAGAAAGGGTTAGCATACAGGAGGCTTTCAGAGATGGGGAATGAGGGTTCAGAATAATACCTGGTTCTATTATGATTAACATTGCTAAATGTGCGTATCCTTGAAGTAATTTTCCATTTTATTCTTTTAACAGGTAAGTGCTTAGTAATCAAATAAATAACCTTCAAATAATCAGTACAATTATTATAGTTAACTCTTAGGATGAAGTAGTTTTCCATATTAATATAGTGTTTTTTAACGATTCCATGAACAACTTCATTACAATTTGATATCTTTTTGCTTAAAAATTCCCATAGTCTACTTTCAGTCCAAGATTCAAGATCATGAATGAAAATTAAAACAAATTTATCATGGTCAGGACCATAAAGTCGCAGACCTCTTCGTATAGTTGACATAATAAAATAAAAAACTTATCTATATTAATAAAAGGTAAGTGTAATATAAAAATAAAAAAATAAAATTAGTAAAAAATTAAAAAATTAAAAAAAATAAAAATTTATTGCTGTTGTCTTCTCTTTCGTGTATATTGTTTGCTAAAACTTGTTTGTTATTCTTTCTTTTTGTGTTGTCTAGTTTTTAATTAATGATTTTCAATTATAAATTCCTGTTTTATGTAAAAATTTCTGTAAAATAATCATATATAATATAAAATTTAAATGTTAATGAAATAATAGTTGTGAAAAACTATAAAAAGATTCCCATCCGTTAAATAATGTCTCAAACACAAGCTTTGGAGTGAATCAATCTCCTACATTTCCATTTTACAATAGCTACATGAGAGTATAAATAATACTATAGAAAAAAACATATACAAAATAATGCTAAAGTAAAAAATACAATAGATTCATTACAATGATAATATGTAGAAACTACATGATATTATTAATTATACAACTCCAATGTTACTACATATCCAGTTTAAGACATTATAGAACGTCAGGTTCACTTTCTACAGTCTTCCAGTATTCCAGATTTCTCTCTTCGTACTAGAAGCCACTTTAGAAAGGATAACCATTGATTATCATCAGAATCACAGAAAGCTGCAATTAGTACACCTGATATAGGTTATTCCTTTTCCATCAACCCTCCATGGACCTGGAAAAACAGTCCACTTCATTGGGAAACTCATTTTTAAACAAGAATAGTTTTAATTATTTAATATATATATATATATATATATATAAGATTAATATTGCTAAAATTTAAACTTTATTATAAATTCATCATTTCAGTTTTTAAAGATAATTCATTAAATAATTATTTTTATATTATAATAAAAAGATAAAATAAAATAAAATAAAATAAAAAAAAAAAAAAAAAAAAAAAAAAAAAAAAAATTAATAGTATAAAGATACATCATCAATATTATCAACAATAAAAACAACAATAACAACGGATAACAACAACAAAATATTTACAATTTATAATAATATTATAAAAAAAATTTACTTTTACAGAAAAAATATATATATAAATTTTTTAAATCAAAATAATTAAAATTTTCATTAATAATTGAAGGGACTAATATATAATACACATAAATATTATATAACAAAATAAAATTAAAATACTTTTTTTTATATATATAGTTTTAATATATGTTTATTTTATTGATAAAATTTAAACTAGCAAAAATATTTAAATTATAAAAATGAAAATATCAGAAGATAAAAATAACATAATTTTCATTTTTAAGTAAAAATAATATTATAATAATAGTAATATTTTTCAAAATTTTATTTAATAAAATTATTTTTAAAATAAAAGAAAAAAAAAAAAATTTTTTTTTTTCTATTATTTCAATTATTAAGAATAAATTATTAATTTAATAAATATTTAGATATCATTATTTTATCAAGTAATTCAATTATATATTTTTTTTAATTTATAAATATTATTAGTATTTATTAATATTACTTCTATTTTTAATTTTATTTACATAAAATTTATTGTTTTTCATTTTTTTCTTGAAGGAATTTGTTATTTTTTAACCATCTTCTTCTCTTAACTTTTAATTCAAGATAATACATGAATATGGAGGCAATAATAGTTACGGCTGCCCAAAGTGCAATAATTAAACAGTTCTTTCCTTGATATTGATGACCACTCTTCCAGTAAATGTATCTAATTTCCTTAACACCATAATACATAGGGAAGGCTCTACCTATTTTGAAAAAGTCATATTGAATGTCATTATCTACAAGACCTCCGCAAGAAAGTAATTGAAGGAACATGAAAGTGACAGCAATAAGATAGAAGAAAATGAATGGAAGAATATGAATTAACAAATTATTTATACCAAGACCACTTAAAGAGAAGAATAAAATAAAGCCAAGGAAAGCCCAGTAACCCTTTTGAATTTCAAATTTTCCACCACAGAAGAATGGAATAACAGAACAAATAACATCAATAACAATCATAATAGCACCACAAAAAATAATTTTAGCTATCATAGCCTTAAGAATTGGATGTTTAGTATCTTTCTTGAGAAGCCAGTGATCTTCAAATGGGAAGTAAAAATGAGAAATGATAGAAGTGGCAATGGTACCAATCCAAACAATAACTAAGAAAATGAAAGTAGCAAAATTTTGACCGAAACCGGAGATTGGATGAATATTGACATCCTTGTAGTTTATACCATCAATAAGGAAGAGTGGATTAAAACTACCCTTATCATCAAACTTCTTTACTAAGGTATTGAAGAATGCTCTTTCCATAATATTGAAAGCCTTTTTAACAAAGTTTATAGTGGTATAACTTCTAACTTCATCATAAATAAAATCGACATTAACTGGAACTAAAGTGTATTTGTTAACAGCATTTAAGTTTAATAAAATATCAGAAGTGAAATTTTCTGGAACATAAAGAGCAGCCCAATAATCATGATTTTCAATCATATCTAAGGCCTTCTGTCTATCTCCATTTATCATAGTGAAATGACCACCTTTACCATCTAATAGACTGTAATAATTACCAATATTTGTTTTTTCATCTAAACCCATTTTAGCACAAATTGGAGTGTAACAACCCTTATCACTATTAACAATTACATAATTTAATTCAGTAACCTTTTCAACTGGATTCCATATACCACCAATATAAATCATACCCATAATTAAAGTGACGAGAGGAATAGCAATACCGAAGAGAATAACATGGAAAGTAGGAAATTTCTTTTCTCGTTTTTGAACAATTTGGTAGACTTTTCCATTTTCACTAACGAAAAATGGCTTTTCATTTTCTAAAGGATCAATTTTATCGTAACTGACTGTTTGTAAATCAGACATTTTTTTTTTTTATTTATTTATTCAATTTGAACGATATTTTTTAAATTTTAGATTGTTGAATATCTAATTTAGTAATAAATAATTATGTAGTTATTAAATAAATAGTTAAATTATACTATTTTTATAAAATAGTCTATATTCTTTCAAATATATATAAGTAAATAAGTAAATGAAATTAGAATAAGTAAATTAAAATAGAAAAAAGAAAAAGACAAAAATCACTTTATATATACTTTTTTTTTTTTTTTTTTTTTTTATATAATTATTATTACAAATTCCACAATTTTTTTTAAATAATAATAAACTTTTTTTTTTTGATAGTCACAAAAAAATATATAATAAAAAAATATATTAATAATAAAAAAATATATTGATAATAAAAAATTAAATAATCATATTTAATTTAATAATAAAACATATATATATATAATTTTTTTATCATTATTAATAATCTTATATTGATTTTTTAGTATTCCTTATTACTATTCAATTTTTTTTTATTAATAATAGAGTTACATTAATATATATATATTTATACAATTTTTTTTTTATTATATATAATTTCATTATTTGATAATCCACTCATTTTAATTTAAAAATATATTTAATAAATAATAAAAAATTATTGGTATTTATTATAATGGCATCTTTTTTTTTTTTCTTCTTTTTTCTAAAATGGTTGAATCAAATTAATGAAAATCTATAAAACTTTATTTAATAACCATAAGAAATATTATCCATATTTATTATTAATTATTAAATATTTATAATAATAATTTTTTATATCTATTCACTAGTTTTAATTGTAATTGGTTTTTACAAAAATATACAGTTTTTTTTTTTTTTTTTTTTTTTTTGGTTAAATTATTTTATTTTTAAATTTATATTTCTTTTCTTATTTTTTTTTATCATAATCATAATCTTTTTTATTTTTTTTTTTTTTTTTAATATTAATAATTATCCCCTAATAAATTAAAAAAGTATTAAAATATAAGATTAAGATGGTTGCATGTGTTTCATTTATTAATAATATATTAATTAATTAAAACTAATATATATTGATTAAAATATTTTTAAATACAATATTAAATTTTTTTTTTTATTTAAATTATTTAATATATTTTAATATAATGTAATAGATTAATTGATTAGTATTAATCTGTCAATTTCTAAATTTTTCTGAAATAAGAAAAAAATCATATGAAAATTTTTTTTCTGATACAAAATCACAATATTTCATAATTATTATAAAAGAAATAGTAATAATAATTTTAATAATAAATAATAAATAATATATACTAAATAATTGAATAATAAATAATAATAAATAATAAATAATTGAATAATAAATAATAAATAATAAATAATAAATAATAAATAATAAATAATAAATAATAAATAATAAATAATAAATAATAAATAATAAATAATAAATAATAAATAATAAATAATAAATAATAAATAATAAATAATTGAATAATAAATAATAAATAATAAATAATAAATAATAAATAATATATAATATATAATAAATAATAAATAATAAATAATAAATAATAAATCATAAATAATAAATAATAAATAATAAATAATAAATAATAAATAATAAATAATAAATAATAAATAATAAATAATAATTATTTATTAATGATTCTTAAAATTAACATTTATCATAAAATATCAGTGAAATGATATAACAATTAGTAGTAATAAAAATGATGTATTACGATTTTTTTATTATAATTAACCCTTTATATTGCCTTATAAAAAAAATAAAATTTTATTGCTTTTAATAAGGTATATTAACACATCAGAAATATAATATATATTATCATATTTATATTCTCATACTCTTTAAAACTCTCATTTTATCATTAATATCAATGTTTTTTTTTTTTTTTAATTATTTCATAATAATTCAGTATTAATAAAATTTTAATATCTTAAAAATCAAAATCAAAAATAAATCAGGTAAAGAAGGAAAAATTAAATGAAAAGATAAAAAGAACTCTTTAATCACATATTAAAAATTAGAATTCGTTTGTATTTTTTTTTATACAATTTAACATATTTTTTATTTACAACTCAATATTTTTGAAAGATAAAAAATCAAATAAAAGCAATTTAAAAAAAAGATAAAACAAAATAAAATTTTTTTATTATTTTAATATTTATAATTATTATAAATTATAAATTATAAATTATAAATTATAAATTATTTAAGTATAATAAGTAAAATTATATAATAAAATAGTAAATACTATAAATATTTTGCCATATTTTTGTTGATAAGTTTCATTACATCCTTATTTAATATAGTAGCATCAGAGACGTCTTTTAAAGATATGCAGAAATAAAATAATTAAATATAGTTTCATTTTTATTTTTATTTTTATTTTTTATTATCCACAATTGATATATCAGATTTAATGCTATTTATTAATAAATAAAATATAATTAATTTAATTTTTAATGTTTATTAAATTATTACATTTAATTGTTTATAAAAGTTTTATTAATGAATTAGAATTTAATAATAATTACTCAACATTTTTTTTTTTTTTAACTGCCTTTTTTTTTTTTTTTAAGGAAAAAAAATTATCATATGATAATAAAATTTAATCTGATTTTTTTTTTTTAAATATTTTTATTAATATATAAATTTTTAATTTTTTTTATTTATAAATTTATTTCTAATTTCTGATTTATCTATTTTAACTAATTAAAATTTTAATATAATAAATTTAATATATTTATTTATATATTAATTTATTTTTTATTTATAGTATTATTTAGGATTTAGTTCTTTTTTTTTATAATTGTATTATATATGTATTATATATTATTACTTTTTATTATTGAATAATTATTTAATAAGTTCATTGGTTAAAATAAAATAATTTTTCTAAATAAAAAGCAGAATAAAGTTTTTTTATAATGATAAAAATATAATTATTATTTTTTCAAATACAACTTATAATAAATTCTTAAAACTATTTATTTTATAAAATTTTCATATGATAATTAACATTTATAAAAGTTTAACCGTTTAATTATCATATGATTTTTTAAAAATAAAATAAAATATAATTAAATAAAATTAAATAAAATAAATATAATGAATATATTAAAATATATATTACTATTAAATATATTAAAAAAATTTTTATTATTTTTTTTTTTAAATTTTTTTTTTTAAACTAGGAATAATTAAGAAATATTGATTTTCAATTTATATATATTATTTTTAAAATTATACGACTAAAGGAATATTTAATAATAATTTAGTTATAAAATATTTTTAATAAATAAATTAATAATTAATAATAGATATTTAAAAATAAAAAAAAAAAAATAAATAATGAATTATAAAAATATCAATATTAATTATCCATATTAATAATAGAATAAATTACAGAAAAATAAATTAAAGAAAGTATTAATTTTTTATTATAAAAAAAGCAGTTTTATTATTATTTCTAATACTTAACTAAATGAAATGTCAATTTTAAAAAATAATCAATTTCTTCAAAGTATATTTTACTTTATATAAAAATATATATAATACAATTATATTAAGATATTAATATATTAATATATATTTATTTATGTTATAGTTCTTTCCTTTAGTATAAAATATTTGATAAAGAAAAAAAAATTTTTTTTTAAATATAACTTTTTATTTTTTTTTTTTTTATTATATATTAAATTAAAAGATATAGATATTATATTTAATTAAATAATGAAGAACAAAATGATTATAAATTTATTTAAAATTGATAATTGATATATATATCAAATATATTAAATATTCAGTAAAAAATATATATCTATCTATCAAATTTTAAACAATTATTAATTAATATTTGATAATTGTTATATAATTATTGATTATTTATATATTTTTGCCAATATAATAATTTGAATATATCTACAAATAATAATAATAGTTTAATATAATAATTTAAAAATAGATTATTTTCATTGTATATTGTAATATAGTAATATTTTATTATTATTATTATTATTATTATTATCATTATTTTTTAATGTGTAAACCATTCATAATTATGTAATTTTTTTATGTTATAATATATAGGATAAAATAAAAAAAAAATAATAATAATAATTATCTATTAATTACTTATGATTAAAACTAAAAAATTATTATTTATGATTTCTAAGATCATTAATATTAATTATTAAATTATTATTTTTTATTATTATATATATTTATATTTATTATGATTCCAAATCTATTTAGTATTTAATCCATTTTTATTTAGATAATATATACATAATATATATTTTTAAAGTCTTTTCATGCTTCTTTCTTTCTTAGGTTTTATTTTAAGGACTAGATTTATTTGCTAATAGAATTTTTCTTTAAATACTTTGCTCTCTTTACATTCAATTCAAGATAGTATAAGTAATATGAGGCTACTTGGGTTACAATAACCCATACAAAAATTATTAATATGTTTTCAGTTTGATTGTGTTTTCCTGATTCAAAATAAATATATTTAATTTCTCTAGTTGCATAATACATTGGAAAAGCTCTACCAATTCTAAAGAATCTGTATTGAAGGTCATGATGGATGATACCATCACAAGTAATAATTTGTAAAATCATAAATGTACAAGCAATCAAATAAAAGTTAATAAAGTGGAAAAGATGAATAAGAAGATTATTCACACCGATCCCACTTAATGAGAAAAAGAAGAAGAAGAATAGTACTGAGGCATATCCCTTTTTTATGGTCATGGAACCAATACATAATGGAATAATACTAATAATGAAACTAATAGCAAATAATACTATTACTGATGTTATTGTTTTAGCACTTACTGTTTTAACTATAGCATTTGTAGCATCTTTTTTTTCTATCCAATGACTTTCTAATGGGAATACAAAATGTGTGATTAATGAGGTCGCAATAGTACCAATCCAAATTAAAATGAAAGAAATATATGTACAATAGTATTGACCATAAACGTTTACTGGATATAAATTTTTATCTTTATAGGTGATACCTTCAATAACGAAAGGAGGATTAAATTTTTTAGGATCACCCATTATTGTTGAAAGGGATTCTATCTTAGTTATTAATTCGGTATGAAATCCAATTTGTAATTTTTCAAATGCTTTTTTAACAAAACTTATGGTAGTAAAACTTCTTGCTTCATCATAGATTCTATTAACAACAACTTCTGTTTTTGTTGTATTATTATTTAAATTTGCTAAAACACCAAAAGTAAAATTATTTGGAACATGTAATGCCATCCAGTATTTATGCTTATTGATTAATTCCTCTGCATCATTCATCGTTCCTTTCTTTAAAGTTTATTTATATTTATTTTTTAGTTATATTTTTTATTTTTATTTTTATTTTTATTTTTTTTTTTTTTATTTTTTTTTTTTTTTTTTTAATTTAATAATTTTTTTTATTATTATATGTCAAATAAAAGATATATTAAATTTATTTATACATTAAATATAAATATAATTTATTTATTAATTAATATTAAATTAAATGATAATTTTTCATATAATAATATTTTATAATTATGTAATATATATTTTTATTAGGTATATAAATTTTTATAAATTTTAAAATATTTATATATTTTTATATTAAAACGATTTTATTAAAATAAATAGTAATTAACTTACTATGACTTCAAATGTTCCTACTCCTTGTCCATCTAATTTTCCATAAAATTCACCTAAATTTTGACCTTTCATGGCTCCACATACGGAATCTATATTACATCCTACATCTTCATTAACAACTACATATTTTAAATTTTCCATTTTTTGAACAGGATTCCACATACCACCAATGTAGAACATACTCATTAAAAATGTAATCAAAGGAATAATAATGATAAATGATGACATATGAATCCATGGAAATTTTTTCTCTTTCTCTTTAATTATTGTATTTATTTTTGAATCTTCATTAAAATAAAATGGATTTTCAGTTGGTAAGGGGTCAATCTTATCATAAGAAATCATTTCTGATTGTACTGAAGTCCCTTCTCGCTGAGCCATTCTTTCTTTTTTTTTTTTTTTTTTTAAATATTTATTTATTAAAATATTTTTGTTAATATAATTCATATATAATTTAGTCTATTATTCAATTATTATTAATATCTTAAATGTAATACATATTAAATACAAATAAAAAAATAGTGATATTTTTTTTGTTTCATATCAACAACAGAAAGTTTTTAATTATAGTTTTTGACTTATTAAAATATATTTATATATAATTTTTTAAAATTATATATAAATATATAAATTAGATATCTTTTTTTTTTTTTTTTTATTTTTATTAATAAAATAACTTTACTTACCTTTAATTTTTTTTATGTATATAAGTAATTTAAAATTAATATTTAATAAAAAGAATACAAATAAATATTTTTTATGTGTCTACTAATTATATATATATATTTTGTGTACTTATTAAGAAAATAGTTTTTTTTTTTTTTTTTTTTTATAAATATTAATTTTTAAAAAAAAAGAAAAAAATAATTTTGTATTAAAAAAAAAGGAAACGTAAGAAAAATATTGTGATATTTATAGTTTTTTCGTTATAATTTATAGTTTATCCAATATATTTAATACTGTCTACTCTTTTTTTTTTTTTTTTTTTTTTTTTTTTTTTTTAAAAATAAAAAAAAAAAATATACATATACATATACATATATATTGTGCTAAATTATTTTTTTTTTAATAATTATTATTTTTAATTATTTTAATTTTTATTTCTATGTTATAATTAATTAATATGTAAATATTAAATATTATAATATATTCAATCCATATATAAATTTTTAATTAAATTTATTATATTTTTCTTTAAAGTAATTTTAAAGTTTCCATTTTCGCAATTGGTGTATAATACTTAAACTTTATTTTTAATTTTTTTTTAATTAGAATCAAAATTTTAAATTAAAAAAAAAAAAGTTTATAAAGTGTTTATATGATAATTATAATTAATAAATATTAAATCATTAATATATATATAGCTATAATAATGATTAATGAAAAATGAAAAGAATGATAAAGAAGTTTTTTAAAATTACAATAAATTATACTTTTATTTTATAATTATCTTTTTCATAATAAAAAGAATGATGAAGATGAAAGTCTTTATTTTATTCTTTAATATTTAAATTAGATTTTATGATCAATTATAATTATAGAATATGAAATACTTATAATAAATAATTAAAAATAATATTTATTATTTATTTATTTTATGTTTAATAAGTTTAATAAGAAATTTGATATGATTCAATGTACATATAAGATGATAAAATATATATTCTTTTTTTTTTTTTTTTTTTTTTTTATTTATTTATTTATTTATTTAATAAAATTTGGCATGTTTCAATATGTAAAATAATTTACATATAAAATATATATAATTCATTAAACTATTAAGGTCTATTAAAAGAATTAAATAAAGATGTATTAATATATATTACCATTAAACAAAGTTTAAAGGTAATATTTTATAATTTAAAAGTTTATATAATTTTATTGAAAATTATAATGAATTATTTTTCTTTTAAATATTTAAAATGAATATATAAATTTTGTATATTAAAATTTATATACATAAATGTTAACAAATATTTAATATATAAATAAAAAAAAAAATTTTTTTAATATATACTATTAGTTTTATCAAAATTTAAATTTGATTTATACAAAAAAACTATAAATAAAAGTAAAAAAAATATATATATATATATAATAAAATTTAAAATTTAGATTATTAATATATATAATTTAAAATTTATATTATTTATTAATTTTTTAGATATTTAAAAAAAAATTACTTTTTTTTAAATTAAATACTTTTATATTAATACATTGAGGCTTATATAAAAAATTATTTACAATATGTTTCAATACATTTGAAGCAGATTTTTCATATATTTCACATATTCTAACATTCCCCCTTAGACCTAGCTATTCAATGAATAAATCGGTTTACCAGTAAATATGTGTATATAAAATTAATTTATTTTATAATATTAACTTAATATTATTAAACTTTTAGTTATTTCTATTCTAAATTAACTTTTAATATTATCTGAATAAAATAATTTTTACATTATATCAATTATTTAATTCGATTTAAATATTGTTAAAATAATTTCTTAAATATATTTAATATCTAAAGATTTCCCCCTAAAATTTTAATATTATTACACTATAAATATTGGATGCGTCTAAGACATCTTTTATATTATATGATTTATATATACCATTTATATGATGGAAACCTTTCTCTTGAAGGGTGATATTATACAAACTTAATTTGTGTGAATATCTCTTATATATTGGGTTTAATATCACTTTCAATTATAAACCACTTTGACGATTAGCGCTAACTTTATTATATATATATGTTTTGTAGTTTCAGATATCACTATTAAAATAAATTGTTAATTATATATACTGGTTTACTTGATAAATTATAATCTTGAGAGTACTAAAATTGATTACATTTATAACTAATAATATTTATTAGTCATTTAAACTTTTATATTAATATATTGTGGCTTATATATTTATTAAAATTACGATATGTTTCAATACATTAAAAGCTTATTTTCCATATATTTCATATATACTAAAAAAAATAATAATAAATAAAAAATATTTTAATATGAAAAATTATTGACATTTTAAAAATTTCATATGAAAATATTTAAAAAAAAAAAAAAAAATTAATTAAAAAACTTTTATTTATAATTTATAATATAATAAATAAAAAAATTTTATTTTATTTTTACTTTATTTATAATAAAATTATTTAATAAAAACAAATTATTGAATATTTTTCTTTTCTGGTCTGTATAAAATCTAAAATTTATTATTATTTATTATTTATTATTAACTCTTTATATTTTATTAATTATTATTTATTAATTAATAATTATTTTTTTTATTTGTTTATTATTTATTAAATTTGTATAATGTCAAAACTAAAAATAATTAATTGCTCAAAAATGATTTCTGCCAATTTTTTTTTTTTTTTTTTTTTTTTTTTAACCGGAAAGTAATAATGAAGCTAATATCTCTATATTTAACGTGATATGGTTAAAACATTTTATTTCAACCGCCTTATACTATTTTAATAATAAATAATATAATAAAAATATATATATATATATATTTTATTTTTTATATATAATTTTTATTATTACAATTATTTTATTGTACTTTTTATGTGAAATTAAATTTTAAATAATACAATACTTTATTAAAGACTTTCACATCACGTCACATAAATAGAATTTTAATAATAATTAATAGTAAAGAAGGTATAAAAATTTTTTTTATTTTATTTTATAACAATAGTAATCAATATTTCCTACTTAATTTTTTTTTCAGAAATTAATAGATATATTATATATATATATATATAACTTAAGCAATGAATTTTTTTTTTTATTATATATAAAAATCAATAATATTAAAATTACATCATAGTAATCATAAAAATAATACATAATAAATAATTAATAATATATAACCAACATAGTTATTAATAAAAACAATTAATTGTTAAATTTTATCAATCATATTAATATAAATAATGTAGAAAGTTTTGTTTTATTTTTATTTTTTTATTTATTTTTTTTTTTTTATTAATTATAAAATTATATATTATTATTAATATTATTATAATTAAAGTAATAATAACAATATTTTTTTTTTATTTTTATTTTTTTTTCTTTTTTCTTTTTATTAAAGAATTATCATATCTGAATATTTTTTTTTTTTTTTAAATCTTAAATTTTTTTTAAAAAGAAAATGAAATTGGAATTAAAAAAAAAAAAAATCATATGAAATCACATATTATATTAATATACTTAATTTTTAAAATTAAATATGAAATGTGAGTTTTTTTTTGTTTTTTTTTAACTTTTAAAAAAAAAAAAATCGTACCATTAGGATGAATTTAAAAATTAAATATATATTTTAAGGTTAAATTGTTAAAAAATCATTATTAAATTATATATATATATATATATATATAATATTTTATTATTATTATTATTATTTATTTATTTATTTATTAAATACCAAGTTAAAATTAAAATTATTAGATATGTTTTCAAAAATTGGTATTTTTTATATTAAATATTGAAAAACTCTTAACCCAAAAATTAGCTTTAATCCATATTAATAAATCAATAGACTAATACGTGTTCATTTTCTATTCTTATTAAATAGATTAACTAATATTTACTGCTTAGATTAAATCGATTTAATTCTGATTACATTTCAAAAATTATTAAATACACACAAATTCCTTTTTTTTTTTTTTTTTATATTATAAATATAAATTCATGCAAATAAATAATACAATAATAAAAAGAAAATTATATTTTCTTTTAATTAATTTAGTTTTTTTTTTTTTTTTTTTTTTTTTTAACATCACAAATATTTATTATTATTTTTAATAAAAAATACATAGATATATTATATAAAATATTTAAAAATCAATACATCATTTTTAATATTTACTGCCTAGATTCTAATATATATTTTTACAATTTTTTTTGTTTAAAAATATTAGATTCTGAGTTGAACTTTAATAAAATTTTATTTTATTCAAGTTAAACTTTTTTTTTTTCTGCTACAAAATTATATATTATTATTATTACAAATTAAAAAGTATTAAAAATAATAATAAAAATAAAAATAAAAATAAAAATAAAAATAAAAATAAAAATAAAAATAAAAATAAAAATAAAAATAAAAATAAAAATAAAAATAAAAATAAAAATAAAAATAAAAATAAAAATAAAAATAAAAATAAAAATAAAAATAAAAATAAAAATAAAAATAAAAATAAAAATAAAAATAAAAATAAAAATAAAAATAAAAATAAAAATAAAAATAAAAATAAAAATAAAAATAAAAATAAAAATAAAAATAAAAATAAAAATAAAAATAAAAATAAAAATAAAAATAAAAATAAAAATAAAAATAAAAATAAAAAATAAGATAAAATAAAAAAAAATTTTTTAAATATATTAATGGGTAGTAAATTATTAAATATGATCTAAATTTTAATTAATGAAATATGCAATGCAATGTAATTTTGTTCAAATATATATGTAATAATGAAAAATGAATAAATGTCATATCAAGAAATAAAAAAAAAAAAAAAACGTTTTGAAAAAAAATTGAAAAATAGAGAATTTATTGAGAAAATTATAAAAAAAAAAAATAATTGATCTATTTATGAGAAATTACTTATAAAAGAGAAATTTTTATAAGTATTTTTATTAGTTATATATATTACTTTTAGTTATACTTTGAAAAATCCTAATAATTCTTACAGAATCCATTTATTATAATTATTAATATTTAAATATTTTTTTTTACTTGTATTTAACCATTTATACCTTTTAATTTTTTTTTTTTAAACTATGAAGAGAATACTCTTCTATTGTTTAATATATTAATAATTAAAAATGTTACCATATTGAAATATTGAATATATTATGAATGAAAAATCCATAATAAATATATTAAAAAAAATACAAAAAAAAAAAGATGTTAAGAAATAATCTATTTAAAATAAAATTATTAAAAATAAATTTTATAAAAATAAAGTTAGTATATTACAATAAAAGTAAAGTGTAAAACTTTATAAGGTTGTTATGGTATTATGAAGTGAATTAAATTGATTACTCAAAAAAAAAAATTTAATAAATTAAAATAAAGAAGTAACATTTGAAGGGTAGATAAAGTGGGGTCCACTACTAAACTTTCTCTTTCGAACTAAGAGAATACCGTTATCATGAAATTCAATTTCCATAGATTAGTTGAGTTAAAAACAATATTAGATGAATTTGAAGGATTAGTAATAGGTTTTTCTTTGTTATATCGATTCAATAATTCAATATTGACTTTCTTGGTTGTGACAGGTTTTTTTTTTTTTTTTTTTTTTTTTTTTTTTTTTTTTTTTTTACACTATCAATTAAAAAGCAACTCAAGAGAGCTATTAATGACTAGAATAATCTTTGGTAATCTGCTTGACAAAATATATACATAAATATTAGACTCAGAACCCTTTAATAGAACTTCTGTTAAATATCATTTTTTTTTATAATATTGAATTGAAGTTCATCTAAGGCTAAATATTTCATCAAGAGGAAACATAAAAAAAAATATTCAATAATTTATTTTTATAAAAATTTAAAATAAATGAATATGATGAAAATAAAAGAAATTTTTTTATTTAACTTTAAAATAAAAATAAAAAATAAAAATAAAAAAATAAAAATGTAAAAAAAAAAATAATTGATGAAATCTAAAGAATTTTAATATAATATTTAGAAAAAGTGGATCATTCCAATATCCAATAGATAAGTGGTGATCACTTCTACCATAACATGATCAACATTCAGGACAATTATATGTAATTCTATCACTTCTAATATTAATAATGGGTATTGCTACATTTTAAACGTTAAATCCAATGAAATCCTAGGTTAAGAATAATTTATATACAAGCTAAGATTGAATATATTTTTTGAGCCATAAAAAAAAAAAAAAAAAAAAAAAAAGACATTGATTTATCATAATTAGTTCCTTTAATACCTTATTTTGTTACACGTTGCAATATCTGACCAATACCCTTCAATAGCATCATTAAATTTTATATGATGTTTCTTTTCTTGATTATTTTATAAAGAGTAGGAAATTCTTTATTCCAAGAATATTTTACGTATATTAGGAATTTAGAGAAGTACTTTGCTTACATTGAACAGAAATCATTAATAGGAATGATATAAAGATCTCAAGAAAGAAAATAAATGCTAATAGTAGAATTTCTTTTTTTTTAATTTAATTATTAACAAGATAGAATATACATTAATTTATTGTTTTTTTTTTTTTTTTTTTTTTTTTTTTTTTTTAATAATTTAAAAGATACCATGTTGTTCATGAGAAAATTGGAAAATAATAAGAATAAAAACTTTTAACTCTAGATTACATATTATGTATAACTAGTAGATGTTATAAATCATAGCGGAATGGAATTTCAAGATGAATATAGTATGAAATCTTAGGAAAAAGAGTACATATTAAGATAAAAAGTTAAGATATTCGGGAAAAATGAGACTTAATAGAAATCTAACATAGCTATACACTTTTATTCCAAGTGACTGACATTTACTTCTTGTTTGCCCATCTAAAGACATAACGAAGAAGTGATTTCGTTTTATTTTTCACTGAAAACAATTAAAAATAATATCATTTTTTAAATAAGTAAATAAATATCCAAAACATTTTTTATTTTTTTTTTTTTTATTTTTATTTTTTTATTTTTATTTTTTTATTTCCAATACTAACACCATATTTTTTTATCACAATTGTTTCAAATTTGATGATGATTTTATAAAAAGATAAAACTTTATTGATTTAATTAAAAAATATTTTAACTTTTTTAATTAATTTATATAAAAATTTAAAATATAAAAAAAAAAAAAAAAAAAAAAAAAAAAAAAAAATTTAAAAATTTGAAATCTTTATATATAATAAATTTTATATTTTATTAAAATATAATAAATATAAATAGACAAGCAAAACTTTAATAAATATTTGATATTGATTAAATAATTAGAAATGTTTTAATGTATATATAAAAAAATTCAAATAATAATAATAATCTCTGTATCAAATTAAAATAGAGTTACAATAAAGAATTATTTATATAAATTATATATTCTTTTATACTTTTCAAAATAAATAAATAAATAATAATAATAATTTATATTATAAACTATTATTTTTATGTATTTTAAATATTTGTAATTTTTTTTTTCTTTTTTTTTTTTTTTTTTTTTTTAATATATTATCTATTTATATGAAAGTTTTATATAGTTTGGATCATTTTCATTTAAATAGAGATATTATTTTATTAGAAAGATCAAAATGTTTGATATATTTTATTTTATTTATAGTATTTGTGGCTTGTTAATAATACAAATGAAATTATTTAAAGAATAAAATATGTTATTCAAATAAAATGAGAATAATTTACAAATAATAAAAATAATTAATATAATTATAAGTATATTTAATAAAATTAATATTTAAACAGTATATAAGTAAAATGGTGTTGTATTTATAACTGGTTTTTATTTAAATAAAAAAAATTGTTCATATAATACATATATAAAAACGTAAAAATGAAATTAATTATTTATTATATATTTAATATAATTTTATTAAATAAATATTTTAAAAAAATTTATGGAATTAATATATAAATTGCATAGAAATATTACTAAACTTTACCACTAAATATTTTTTATATTATTTTTTAATAAATATTAACTATTTGAAAAACTTTACTCTACCACTAATAATAAAACTCTTATTTAATATTTATATTTTTAATTAATAGATATAAACATTTTGTTTATAAAATATATATTTTATTTTATTAATAAAAAGATTATTAGAATAAAAAAAAGTATATAAGAACAAAATATTTTCAAATTTTTGAACTTTAGACTTTTAAAAAAAATTAGAAAAGTTATTTAATTTAAAAAAATTAAATATCTTTGATAATTAACAGTAAGAAAAAATTTAAAAAGAAAAAAGAAAAACTTCAAGAAAAGAAGAAAGAAAGATAATTTTATTAAGGTACATCTATTGTAAATAAATAATTAAAAGTCTCATCATTGGAATCTTTAAAAACCATTGGAAATGAATTAAAATAAGAAGAAGAAAAGAAAAAGTATTAACTACCATGGAATTGGATTCTATTCTACTTTATTTTTGTTTGAATTTTGCTTTAAGAATAAATCTGGTATTTATTTTTTATATACAAATTTTAAATAAAAATGAAATTTTAGTCAAAGCAAAACCCCTGTCTTGTGTTAGACAGTTACTGCAATCTTTTTATGCTAATATCTTAATGAATATGGATTTGAAAGCCATGACTTAATTTGGACAGTTTCAGCAATTAAAAAATTTAAAGTTTTAAAATGCTGTCTAGTGTCAAATCAACAAATATCCATTGATGAGCCTAATGTAATTCGACTATTTTAAATTAAAAAGAAAACAAACTGAAAAAAAACTCTTTGAAATTTAGACGAATTCAGCAATCATTTCTTTTTTTAAAAAAATTATTTTATTATTTTTTTTTATTAAAGTTTTGAATTCTTTTCAAAATGAAAGAAAAAAAAAATAAGTTTCTATTTTAATTCTATTTATATAAAATAAAATGAGAATTAAAAAAATTTATTTATAATTAATAATATAAATATGATTTTAATAAAAAATAATAATAAAATTATTATTTTATATAGAAATAAATAATAAAACAAGTTAATTAAATAAAAGAATTAGCATTCGTCTAGTATTCAAAAAAACCAAAGAAAATAAGTTTTTTTTTTTATTTAATTCAATTTTATAAATTAAAATATGAATTAAAAAAATTTATTTCTTAAATTTATAAAATAAAATATATTTATTTTAAGATTAATAGAAATAATAATATAAAAAGAAATATAATATGTAAATCAATATTTATTTTTATATATTATTTTTAATATTTTTATTTTAAATATAATATTATAAAATAGTTATTAATTTAAAATAGAAATTAAAAAATATATAAAAAAAAAAAAATAAAAAATAAAAAATAAAAAATTATTTAAAATATAAAAAAATAATCAAATTAAATAAAGAATAAATATAATAAACAAATTCAAAGATAAGTGTGTTTACTTTTTTATTAATTTTTTGTCTTATGTAATAATAAATAAAAATAGCAATTATTTTAATGTCTTTTTTTTTTTTTTTTAAATATAATAATATAAAACAAAGGAAATAAAAAAAGTAAATGAATACAGAATAAGTATATAAATTTTGTACTTTTTTATATTTAAATATATGAATGAATAAAATATAAAATAAATTTTTTTTTTTTTTTTTGAATTTTAATTAAAAAATTTCTTAATCATTTTAATAAAAAACAAAAACAAAAACAAAAAAAAATATTATATATTTTAAATAGAGATATTATTTTATTAGAAAGATCAAAATGTTTGATATATTTTATCTTATTTATAGTATTTGTGGCTTGTTAATAATACAAATGAAATTATTTAAAGAATAAAATATGTTTTTATAAAGTCTTGAGTATAATGAGAATTGTAATAGTTTTAGTGTCTGTGTACTTCTCGTTCTTTCTTTGTTAGATCCAAGTAGAGGTGCATAATATGAAACTTGTCCAATAACTATAGCTGAAAATAACATTCTTTTATAAGGAATAGGAATATTAGGATTCTTAAGAAATCTTTTTATGAAATAAAGTGCTTTTCTTACTTTATTATTCATTCTCTGTATGATCGGTTTCAATTCTAAATCATTTGAAAATGATACACCTAAGTAGGCATAGCAATTTCGTTTTAGGTAACTCTTGACTTAAAAGATAAAAGTAAAAGGTAGGATTACTATTATAAAGAAATCTAGAAACTTCCCCTCGTACTACTAGACTGACACATTTATTGATACCAAATTGCATTTCATTGTTTCTAGCCCATTTACTGGCAAACTTTAATAATTTCTTAAGTTGGGATCTTGTTGGAGCACATAACACAATGTCATCTGTAAAAAAGACCTCCACAACAACGTTTATCACCAATTGAGATGCCATATTTATTATAATTATTAAAAATATCATTAATGAACAAGTTAAACAAAATTGGTGAGAGGGGACAACCTTGACGAACTCCTTTCTTAATATTAAATGATTCCGAAAATTGTCCATCAACTCTTACACAAGCCTTGGAAGATAAGTATAAATTTTCAATAAAATTATAGATAGCACTTACCTCTAATACCTAAGTGATGAATCTTCATTAATACATTATATGTGGACACTGAATCATAACGCTTTTTTAAGGTCCAAAAAAGCAAGGTAAGTATCCTTATTTTCAAATTTCCGTCTCTGACATATAATTCTTAATGTAATGTAAAGACTTATACATTCTTCACGATTACGAAATCCATATTGTTCAGGTCTTATAAAACCTTCATCAATTCCATATTTAGAGATACTATTTGCTATGATTTTTGCTATAATTTTTAATACATTATTGATAAGAGAGATGTTACGGTAGTTATTACAATCTGATGAATCGCCCATTTTATGAATAAATACTATTAATGCGTTATTCCATGATTTTGGGAAATCACCATTCCAAATATGATTGATTAAGGCTTTGAGACATTTAAAGCCAGATGAAATATTACTATTATTATCACTTGATCCTTCTGAATCATCTTTACAAGGAATCAAAGCTTTGAAGAATTCCATTGGAATACCATCAGGACCACAAACTTTAAAGTTAGGTG
Organism: Neocallimastix lanati (nom. inval.); assembly: GCA_016946835.1. NCBI lineage: Eukaryota > Fungi > Neocallimastigomycota > Neocallimastigomycetes > Neocallimastigales > Neocallimastigaceae > Neocallimastix > Neocallimastix lanati (nom. inval.). The sequence continues at coordinate 3,454,557 of JACVTC010000001.1, read as the reverse complement.
TGGGGAGATTGCTTCGCTACTTTCTTCATCGCTAATACCTTGGTTAATATCCCATTCTTATTGCCTTGGTCTTCCCAAATTCCTTAGTGCATCAGAATATTTCCAGTAATCTTTAGAAAGACTATGACCTGAAGAATCCGATTCTAAAAATTTATAATGAGAATGCCAAGCTTTTAATTTTTTATCTGTAGAAGAAACAAGTACATTATTATTATTATTTTTAACAGGATGAAAGACTGTGAATGTTTGATTATTTGTTTTTTGCATTCTTTTTAACCCATTTCCATGCTTTCCTACTATCCTTTTTAAGAGCTAACGAACATCCAATTTTAATCCAATATAGATATTCTTTTTTCCTAAACTCGTTACATTTTTTATGAATTGATTCACATAGTCTGTTATACGAGTCAACTATTTCAGCAAATTCATTGGAATCATTTGCAGAAACATAACGCTTAATTTGTTTGTATTTAATATGTTTTACCTTTTGAAGACAATAAATTTTTTGTGACATTCTAAACATCGCTTTTCTGATTTCTGTTGAAGATGTAATCGATAAATCCTTAGCAATGGAATTAATAGGGTTAATGAACTTTTCAATTATACAATCTATTGAAAGTTCTTCATTTCCTATTTCTTCACTAAGAATCTCAAATTTATTGTGATGACATATTTTTTTCTTTTGTTCAAGACATTTACGCCTATCCCATCTTACAAATTTTTTTGGTAACAAAAATGATTCATCTGTGGTAATTTTCTTGCAATAAACTACGAGAGGTTTATGATCAGATACAGTTGGATAATCAACAAAATAAGCACTTGATATTTTATACTTTATAAGAGTAAAGTTGATTCCCCTTGCAGACGATTTATTATACAAAAATCGAGTACACCCCTGCTCAAGGAAAGAAATATCATAATTTTATTTAAAATAATAGATTTGAATGAAATTTATAATTGTTCTTTGTTTTGAAAAAAAAAAAAAAAAAAAAAAAAAAAAAAAAAAAAAAAATTAATAATAAATATAATATTATTTATATATAAAATATATTATAATTTTTCTTTTAAATTAAAAATTCTGAATTTTAAATTATAATTGATTATTTATATATTAATTATTATATATATATATATATATATATTTTTAAAAAAAAATAATAAATAAATGAAAATTTTTTTGTACTACATGATTAGAATAAACTATTGATCGAATGGATCATTCATATTCATTAAATTTTACAATTATATGTATTAAATATAAATTTTACTCTAGATTTATTATTTTAAAATAATAATTTAATAATAAATATTGTTTAAATATTTTTTTTTTTTTTTTTTAGATTAAGAGAATAACTTTATTTAAATTATAATAATAATAAAATTACATGATTTTAAAGGATTGTTTAAATAAATAAGACATTACCAATTAATTATTCATTTAAATAAAACATCAACTAATTAAATATTATCCATTAATAATAAATATCATATTTAATTTGAATAATTATAATATTAGACAATACATTTCTATTATCTTAATTTAAAGGTCTTTAGAAAGATTTTAATATTTTAAAACACTAATAATTATAATATATATAATAATAAATATAAAAACTGTTTCATTAATTTGTTTTAATTATTTATTTGCTTTAATTTTTTTAATTTTTTTTACAAGTTTTTTTTTTTATTTTATTAATTTAGATATGCTTTAATATGATATAATAAATTTTATACTATGTTTATTTAATATTCCTTATTTTATAAGCAATATCATATATAAAATTTTAATAAAATCAATTGTTTTATTATAATATAATTTTATTCTCTTTTTTTTTTTTTTTTTTTTTTTTTTTACTTATATATTCACTTTATGAATTTAGTTGTTGGCAAAGTACTTTTCTAAATCCTCACTGCCTCCAATTAATTTACCATCAATGAAAACTTGTGGGACAGTAGACTTGTTAGCGACAGCTCTTAAAGTTCTAGAAGTAAGACCATGACGAGCGACAGTAATTTCTTCGTATTTAATACCATGTTCTTGTAAAAGTTTCTTAGCCTTAGCACAGTATGGACATCCAACACGAGCAAAAATAGTACAAACCTTTGGTCTTACGGTGTTTGGTGCAAGGTAATCAAGCATGGTATCAGCATCAGAAACTTCATATGGATCACCTTCTTTAACTGGTTCACAGAAGAACTTCTTAATGACACCATTTTCAACAAACATAGAGTATCTCCATGAACGCTTACCAAAACCTAAATCCTTTTTATCGACGAGGAAACCAAGCTTTTCAGTAAATTCACCATTACCATCTGGAATGAGTTTAACATATTGAATACCTTGATCCTTAGCCCATTCATTCCTATTTTATTATTATTATTTTTTTAATATAATATAATATAAATATTTATTTTTTAATATCTCAACCTTCAAAATAATTATTTTAATTTTTATTTTTTTTTTCTTAATTTTTAACCATATATTCAATGTATTTAATCAATATTTTCATTTTTCAATTTTATATTGAATTTTAAATTTTTCTAATTCTATAATAAAATAATTTTTTATAATAAAAAATTCTGAAAATATTAAATTATAATACTTACATTACGAAAGTATCATTAACAGAGATACAGTAAATATCATCAACTTTAGCAACTTTCTTAATAGTTTCTGCTAATTCTTCATAACGTGGAAGGTGAGAAGATGAACAAGTTGGGGTGAAAGCACCTGGAAGAGAGAAAACAACAACTCTTCTGTTCTTGAAAACGTCATCAGTAGTAAGCTTTGCCCATTGATTATTAACTCTATGAACCCAAGTAACACTTGGAACAGTTTTACCTTCAACGTTTGGGAAATTCATTTTTTATATGTAAAATTATATATAATAACTAATTATTGATTTGTAATTTAAAAAAAAAAAAAAAAAAAAAAGAAGATAAAATATAACCTATTTATATATTTTTATCTTTTTTTTTTTATGTTAAAAAAAAATTGTATTATATTTTAATTAATTAATAAATGTATTATAAATAAAATAAATAAAAATCAAAAAAATAAATTAAATAAATAGTAATATATTATATATTATAATATATATCTTTATATCAATTATACAATTAGACAACTTTTTATACATTTAATATCAATTCATTATAATTTAAAATATTATTCAGAATTAATTATATTAATGTATTAGAAATAAGATTTAATTATTTTAAGCGTAATTCCTTTTTTTTTTTAATTAATTATCATAAAAATTAAAAAAAAAAAAGTTGTAATAGTTAATATACATAAAATTATTAATTATAAGTACTTTTCATATATTAAAATATATTAGAATATTAAAAATTTAACTTTTTTTATTATTTAAAACTCTAAATGTATAAATTATTTTTAATAAATTGTATATATTAATTATTTTTATTAATTTCTTTTATATTATATAGCTAATCATTAATTGTAAATATATATATATTTTAAAATACAATTAATTATATTAATTCATTATTTAGTATATTTTATAGAAGATAAACACTTTTATAACAGAGAGTAAATAATAAATAATAAATAATAAATATTAAATATGAAATATGAATTTATAAACACTTGAAAAATAACATATTACTACTTTTAATATTATATTACATCTACCATAAAAAAAGTTATATTAAAAAAAGTTTAAAAATAATTAAAATAAGTAATTAATAATCATTTATAATATTTTATAACTTTTTTTTTTAGTTAAAAAGCCATTTAGAAATAAATTGAAAAACCTATAGTTTTTAAATAATTTCTTACAAGTATATATAATAATAAAAGATTATTAATTATTGCAATTATTTTATTTTATTTTATTTTATTTAATCTGTACTTTGCATTAATATTCTACTATTTATTTTATTTTATTTTATTCTATTTTATTTTATTTTATTTTATTTTATTTTATATTATTTTATTTTATTTTATTTTATTTTATTTTATTTAATCTGTACTTTGCATTAATATTCTACTATTTATTTTATTTTATTTTATTCTATTTTATTTTATTTTATTTTATTTTATTCTATTTTATTTTATTTTATTTTATTTTATTTTATTTTATTTTATTTTATTTTGTTTATATGAGTAATATCATTTACAATTATTTAAAAAAAGTATTATTGTTATTTTAAACAAGTTTTTTTTTTTTTTTTTTTTTTTTTTTTTTTTTTTTTTTTTTTTTAAAGAATAAAAATGTTTATTTTACGGGGAAATTATAAAATATATATATATATATAATAAAATATTTATTTTTTGAATTTTTATAGAAATTTGTTATAAAAGAAATTTTTAAAAAGTAAAAAATCTATATCATTATTCAGATAGTTAATAAGAAATAAGGAAACATACCAAAAGATAAAATATTATTATTTTGATTTGTTTTTAATTATATTCATTTTTATTTTTATATATAAAATAACATTTTAAAAATTTTTTAAAATTTATTATATTATCATTTTGAATAATTTAATAAAATAAATATCTTTTTGTATATTTTCCTTCTATTTTAAATTTTTTAATCATTAAGCAATTATAGAAAAGGATATAAAACAAAACATAAACACGTTTTTTAATTCATTCCATTCAATATAATAAATTTAAAAAATTTAAATATATATGTATAAATGTATAACATAATTATGGTGTAATTGTTATTAAATAAAAAAAAAGTGTTAAAATACTTAGCCTTTTTCTTTCTTTTTTAATTTTTTTCTTTAGTAATCAATTATTAATAATTATAGGCAAAACGATACTTGCATTTTTTTATTAAAGATTAAAAAATATTTTGTAATAATACATATAATAATAATTATGTTTTTATTTTTTTTCTTTTTTTTTTTTTAAATATATAAATATATTTAAATTCTAAAATTATTTATTTTTTTTATTCATTCATATTATAATATATTTAAATTATTAGATTATTTATATAAATATATATTAATATATATTCATAATATATTTATATACTATACAAGTTATATATATAATTTATATGTCATAAATATATGAAATTAAAATATTTTTAGTAATTTTTATAATCACTGTACATATTTTTTTAAAATGATGAATTATGGTAAATATTTATTATTACATTAAATTTTAAAATTTATTGGCTAGTATGACTAATACATTATTACTTTAATTAATTTCTAAAGATTTGTGGTATCTATCATGGCTATAGTTTTTTTTTTGTTTTTCTAATAGGAATTAATTCCTTTTTTTTTTTTTATTTATGTATTTATAATAAATTAAAAAAAATATTTATTTTTTCAAAAATAATATATATTACAATTATTACAATATAACAAGAGAATGTTAGAGAAAAAAAAAAGATTTAGGAAAAAAATCCTATGTAAAATTAATATTAATAATGAAAATAAATATATTAGGAAAGAGAAATATATTTATTAATATTTAAGCCACATTGTAAAAGTGTAAAAACAATAAAGTTGATATAATTATTAAACTCATATTTAACGACTCTTAACATATATAATAAAAATAAATTATATACATAAATTGTTTAATAATATTTTTATTTATTTATTTATTTATTTAGTATTTAGTATTTGTTAAATTGCTATTATTATTATTATTATTATTATTATTATTATTATTATTATTATTATTATTATTATTATTATTATTATTATTACAAATAAGAATATATAATGTTATTTTTTAAATTATTATATATTAATAATAAAAATAATAATAAAGAAAATTAATAATTAATAACTATAACTATTTTTTTTTTTTTGTTTTTTTTTTTTTGTTTTTTTTTTTTTTGTTTTGTTTTGTTTTGTTCTTGTTCTGTTTTGTTTTAAAATTTAAATATAAACTTGATATACAAATTGAGATTTAAAATTTATATAAACATTATTAACAAAAAAGATATATTTTATATATATAATTTTTTTATGTACATTAATTTTAATTTTTTCGATAGATATTATAAATTAGGGTATAATTAAAAAAAAATTATTATTTTTCTTAAAAAAAATTATCCATTTTTTTTACTTTCTTCACTTGGTAATAAACTAATTAATGAATTAATGGATTCATCTTCTATATTAAATAACATTACTAGCTTAGTACCAATGAATATTAAATTTATATAAATAGTAATTACTAAAATCAAAACCAGTACAATAAAGTATGGTAGAGTTTTTTCCAGAGTATTTGTTACAGCTAAATGATATGCTGATAACTATATATATATTTTTTTATTAGAATGTTTAATGAAAATGAAAATGAATAAATTATTTAAATACAGATTTATATAAATCAACATATAATAAATATTTTATATATTATAATATTTAATTTACCAATAAAGCAGTTAATAATGAGGTAAAAAAGATCTTTTTTGACTTTATGATTAATATATAATTTTCAGAAATAAAAAAAAAAGTATATTTATATATATTTATTAATAATAAAATTATTATTAAAATATTATATAAATTTTAAATATAATTAAAGGTTATTAAGAATTTACATAATTAAATTCAGAAGGTACTTTTTTTTTTTTAATATACATATATAATTAAGATGTTTATATATATAGAGAAATATATTTATAAAAGATTATATGAAATATAATTTAATATTTTTGATTATATAAAGTAAATTAAAAATTAAAAAAATGACTATATTATTAAAAAAAAAAAAAAAAAAGTATATTTCAATAAAAATATAAATATTATATATTGAATTATTTATTTATTACTATTTCTTCCCCGATAAGACATTATTATTGATATTACTAATAAAGTATAATCAATAAGAAAGATTAATGTTAAAATATTTTCATTTCCGATAGAACATGTATTATACTTGTAACTTCCAACATTCTTTATATAACTTTCTTTTTCTGTTACACCATCATGTTTAAATGTCCACCAAGTTAATAAAATTAGTTGGAATATGAATATGAAAACGTATAAAAGATAAGTTCTCATTTTATAGTTAGATTGTGTTAATTTTTTGTTATTATATATAGATATAATAATTTCTGATTTAATGGAATATGAAGAAATTAAACCAGTTATCTATAAATTTGTTTGTAAAATTGAAAATGATTTAATTTATTTTTTTTTTTAAAAAAAAAAAAAAAATAAAAAATTAATTTGTATTAATTACAAAAATTTATGTTTAATTATAATCTATATATTATAAAATTTATATTATATTATATATTGTATTTTATATATTTTTTGATTTATTTACTCCAATAATCATCGTCCATATTTTTAAGATGCATTTATATTTTACAGCTGATCCAACCCAAAAATATACAGATATATCTAAAATCAGACTAGATAAAATTAAAAATAATAAAAATTCAAAACCTGATAACATAATACATTTTTCATTTTTAAATCTTTTTATATATATATATATATATCAATAACAAAATTATTAAAAAATATGTTAAAATTTATTATGAATACTTAATTTGATTCAATTAATAATAATAATAATAATAATAATAATATTAATTTTTTTTTTTTTTTTTTTTAACATCTTATTATTTCGTAACTTACTTTATAACTATGATTATAATAAATATTTCAATTATAATGGCTATAAGAGATAAAATAGTTAAAAATAATCCTTTTATATTTTTTGAAGAAATATAGGGACATTCAATATTTCTTTGTAAACCATCATTATCAGTTATTTTACAATTCAAATAAGTAATATTTCGAAGTTCAGTTTGTTCATTACATTCTCCTAATTTAAATTTTATTTTATTATAACCTTTACATCGTGGAAGAAGAGTATCATCTATTATATCACAACATTCATTTATTATACTTTCAAATGTTCCCTCATTTGTTTCATTATGTTTATAGTAAAGGTGAGCAAGTAAAAGAGAAATTGGTGATTTTAATTCAAATGCATTAATTTCGGAACTATTAACAATTATTAACAATCATATATTAATATTTGTGTATTTACGAAATAATAAATAAATAAATTAAATAAATAAATAAATAATAAAATGCTTTAAAATAAATAAGAGTTTATTTTATTTATTACTTACAATGTATTATAGGGAAACTATTACGAAAATTTATAAATGAAAAAAAAAAAAAAAAAAATATTTAAAAATTTTATCAAATTATTACATTTTTATTTTTTATTTTTTATTTTTTTTTTATATTCATTTATATTTATAGTTTTACCATATTTATTTTTTAATATATGATTTTTAAAATAAAAGCGATGATTGTACTTACTTGCATAGGTTTTGCTTTTTCTAATGATTCCTGAAATATATTACATGGGTTGGTTTGATCTTTAATATCCTCCATTGATTTAAGAATAATTGTATTATTATTTTTAACAGGTAATTCTAATTTATATTTATCTATAAAAGTAATTGTTTTTTGTTCATAGTTTGCCTTTTCTCCACATGTAAATACATCTGAAAAAAATTTACTATTTGCATCAGTAATTGAAACTTGCTTATCCTCATTAGTGACAATATGTTTTAAATAGATAATATTAGTTTTATTATTTGAAACATAATAATAAGGAAATGTTCCTTCCACATCCAAAAAAGAATTGCAATATTCTTTCTTAGATTTTTTTTCCAATTCGTTATTACATCTAATTTAAGTAGGATTTAATAATCATAAATAATAATTCTTATTATTAAAATGAAATAAATTATAAATAAATGTATTTAAAATATAATTAAAATAATGATAATAAAGTCATTATATTTACAAGTTTCCATATACTTTCTCATATGGCTAAATATATTTATATATATAATAGAATAATAATATTTAATAAATAAAATTTAATTATAATATTTTTTTTTTTTTTGATTATTATATATAATTTTTATATCAAAAATAAAAATTAAAATAAAAATAAGAATATATAAAAAAAAAAAATATATATATATATATATATATATGTAAAGGAAAAAATTGAAATTATATTTTACTGTTATATAATTATTTAAATATTGTAGATAAGGATTTTTTCCATTAATTAAAATTTCAATATATTCAAAAAGTTCATCTGGGAATTTTGAATTTTTTGTTATGACGATTCCTATTTATATAAATATTTTATAAATTTTAAAAATTAAATAATAAAATAAAATAAGTACGAATATTACATAAAAATATTATAAATAATACTTATATTAGAATAATAGATATTATTAAGTATTAAACATTTAATAATAATAGTATATACAAATATTATATAATAATATATATAACATTATATAAAATATTTATATATATTTATTATAAATATATATATATGTTTTTTAATAAAAATACTGTAATAACCTGAGCCTCCGAGAACTATTATTAAAATTTATTAAAAAGCATTAAAAAATAACAAAATTTAATATCGATATTTCATTTATTTTACTTTAAAATTTAATATAATAAAAATTAAAAAAAATTTTTTTAAATACATGAAGATATGCCTGGCATATACTGGTATAATAAATTAGACATTGAATATAAATATATATATTTATTTATAATAATTAATAATTTCCTTTCATTATTAATAAAACTAATTCATTACTAAATATAATAATAATTTTATTATTTTATATCTTACACAATATTTTAAATCAGGTAATTCCTATTTATTTAAAAATAAATAAATAAATAAAAAAATATAATAAATTATATATTATTAATAATAATATATAATTATTACAATAATATTTTTATATTTTAATTGCGTTAAATAATAAATATATACTTATATATAATATGTTACGTACAATGGTTGTTAAAACATCAAAAATCAATCCATTGACATTCATGAAATTAAAATTTTTAGTCATATCAATTAAAGGAAATGTGGGTTGTTCATCAATATTTTTCGGATAAGGTGAATTTTTCCATTTATCAATTGCACTTTTATCTAGCCATTCCTCAACCTATTGTTAACATTTTATTAAGAGTACATATATTTAACAATACCAAATATTATAAATTCGTATACTAATAATTTTGAAATATAGTTTTAATATTTTATACACATTAAATATTCTTACATAATGATTTTCAAACAACTTTTTAACAATTGATAATTTTTTGATATATTCTGGATTATTTCTAAATCCACATTTTTTTACATCATTTTCTTCAACTATAAATGGAATTCCAAGTGATTGACAAATAATAATAAATAACTTTGTATCTTTTTTTTTTTTTTTTTTTTTTGGTTTATTTGTTCAATTGATTATAATTAATAATAATGTTAATTTATTAATATTAAAAAAAATTTTTTTAATGTATTAATATTAATATATATTATAATAATAATTTTTAATTTTTATGAATTACCTTCAGATTTTGATCCAATTATTCTAAATCCTGGATTTCCAGTACAATTATATATAATTTCGGAATATTCAAATGCTTTTTCCCAAGTCCACTAAATATTTTTAAATAACAACATAACAACAATTTTTTAATTAGTTATTATAAGATTTTTTTATGTTTTATTTGATTTTATTTCTATTTTTATTTTTATTTTTTTTAATTAAAATTTTTATAATAATTAATTTTCTTTTCAATTATTATTATTATATACATACCGTCTCTTTATAATTAGATCCCCTATTAATTATATTATTTTTTTTAATAAAATTTTATTTTTTTCATATATTAATATTCATTTATTAAATTAATTAGTCAAATAAAAAATTATTACTTTGAATATTTAAAAATTACCAGAAATCGCTAAATGGCTAAATAATATGATAATTTTTATAATAATAAAAATATTAATATATAAATATATTTCAAAGGTACATAAATTAGAAATAATAGATTTGAATTTTATTAATATTTTATTTAAAGAAATTATATATATAAAATATACTTACAGGTGGATAATGAAGGTTATATCCTTTATTTATACAATAATCAAATGTTTTTTTATTAAAGCGAAGAGCTCTTAAATCTGAAATTATTGGTACCGCTAACCAATTATTATCAATGCGGTCTATATTATTAAAATATATATGCATTGTAAAATATTAATTTTATTAATTAATTTTATTACTTATGTCATTTTTTTGCTTAAGTAAATAATATATGTTTTATATTTTTATTGTAGAAATTAATCACACACAAAAAAGAAAAAAAAAAAAATATTCATACAATCATAATGAGCGTATTTATTCAACATGCTTTCTAGAGATCTTCCTTCTTTTTTGAAATAATTTCTAAAATATTTATTTAAATTCAAAGTTTCATCTTTATAATATCTATATGAAAACTGTTTTATTTCCATTATTTTATAGTATTATGTAATAATATAAATATATTATTATATTTATATTATTCATTATAATATTTATTTTCAAATTTATAAATATTAATATTATTTTTTTTACTATATTGAATTATATATAATAAATAAATAATGAGGATATAAAAAAAAAAATAATTTTATTTTATTTACTTGAGTTGTTCCAAGAATAATTAAATCAGGACATAATTGTTTATTCTCTGGATCATCACAATTAATTTTTTCACTTACATTTTTATCCCTATATAATATTATTATAAATATAATATTTCATAATAAATAAATTATATATATATATAAAAGTAATAAATAAACATATAAACATATAAAATATAATATAAAATAATATATTAATTAATAATTTAATAATTAAAGACTATATAATATATTTTTTAATGGTTTTTTTTTTTTTTTTTTTTTTTTTTGTTTGTTTGTTTCATTATTTATTAACTCCTTAATTTATTTATTTCTATTACATATTATTATTTAATTTATTTTTATTATTTTATTATTTTAATGTTTATTTAAATTTACTAAAACAAATATAAAAATCAAATATGTATACCATCCAACGGCTTCAACTCTTAAACAAAACCTTTTTCCTTTTTTTTTTTGTTGATTATACCACAAAGGAAAAGCATCCATATATATTACTGATGAATAAATTTCATTATAATTTGCTGTATTCCAAAAAACAATTGTATTTTTATTATCTTCTGGTAGATTCATATCTTCTTCACTACATACTATTGCCGTTTTAATATTTAGTCTTTATTAAATATATAAATTTTCATTACAATTATTATTAATATATATAATAATAATTTTAATGAAATTTAAAAGTTTTTAAATATATTATTATCACTCTCTCTTAATATTCTATTTATTTAAATATATATATATATATTTATATTTATAACTTTTGAAAATTTATTATAACAATAATTTTAATTATTTTTGATAAACAGCATACGTATTATGTATTTTGTAATGATCCACATATTCTCCACGTTGCACATCATATTCTAGCAAATATCGAACATTTAAATTGTCATTAGGATCATAAAGGTCCATAATAAAACTAGTTGTAAAATTACTGTTATTATTTTGACCATTACATAATATTATAAAAAAAAATAAAAATAATAAATATATAAAATTTTGATGTACTTTTTTTCTCATTTTAATATAAAATAAGAAAAATTGGAAAAATATATAATTTAACATATAATTGCTAATTTTAATTAAATTATCTTTTTTAATAGAACAAAAAAAACTTTTTAATTTTTCATTTATTTTTTAATTGTAAAATTTATATAAATTGTTTTTTTGTTTTTAAAAGATTTTTTAAAACATTTATTTTTTATATAAATATTTAACAAATTAAATATTTATTTTTACAATATTTTTATTAATAAATCATTATATTTAAAGTTTATATTATCTACAAATATATATAAATAAAGTTTTAAAAAGGAATTTAAAATATATAAAAAATTAAAGTATGATTAATAATAATTAGTAATTTTTTTTTTAAAAAATAAAATAAAATATAATAATATAAAATAAAAATATAAAAGTATTTTATGAAATTAAATAAAACCAAAAATATTAACAGTCTAATATTTATGGTTAGTAATTATGTCAACTTTATTAATATATTTTATATTTGTTACTCAATAATTACTCAAAGTATAATTCTTATGAGTTTACATGTATTTATATGAATAATATGTGGCTCACATAATTAATTTAATACAATACGTGTCAATACATTATAAATACATTTGACACTTATTTCATATATTTCACATATTCTAACAGGGCATTTCTCCAGGTTGCATTTCGCCAGTGGCGTAGTATTGAAATGTTGCATATCACCAAGTTGCATTTCTCTAAGTGGAGTATTGATATAAATAAATGATTAAATAAATAAATATTAATTCAAAATAATTTTTTTAACTTGTTTTTATTCAATATTAATAATATTTAATTTTATTTATTGATTTATTAATTTATTTACTAATTTTCAACTTGGCGAAATGCCACATTTTTTTATAGGCCACATGCTTTAAAAAATTGGCGAAATGCGACCTGACAAAATGAAATTTGACAAATGTTAGAATGCCCCACTCGGGCCAATCTAATATTCTTGAAGCACTTGGTGGCTTTAAGTGCTCAATACACCTGTTTTAATTAATAATAAATATAAAGTTGATATAAACCTCATAACCAAAACTCAGGACACCTAACAAAAAATAAGAAAATAATTACATAATTAATTACTAATAATTTTATTTTAATTTATATATTTTCTCTTGTTTATGAATAAAAATATTAAATCTTTATTGCTTTTCAGTAGTATTTATATTTGTATTATATATATATTAATTATATAATATATGAAACTATATGACATTTTTACAAAATATTATGTTTAGTTTATATTAATTCATATATTTAGGTAAAAGAAACTATATATATAGAATGAAAAAGTATTACCAATAATAGTATATAATAATTTAATTACAATTAATATTTTTTTTATATATTCATTAATATCGAAACTTTAAAAAAATTTCAATATTATAATTCTTATTTCATATAAATTAAATTATGTTTAATAATTAACATATTATTAGAGTTAGAAGTAGTAATAGTCTGTATCAAAATAAAAATAAAAATATTTAAATATCACAAAAAATTTAAAAATGTTTTATTATAACAAATTTGTTTTATTGTAAACTTTTATTAATTTATTTATTTATTAATGATTTAATTTTACATTAAAATAATAATAATAATTTAAAGATGATTGTTAAATCAAAAATAAATATAAATACTAATCTAAATAATATGAAAAAAATAATATTATATATTAATTATAAAATTTAAAAACAAAGAAAGTGTTTATATCTATTTATATATTTTTAAAAGAATTAAATAATAAAAGAGATAAAAAGAAATGAAAGGAAATAAAAGAAGATTATTTATTTAAGAGTTTATTATTTACAAGATTATATTCAAGTTAATTTTCAAATTTATTTAATAGTTTATTATTAGAAATGAATAGAATTAAATATATGTTTTTATTAAACTTTAATTATAGAATTGATATGGAAAAGGAAATATTTTTACTATATTTTAGAATATTATTGAATAAGTTTTGTTATTAGTAATAATTGATAGTTTGTTTATTATTTTATTTATTATTTATTTTTATTATTTAGATTTTATTTTATAGAAATAACTAGAATCTATAAAGTAAGTTTATGTTTACAATTAAGGTAAAATTTAATTATATTTATTTTTTTTTTTTATTTCTTTTTTATTATTTCTTTTTATTTTTTTTATGATAATATAAATAATATGGAATATTAATTAATCAATAATACATTCTACAATTTATTATTGTATGAAAAACAAATACTCTAATTGTTTTAATGTTTCATGTATTCATATATATATATATATATATATATATGTATTAATTACTAAAATTTGGTACTAAATTATTAAATTAATAATTTATCGATTTAGTGACTCTTAAATTGGAGTTGTTATTATTTATATTATTGACCATTATTATTGATTTAAATTTAAATTTATTTTCATTGAGTGTTTTATATAATTTTGGTATAATAAATATCACATTAATGATTAATGAAAAAATAATCATTAATATTAAAAAGAAAGCATAACCTCTTTTTATATTATAAAATATACATAAATAGTATAAAGTCATCTTTATATGTATATATAGTAAAATAATTTTAAAATATAAAAATGTAATAATAATTTATAAATTAATATTTGATTAAAATTTTGAATATATTTTTTTGTTTCATTTAAGACTTACAATAAATAATGATAGTAATGAAGAAATGAATATTTCCTTTGACTGCAAATAAATAAATAAATATATAAATAAATAAATAAATAATTTTATAATTACTATAATTATAATAATTATATATTAATTACTTCATTAAACTCTTTAGGTACTTTTATTGTTATTTATATAATTTTTCATAGTGAAAAAATATGTTTTACAAAAAAAAATTTGGATTAATTAATATTATAATAAATGATATTATATACTAAAATATTATTTCTAATATATATTTAATTTGAATAAGAAGAGAAAATATATTTTTATTTTATATTTACTATTTCTTCCTCGATATGAAGTATATATTGAAAATATTAATAAACTATATGAAATATATATTATTAATTTTAAAAGAGTTTTATTTCCATATGAACACACTTCATTATTAAAATTTCCAATCTTCTCTAAATATTCTATTCTATTTTCAATTCCATTTTTATATAATATCCATATACATAATAATATTATCTGAGTAAACGAAATTCCTAAATATAAAAAATAGGTCTTGTATTTATAGTTTATGCTTTTTAAATTATTATTATAATATATTGATATAATATATTCAGATTTAATTGAATATATACATGTCAAACCATTCATCTTTAATTTTTTTATTTATATATTATATAGAAGTTTAAAATTGGATATGGATCAATAATTTGACAATATATAGATAAAATAAAAAATATAATAATATTTTTTTTAAATTTTATTTACACTAATTAGCATTAATGATATTCGTAAAATACATTTGTATTTATCAATAGGCCCAATCCAAAAATAAATTGAAATACTTAATAGCATACTTAAAAAAATAAAAGTAAGTATATATTTTAATCCGGAAGCATATATATCCCGTTCATTACGTTTACTGTGATATTAATTAATTTTAATTATATAAACAATAATATTGTATTAAAAATATAAGAAAATAGATTTATTAATTAATATTATTTTATTTTTTCTTATAATAAAATTAATGTTTTTAACAATAATATAAAATAAGAATATTGGATCTAAAAATTATTAAAATATTACATTATTACTAGTATAAAAAGTACTAATTCAATAAATAGACTTATAATTATTGATATTTCTATAATTAATCCAAGATAATTAAAATTAGGTATGTATAAGCAATCTACAAATTCTGGAATGCTATCATCCAACTTACAATTTTTATAAGATATTGACATTTTATTTGTTTTTTCATTACATTCTCCAAATTCAAATATAATATTAGAACTATCTTTACAATATGGAAATAAAATATTATCAATAGTATCACAGGTGTCATTAATAATACCTTCAAATGTATCATTTGAATTTTTTAAATTAAATAGACGTTTGAATAAATTATGAATTGAAGAATCCTTTTCTAAATTACTAATCTCATAACTTTGTTATTATAAGTATTTTTATGTATTGATATTAAATATGTTCAATTTATTTAATTTTAATATATTTATATATTATATTAATTATATATAGAATTTCTTTAAATTCTTTTTTTTTTTTTTTTTTTTTTTTTTTTATTTATTTATTTTTTCATTTATCTATTTTTTTTTAATGCTATAAT
Organism: Neocallimastix lanati (nom. inval.); assembly: GCA_016946835.1. Classification (NCBI taxonomy): domain Eukaryota; kingdom Fungi; phylum Neocallimastigomycota; class Neocallimastigomycetes; order Neocallimastigales; family Neocallimastigaceae; genus Neocallimastix; species Neocallimastix lanati (nom. inval.). The sequence continues at coordinate 3,437,724 of JACVTC010000001.1, read as the reverse complement.
ACCTACAAGTTATTATATGGAAACTATAAAAAAAATTTTTTTAAATAGTATTATTTAATAGTATTATAATTAATTAAATAATTTTTATTAGATTTCATAAAAATAATATCTTAGTAAATTTAATAAATATAATTTTATAATTTTTAATATATAAATAATTTACTTGTATAGGCTTTGATTTTTGAAACGAATCTTCAAATATTTGACATATCATTTCTGTATTTTGTTCATAAAGATTATCAATATCGTTCATTGATTTTAAAATTATTGTTTTATTGTAATTTATTGGTAATTCAATTCTATATTCATCATAATATGTAATAAAATTTTTATTGAAATCTGCCTGATTTTCACAAGTATAATTTAAATTATTTTGAAATGTTTCATTAAAAATTCCAGAATTCAAGTTATTATCTATATTAATTGATATTCCTCTATTTGAATTGATAGATATATGAGATAAATAAATTATATTTATTATATTATTATACATGTAATAGTAAGGATATGTTCCATTGGATTTAAGAAATGAAATGCAGCTATCTCTTTTTGAAATACTATTAATACTTTTAATTTTATTGTTTTTACAACTATGTTTTATATAATTAATAAATCTATTAAATAAGCAATTATAAAATATAATATGAAAAATTAATTTTTTTAATGAATTTATAATTTACTTAAGTGGTGGATGATTTTCATAAGGCTAGATATTTATATATATATATATATAATAATTATCAATAGATTTTATATGATTAATATAAAAATATAAGAAATTATTTAGTTCATTTGAATCAATTAAATTATATTTTTAATCATACAGTCATTTCTGTATTAAGATCATTAACGAAAGTGTAGTTTTCATTTATTAATACTTCAATGAATTCAAATGATTCATCTGGAAATTTTGATTCATTTGTTATTACAATACCTTAAATAAATTTTAGCGGTTTGTTCTTTTTTTTTTTTATTTTTTAAAAAAATATTTATGTAATTATACCTGTACCACCAAGAACTATTATATACAATTACAATAATTTATTACTTATTATATATTATTATAAAATATATATTTATAATTAAATTTTTTATATTATAATTACATGATGAATATCCAGGCAAATACTAAGTTATTATTAATAATTAAATATATTAAAATAAATATTAAATAAAATTTTAGTAAATTAATAAAATGTTTTTAGTAAAAATCAGAAAAAAGGAAGTTATATAATTAATATATTACAGAATATTTGATATCTTCAAATTTCTTTAGATAATTATAAATTATTTAAAAATGGTATAAATCAAATTTTATTAAATTAATGAAATTAAAATAAAAAAAAATTTAAATAATATTTAAATATAATTTAAAAAATATTATTATTATTATTATTATTATTATTATTATTATTATTATTATTATTATTATTATTATTATTATTAAATATATATATAACATACTGTATTAAATAAAGAATCATAAATTATTCCATTTATTTGTGGAATATCTGCAGAGTTAGACTCATTATTATTGGTTATATTTAATTTATCATTTGCTATTTCGAAATTTTGATCATGTCTTTTATTTTTAAAAGGACTTATACTCATTGGTAATTCCATCTTTTAATAAATGGAGTAAGCATGATATTAAATATATATTTATATATGTATATATATTTATTAAAAAATATAATTATTAAAACTAAAATTTAGCAAAAATATATTTAGTATTTTTTTATATATACATAATTATTTTCAATAAGATATTTTAAGATATATAATTTTTTTATATTTTCATCTCCTCTAAATCCACAGGTTTTAATTTTTAATTCATCATTTTCCATTAAAAAAGGAATATTTAATGATTGACAGAGAGTAACAAAGAATTTCAAATCTTCAGATTAAAGTTAATATAATTATAATAGTTGTAATTATATTAATATCATTATTAATAAATAATAATAAATAATAATAATAATAATAATAAGACCAAAAAAATATACATTAATTAAATTAACCTTCATTAATTTCTTTCAAAAATAACTTAAAACCAGGATATCCTGTACATTTAGTGATAGTTTCTGCGTATTCAAATACTTTTTCCCAAGTCCACTAGATATTTAATATTTTGATTAATGTTTTATAATTTTTTTTTTTTAAAAAGAAATATATATATATTTTAAACTTTTAATTTTATATTTTATAATATGTACTCTCGATTTATAATTAGATCCCCTTTGAATTACATCAAAAAATTAATTCAAATTAATTTTATATATTAGTATTAATATATTAAAATAAATATATTATTAAAAAAAAAATTGTAATTTTACCAATAGTTATCCATAGGCTATTGAAATTAAGTAAAATTGTATATTTTTTAGTATATAACTTTATCATAATATTTATATTTTGTTTCTATTAAAATAAATATCATAACTGTTAAAAAAACATATTCATAATATATTAACGTACAGGAGGATAATGGAGATTATATCCTTTACTAATACAATAATCAAATGTTGTTAAATTGAATCTTAGTATTCTAAAATCAGTAATTAATGGAACTGCTAACCATTTGTTATCAATTCGATCTATATTAATATAAATTTCATTATTTATTATTTTTTAATCTTTTTTTTTTTTTTTTTTTTTTTTTTTTTTTTTTTTAATATGAATAATTTTTTAAAACTTATTTTTTAATGATTATTATTTATAATTAAAACGAACAATCATAAAAAATATATTTATTTAAGATACTCTCAAAAGATTTTCCAATTTTTAATGAATATTTTTGAAAATATTTATTCAAATCCAATGTTTCACCCTTAAAATATCTATGCGTTAGCTGTAAAGATAATTAATAAACTTTGAATATGTTCATGTTCAAATTAAATAGTAAATTATTAATTTTTTTTTATAATATGATAATTAATCTTACTTGAGTAGTACCAAGTACTATTAAATCAGGACAATCAATTGATTTATCTTGATTTTTGCAAATTTCTTTATAAGTATTATTATACCTATATGAACGTTTTTTTTTTTTTTTTAAAAAAAAATATTATATTATTATTTATTAATTATTAATATATATATATATATATATTAACATCATTACCATCCAACCGAATCAATTCTTAAGCAAAAAGGTTTATTTCTCTTTTTTTTCATTTGGTCCAACCAAATTGGAAATGCGTTAGCATATAAAATTGATGAATAAAAAAAATCATATCCAGAGGTATTCCATAATACTAATATATCCTTTTCTGTATCACTTTTTTCCATATCTTCTTCAAAACATATTATTGCATATTTTACTTCTGGTCTTTATTTTAAAAATGAAAATAATAATAAAAAGTATTTTTAAATTAATAATAAAGTTTTGTAAAATAATTTTACATTCCTTTACATACAAATCTTCATAATATTCATAATTATCAAATTTACTAGTCTTGTAATTATAATTTAGATAATGTCTTTCCTTTAGACTATCGTCTTTATCATATGTTTCCATAACAAATTTTGATTTATTCTCATTATTTGTAATTGATAGATTTAAGCATATTCTAATATTAATGAAAATAACAATAATAAATAAAATATGCCTATTTAAAATATTAGATATATTTTTCATTTTTAATTTTTAAAATATATATATATTTAAAAGGTTATAACTATACAATAATTATTAAATAAATAATTTTACTATTTTTTGTTAATTTTTTAATTATAATATAAAAAGATATCAAATTTTATAAAAATTATAAAATAAAGAAATATTTAAATATTAGAACTTCCAATAATTAATAAGTTTAATAAAAATATTATTAATTAAAATTTTTTCTTAATATATTTTTTTTTTGGTAATTATTCTGAAAAAATTTTATAAATATATTTTTTAAAATATTTTTTATTATTAAACTTTTATAATGATTATGAGTAATGTGGATATTAGAACTTCCAATAATTAATAAGTTTAATAAAAATATTATTAATTAAAATTTTTTCTTAATATATTTTTTTTTGGTAATTATTTTGAAAAAATTTTATAAATATATTTTTTAAAATATTTTTTATTATTAAACTTTTTTAATGATTATGATTAATATAGAAATGTTATATATAACTTTGTTTTTTAAAATCATTTCATATTTTATTTAAAAAAAAAAAAAAAAAAAACTTCAAATTGAAATATTTATATCTTTTTCTATATTAGTTTTATCAATATTATGATCAGAGCATTGAAAATTTTATATTTTTTTTTTTTTTTTTTTTTGAATTAAAAAATATAAAAATAATAGAATAATAATATTGATTATTTTATTCAAATTATATATTCAATTGTATTTTTTTTTTTAAATATTACTTACTGGATTAATTGTAACATAGTGGATTTTTTTTTACTATATATTTTTTTATTCTCCTTTTAAAACTTTTCAAAATTTAATATAATTAAAATTTGATTTTAATATTTTAATATTTTAATATTTTAAAAATTTTTAAGTGTTCTAATTTTTTTATAATTTAAAAAAATAAATTTTTTGGTTATTTTAATATATTATATATTGAAATTTTACAATTTAATTTTACTATTTGTGTAAATTATTTAAAAATTGAAATTAAAATTAGTAAAATTTAATAAACTTAGTATTTTAGTAAGTGTTATTCCATTATGGAATGCTGTTAATACTTACATAAAAGTTATTTGAAGAAAGTATTATCTATTAGTACAAAAGGCTTCTTAGATTTGTTTTCTGAGTTTGAATTTCTCATATTCAAAGTGAATATCTAGCAACTGCACTTTATATTTTATTTTATCCAGACCTTGATGTTATCAATCATGAAATGATCAAAGTGTCTATGCCAAATGTCTATATTTTTCTGCATTTAGTGATAATATGATATAATTACATATTTTATTTTTATTTTTCTTATTTTTTATTGAAGCTGAACATGCACTTGAAAAATATGTTGCATTTCGGAACATGTCTTATAAATAAATATTTAATTCGTAATTTTATACCCCCAAATCTTTAATTTTTTTTTTTTTTTTTTTTTTTTTTTTTTTTTTTTTTTTTTTAAATAATTACAAATAAATAAATAAATAAAACTAGAAATAAATATAAATGAGTTAATTTTTTTTTTCTTTTTAAATTTTAAATTTTAACCATCAAAAAAATTTTATCGTAAGCATAATTGTTACTTAAAAAAGAAATGAATTAAATATATAGATCTTAAATAAAATAAATAATAAAAAATTAAATATATTAAATATATTTATTTTTAACCATTAAAAAATGGAAAAAAATTCAAAAATTGAAGAAAATGAGAAAAAAAAAAACTCTTGATGAATTTGAGCTAGTAGTAAATAACTTATTTCTTTCGGGCCTCATAAACTGAAACAAGATTTTTATTATTGTATCTTTAAAAGATAGTTTTATATCTATCATTACTAAAATTATGGATAGACATTATACTTCTTTTAAATACAGGAATGTTGAATATATTCCTTAATGTAATTATATTTTTTAAAACGTAGCTTATTTATGTTCTTTTATATGGTGTTGCTATAATATTACAGAATTCCCGAATTCTATTATTTTATTACCTTGCTTTGTTTTATACAGACTCTCAAGAAAATTAATCATGTAATACGTAGTAATTTATTTGTTTACTTTGTTGGGAGCGTCCTTTTTAGGTGAAGAAACATAATAGCTGAGGTTTTGTTCAGGTGGTTACTTTATTATTTCAATACCTCGGTTCTGTACAGTAGTTGGATTCATCTTGAGATACGAAATTGTAATCCTCAAACAGTGTGTCTAGGAAGTTGCATTCATTATCCTTGTTTTTAGTTTGTTTTCTTCTTTCTTCCACATTGTTGGCTTGTTCTCTATTATTCTTATTCTTATTATTTTTATTCTTTGGGTGGTGCCAGTATTCTCCAGCTTTATATCCTCATTTATTAAAAAATATAGCACTTTACTGCTTCGATATTTCTTTTTCTCTTAATTTCAATGCTAAATGTAACTGAATTTTTGATTTCTTTGTTTTTTGTTTGAATTGAAGTAAACCTTTAATTCATTAAAGTTTTTTTTTTTTTATAATTTTTTTTTCATTGAATAGAGTATGATCTAGATCTTCCAGTTCATTAAAGAACATATTCAGTTCAGAAATATGATATTTATTTTTTTTTTTTTTATTAATTGTGTTTTCTTTTTTTAAAAAAAAAAAAAAAAATAGTAATCATGAAATTAATAAATGAATAAATAAATAAAGTTAAAGTTCGTAATAATTGAGGTTATAAAAAAAAAGTGTATAAATAAATTAAGAAAAAAGTTCATATGCAGCAAACCTCACCTCTATGAATGTAAGAATTTTGTTTAAAAAGGAATTCTTATTCCAGATTAGGGTTTAAATTTACAATCTGAAAGAAATTATAGTCTTCTCCTTCAGAAGTAATGGATAGCCTGTTTTACTGCATTTTCAGTGGTTGACGCTCTCTGTTAGTTAATACTTATACCATCAGAATAGCAACCCTTGTCGAGCACGAGCTCTTGGCATAATTTCGGTAAAGAGAACCTCAGATCGCACCAAGAATGGCGTTTTAGAGTAATAACCAAAAGAGATACAGTTATTGAACACAACATTCCATTCCTTTTTATAATTTAAATCAAATAATGTTTGCATCTCTTCCAGCAGGAGGGAAGTTAAATTCTCAATATCATGTCATAGATATATTTACAGACTCATTATTCAGAAAATTATTAATATTAGCATGATTATCATCAATTGATCTATTCACTTCATTATTAGTAACGACACTATTATTCTCACTATCATTAATATTAATATTCATATTCATATTTTTCACTATCAGTACTATTACTATTAATAACAATATTATTTCTATTGTTATTATTATTATTATTATTATTATTATTATTATTATATAAACTTAATCCCTACCGTCAGAATCAATACTTGATTCCATATTATTCATATCTGTAGTAACGGTGTTTACACTACTATTTGATATTGGACAATATTTGGAAATTAACAAAAAATTTTTCATAAAAAATTTCAATATCCTTAAAATATTTCATTCTGAATTAATGGAAAATATAGTGTTAGAAAAGCATTGTTCTAATGGGGGATTACTATTTTCACTATAACAACAAGGACACCGTTCGATCATATTGGCAGCTTTGGCAACACAAGCATCAAATTTATATTCACATCTGGTACGAAATACCCATCGGAAACCAATGCTATATCTAGGATACTTAAAGTTGAGATTTATGTAGTCTCTAGTTTTCTTAAATTTTATTTTTTTTTTTTTTCAATTAGTCTTAACCTTAATCGATTATCTCTATCCCAGTAAAACTTTGTAGTTGATTTTTCAGATGGATATTTATCTAATTTGTCTGCAAAAATTTTATTTTCTTTATCCTATGTATCTGTGTACTTCTCGTTCTTTCTTTTTTAAATCCAAGTAGAAGTGTTTAATACGAAACTTACCAAATTACTATAGCATAAAAATAACATTCGTTTATAAGGAATAAGAATAAGAGAATTCTTAAAAAAATTTTTTAATGGAATAAAGTGCTTTTCTAACTTTATTATTCATTTTCTGTATGATCGGTTTCAACTCTAAATCTTTTGACAACGGTACACAGAGCTAGGTATAGCGATTTGTTTTAGGTAACTCTTGACTTGAAAGATAAAAGGTAGATTTACTATTATTAATAAATTTTGAAACTTCCCATCGTACTACTAAACTGGCACATTTATTGATACCAAACTTTATTTCTTATTTCTTTATTTCTAACCCACTTACTGGCTAATTTTTTAACAATTTCTTAAAGTTGAGATCTTGTTGGAGCGCATAAAACAATGTCATCTGCAAAGAGAACCTCTACAACAACGTTTATTACCAACAGAGATTGCATATTTATCATGTTTACTAAAAATGACATTAATGAACAAGTTAAACAAAATTGGTGAGAGGGGACCACCTTGACGAACATTTTTCTTAATTCTAAATGAATTCCAATAATTGTCCATCAACCCTTACACCAGTCTTGAAAGATGAATATAAGTTTTCAATAAAAATATAGCACCTACACCTGATACCTAAGTAATGAATCTTCATTAATATATTAATATAGGAACTGAGTCCTAAGCCATTTTTAAAATTCAAAAAAGCAAGATACGTATCTTTATTTTCAAAGTTGCGTCTATGACATATAATTCCTATTGAGGTATAAAGACTTATACATTCTTCTCCTTTACGAAATCCATATTGTTCTGGCTTAATAAATCCTTTATCAATTCCATATTTAGAGATTCTATTATAGCGATAATTATCGCTACAATTTTTAATCCATTATTAATAAGAGAGAAGCCACGATAGTCATTGCAATCTGATGGATCTACCCCCTTTTTTTTTATTTGGTATAGAAACTATTAATGCGTTATTCCATGATTTTGGAAAAATCACCATTAACAAATATGATTGACTAAGACTCTGAGACACTTAAAGTCAGATGAAATATATTTACTATTATTTTTCACTAGATTCTTCTGAATCATCTTTACCAAGGAATCAAAGCTTTAAAGAATTCTACTGGAATCCCATCAGGACTACAAGCTTTAAAGTTAAGGGTAAATGAGACCACCTCGCTAAAATTTCTTCATAGCTAATATCTTGGATAATTTCCCATTCTTGATGTATTAGATTTCTCAAATTTCTGAGTGCATTAGAATCTTTCCAGAAATCTCTACTAGAAAGACCGTGACCTGAAGAATCCGACACTTGAAATTTATAATGAAAATGCCGAGCTATTAATTTTTTAGCTATTGTAGAAACTAGTTCATTATTATTGTTTTTAATAGGATGAGAGACAGTGAATGATTGATTTTTTAGCATTCTTTTTTACCCATTTCCATGCTTTCTTACTATCCATTTTTTAAAGCTAACGAACATCCAATCTTTATTCAATATAAATATTCTTTTTTTTTTTTTTTTTTACCTAAATTCATTATATTTTTCATAAATTGATTTGATTCGATTAATAGGGCTTTGCTAATGTAATAATTTTCTTTATAATCATCATAAATTAACATGTTAGTAGTAAAAAACTATAAAAATATTCCCATCAGTTAATTTAAAGTTTTAAAAACAAGTTTTGGAGTGAATTCATCTCCTTCATTTCCATTATACAATAGCTACATCAGTTTAAATAATACTATAGATAATTGTATATATATATAAAAAAAAAAGAAGCTAAAGCAAAAAAAAAAATAAATGCAATAGATTCATTACAATAATAATATGTAGAAACTACATGATATTATTAACTATACAACTCCAATATTACTATATATTCATTTTAAGAAGCAATATAAAACATCAAATTCACTTACTATAGTCTTTCTTATATTTCAAATTTTCTCTCTTCGTACTCGAAGCCACTTAAGAAGGATAACCATTATCATCAGGATTATAGAAAATTGGAATAAGTATACACCTGATGGAGATTATTCCTTTTCCGTTAACCTTCAATGGACCTGGAAATACAGTATATATTATTGGGGTATGAACATCTTTGACAATAGTAGAATAAATAGTATGATATATAAATTAATTATAAATAAAAAAATAATTAATCATAATTAGTATGAGATTTATATTAGGCTAGATATTCCGTTTAGCTCCCTAAATATATAAATTCAGAAAATAAGATTCTCTCGTAATTGTTCTATAAAAATTTATTAATATATATCTTTGAATTAAAAGATAATATTTTAAATGATATATTTCCCCCAAGAAGGTGACGCTACATAAATTTTTTTTTTTTTTTTTTTTTTTTTTTTAGACAGGGAAGAGAATACACTTCCATAAATTTATTAATTTTATTATAAAAAATATATGTAGGTGAAAAGTACATTTAAAATTAAAAATAAAAATAAAAGTTAAAAAAATAAAAAATAAAAAAGCTCAAAAATACTATGTATTTCGGCAAGTTGTACTATGCGGGAATTTTCCCTTTCTAACAAATAAAAAAGTAATAAAACCTAGAAGTAACATCTTTAAAATAGATAGTGTAGTGTCCACTAAACTCTCCCCGGATTCATCATTTATTGAACTACTAAGGTGAGATTCACCCTTTCGTAGAAATAGATGATGATCTTGTATTATCATTATGCCTTATCAGTACGACGTCGACGCTCTTGGTTAAGTTTGGTATTTTACAATACCTATCGAATAATAGCTCAAACGAACTACTTATAATATAGGTATGCTATACATAAAAATTAATATTATATTTGAAATCTTTTATTTAAATATTTATTTTTTATGAATATAATAAATGAAAAAAACAATGAATATTTTTTTTTTCGTTGGTACTTTTAATATATTTTTAATTAAAAGATAAAACTTATGAAGAAAAAAAAGGATGATTTTTATTTATAAGTTAAATATATTTATGGTATATATAATTTTTATAACACTTATATGATTTTTATTTATATATTTATTTTAAAAGTTATTATGTTTAAATTTATTTATTATATATATTAGAGTATTTTATTTTCCTTTTTTTTTTTTTTTTTATTTTAATTTTTTTTATTTTAATTTTTATTAATAATGCACATAAAAAAAAAAAAAAAATAAAAAATAATATTTTACTCTAATATAGAAAGAATTTATATATATATATATATTACATAAAATTTTATTATTATTATAATTATTATTATTACTATTATTATTATAATTATATGTCTCTATTTATTATTTATAATTTATATTATTAGCATTACTCAAATTATTATACATATATATTAGTATGAAATGAATTCATCATTCTTCCATAACAAGTCTGATATTATATTATATTAAGTAATAAGAATTGTTATTTTTTTTTTTTTTAACTATAATAAAAAAAAAATTAACATATATATCTTTTAAAAGAGTAATTTTTTTTTTTTTTTTTTTTTTTTTTTTTCAACTTCTTATAACAACAATATATATATATATTATTTTTGAATCTTTAATAGTAATAAGAAGATGAAGATGAAATAAAATTTTAAGTTTTACTTATTTAATTTTTTTTTTTCTACAAAAATAAAAATAAAAAGTAAAAAAAAAAAAAAAAAAGGAAAAATTATATATATATATGTAGTTTATAATAGTATATATAAAAAATTATTATATTTATTTATAATAGATAGGAAGTAAATAAATATATATATATATATATATATATACGTATTATTAATTTTTATTTTTTTTATATAAATAATTAATAAAAAAATAATTATAAAAAATTATTATAAAAATTTTTATTTTTCTTTCTTTCTTCTTTCTCTCAATCTCATATTCTTTTTTTTTTTTTTTTTTTTTTTTTTTTTGGACTTTCATTTTATTTTTAACTGTTTTTTATTTCATTAATTTCATTAATTTATTTATGAATAACAGAGACCATAACGTGGTTGACATCCATGACCACAGTAATCACTACTTTTACCACAGTATCCATATTTACTACAGCAGTAGCCGGATTTGGCACAGGCTCCAAAGTTGGAACCACATCTATCGGAAACGGTAGAGGTTGGAACCTTCTTAGAAACAGTGGTGGTTCTCTTCTTGGTAGTGGTCTTTTTGGTGGTGGATTTCTTTGTAGTGGACTTCTTCTTCTTAGTAGAGGTCTTCTTAGTACTGGATTTCTTAGCTGAAGATTTCTTAGTACTAAGCTTCTTCTTAGATGAGGAGGTCTTCTTAGAAGTAGTTTTCTTGGTAGTGGATTTCTTGGTCGAAGACTTTATGACATCACAAACACCAAATTCACTTTGGCATCCACGACCACAGTAATCACTAGTCTTACCACAGTAACCATATTTACTACAACAGTAACCAGATTTAGAGCATGCACCATACTTTGGTCCACATTTACCAGAAACAGTAGAAGTTGGAACCTTCTTTGAAGTAGTAGTACTGATTCTTTTCTTTGTGACAGTAGTCTTTTTGGTGGAAGTTTTCTTAGTAGAAGATTTCTTTGAAGAAGATTTCTTAGTAGAAGACTTCTTGGAAGAAGATTTCTTTGAAGAAGATTTCTTAGTAGAAGACTTCTTGGCAGAGGTCTTCTTAATAGAAGTAGAAGAAGACTTTTTCGTAACAGTGGACTTGTCAGAATCACATTCACCGAACTCACTTTGACAGCCTTTACCACAGTATTCACTAGTCTTACCACAGTAACCATATTTACTACAGCAATATCCTGCCTTAGCGCAGGCACCATACTTTGGACCACATTTTCCTGATACAGTAGAAGTTGGAATCTTCTTTGAAGTTGTAGTAGATCTAGTGTAAGTAGTTGATTTTTTAGTAGATCTAGTGTTAGTAGTTGATTTTTTAGTAGATCTAGTTTTAGTAGTTGATTTTTTAGTAGATCTAGTGTTAGTAGTTGTTTTTTTAGTAGATCTAGTGTTAGTAGTCGATTTTTTAGTAGATCTAGTGTCAGTAGTTGATTTTTTAGTAGATCTGGTGGTAATAGTTGTTTTTTTAGTAGATCTAGTTGCAGTAGTTGTTTTTTTAGTAGATCTAGTTGCAGTAGTTGTTTTTTTAGTAGATGTAGTGGTATTAGTTGTTTTTTTAGTAGATCTAGTTGCAGTAGTTGATTTTTTAGTAGTAGTACTAGTGGTAGTAGTGGTAGTGGTAGTAGTTGGTTTTTCTGTTGTAGTTGTAGTAGTGGTTGTAGTTGGTTTTTCAGTTGTAGTTGTGGTAGTAGTAGTGGTAGTAGTTGGTTTTTCAGTAGTGGTAGTGGTTGTAGTTGGTTGTTCAGTAGTAGTAGTGGTAGTGGTAGTAGTTGGTTTTTCAGTAGTGGTAGTGGTTGTAGTTGGTTGTTCAGTAGTAGTAGTGGTAGTGGTTGTAGTTGGTTTTTCAGTAGTAGTAGTGGTAGTGGTTGTAGTGGTAGTAGTTGTAGTTGGTTTTTCAGTAGTAGTAGTAGTAGTAGTTGTAGTTGGTTTTTCAGTGGTAGTAGTGGTAGTAGTTGTAGTTGGTTTTTCGGTGGTAGTAGTGGTAGTGGTTGTAGTTGGTTTTTTCGGTGGTAGTAGCGGTAGTGGTTGTAGTGGTAGTGGTTGTAGTTGGTTTTTCAGTAGTAGTGGTAGTGGTTGTAGTGGTAGTGGTTGTAGTTGGTTTTTCAGTAGTAGTGGTAGTGGTTGTAGTTGGTTTTTCAGTAGTAGTGGTAGTGGTTGTAGTGGTAGTGGTTGTAGTTGGTTTTTCAGTAGTAGTGGTAGTGGTTGTAGTGGTAGTGGTTGTAGTTGGTTTTTCAGTAGTAGTGGTAGTGGTTGTAGTGGTAGTGGTTGTAGTGGTAGTGGTTGTAGTTGGTTTTTCAGTAGTAGTGGTAGTGGTTGTAGTGGTAGTGGTTGTAGTTGGTTTTTCAGTAGTAGTAGTGGTAGTAGTTGTAGTTGGTTTTTCGGTGGTAGCAGTGGTAGTAGTTGTAGTTGGTTTTTCAGTAGTAGTAGTGGTAGTGGTAGTAGTGGTAGTTGTTGTAGTTGATTTTTCTGTAGTTGTAGTTGTAGTAGTAGTAGTGGTAGTGGTAGTAACTGGTTTTTTAGTAGTAGTAGTGGTAGTAACTGGCTTTTTAGTAGTAGTAGTTGTTGTTTTTTTAGTGGTAGTAGTAGCAGTATTACAAAGGTTTTGACTTATATATCTCTTAACTAAATCATCATAATGTTTAATTTTGTCAGCACCCATAACTTTACAGCTAGTAATACTACCAAAACCACCATTATCAAATATTTTTTGACAATTTTTGTTTCTTATAATCTGACAAATAGTTTCCTTATCTTTATTAATACTTATTGAATCTAAATCAACTAATTTAGATACTGGACAACCTTTTGCTTGAATGGCAGCCCCACAAACTAATTCTCCAATACCTATGGCATTAACACTAAGGATTAAGAGTATGAATGAAAATAATAATGTGAAAAATTTCATCTTAAATTAATTTTAAAAGCAATTTGTTTAAAACTAAAAATAATAATTATAATAATGTTATATATCAAATATTATATATATATATATATAATTAATTTTATTTTTTATTTTTATTTTTAATTCTTTTGTTTTTACAATTTTATATTATATAATTTTTATTTCTTAATATGTTTCTTAATTTTATAAATATATTTTATATAATATTTATTTATTTTTATTAACTATTTTTTTCTTTTTTTTAATTTATTATAATTTTTTTATAAAAAAAATTATAATATGTTGCAAAAAGAAAAAAGAAAAAAAGAAAAAAAATAAAAATAAAAATAAAACAAATAAATAAATATTTATATATAAATTTATTAATATATAATTTAATTTATATAATATTTTGTTTTTTTTTGTTTTTTTTTTTTTTGTTTTTTATCTATAATTATTTATTATTAATTTACTTTTCTTTTTAGTACTATTATTGAACATTATTTTTATAGATATATATTTAAATATTGAATAAATGAAATGTATAAATTAAATAATTAAATTTTTAATTATCACATTTGATTGTTTTCTATATCTGTAAGTTAATTTATATTATTAATAAAATTCTTTTAATTTAAAATAAAATTGAATAATATTTAATAATATTATTAATTTAATAATTTTATTAATTATATCAATAAGTAAATAAATAAATAAAAAAATTTAACATTTTCTTGTATATAAATATATATATATAATATTAAACATTATTTGTATGTATATGTATAATTCATATAATCAGTGTGACACGAACAAAAAGAATTAAAACTTTAAATAATAATAAAATTAAATTTTATTCTTTATAAAATTTTTTAAACTCATATGTGATTCATTTCACAATATGGCATATTACAATATGTGACGTTTTAACTTATTATAATAATCAATAATTAATGTGTAAATAAATAGTGAAGTAATAAAGATAAAAAAAAAATTAATATTTATATAAAGATTATTATTTATTTTTTTTTAAACTATATAATTGTTTATAGCTATTAACAATTTTGATGATCTTTTCACCTAGTTATTTTTTTTTATTTATTATAAATTAGCATATATATTATTTAAACCATAATTCAATAGTATTATTTCTTAAATAAATAATGTCAAATAAAATATTAATAAAAATATAATAGTAATTATAATAATATAATAATTAACTAATAATATTTAATTATATAAATATATATTTAATTATAAAGATAACTTTCTAATTTTTTTTTTTTTTTTTGAAATTGTGTAATTGTTTAAAAGTATTAATAATTTTTAAAACCTTTAATTCTTTTTTTAAATATTAATAGAAAATTTTATATATATATATATATTTTTTTATTTTTAATAATACTAATTTTATTAATAATAAATATATTTGTATTATTAATAATAAAATAAATAATGAAATATTAATAAAATAAAATGAAATTTTATTATTGGGTTTATGTATACTACTACAAACATATAAAAATATTTCTATATAAAAAAAATTTTTTTTTTAATTTTATAATAAATAAAAAAATAAAAAATCTTTAGCACTTTTTAAAATATGTTTTATTTTAAAATATAACATCACTATTGACTAATCAGAAGTAGTAGTTACAGAAAACTATTCCTCCCAAAGTGTTGTCCATGCTGTGATAAAATGTAGATCAACCTTTTTTTACTCTTTTTTTTTTAATCCATTTTATTATTATTATTAGTATTAGTATTAATATTAATAATTAATATCTTATAAGTATAATTTTTAAATATTATTATTAGAATATGTAGAAAGCTTCAAATGTATTGAAACATATTGTAATATAAATTATGTATAAGCCACAATGTATTAATATAGAAGTATTTAATTTAGAATAATTAAGTGCCAGTAGCTCTTTATCATAAAATATATTAATAAAATTGATATAATTATAAACCACAAATTCATGACTCTTAACAGATTAAGAGTCTCATCTGACTCTTAAAAAAATTCATAGCAAAAAAATCTTTTGTCGGTAACAATATTATGTCAAAAAAAAAAAAAAAAAAAAAAAAAAATTAAATGAATTTTAAATTATAATAAAAACTGCTCATATGTCAATTTTAGGAAAACTAAAAAAACTAATTGCAAAATTAAAGAAACCCTTAAAATATAAAATAGTTGATAAATGGAAGTTGCTGCAAGTTAAGTAAAACTCCAAAAATATAAAAATATTAATTTAATAGGATAAAAACACACACAAACGTATTTAAAAGAAAAATATATACCTTAATTGAAATTATAATTTGATATTTTAATAAATGAACTCTTGGTTATTAGTATTTATGATTCTTTTTAAAGAACAAAACTTATTATTTAAAGTATAGTTATTGTAACGAGTATTTATACATATCAAACACGTATATATTAATATAAACTACAATAATGGAAGAGATTATATGTCAGAGATCCCATACAAAATAATTTAAAATATAATATCCCAAATATTCAAAGGGAAATATAATAGAATGGCAATTCCTAGGGTACATCCTAATAATAATAGTATTATTAAATCTAGCATGAAATAGGTTTAGATAATAATTAATTCAATATAATCATAATGCAAAACCTTCGTGATGAAAGGTATAATAAAATAATAAATATAACCATAAGTTATATATAAATGGATGATGTTTATTCATCAACATACTATACTTATTGATTGAAAAATTTTATAAAGTTATTAAACTTCTATAATTAATATTATAATGATGAGAAAATCCAAATATATAAAATCCTTTTAGAAATTTGGATTTAGGGGGAAGTAGGAAAAATAAAATAAAAAATAGGTAAAATAAAATAAAAAATTATAAAGTATTAAAGAAAAGTCACTTAATTGGTTCTTTGAGCTTATTATTTAAAAATAATATTATCTTGGAAATGAATAAAATAGCCTAATATTGAAAATTAACAAAAATTAACTTTCAAGAAAAAATTAACTGAAAGATTGAATTTTAATCAATTATATTATTTAAAAGTTAGCGCTAATCTACAAAGCGGATTATAATTGTAAGTGATGTAAAACCCAATATATGAGAGGTATTCACACAAATTAAGATGGTATAATATCACCCTTCAAGAGAAAGGTTTCCATCATATAATTGGTTATATATAAACCATATATTATAAGAGGTGTTTTAGATACATCTAATATTAATGGTGTAATAATATTAAATATTTATTTTTAGGGGGAAATTATTAGATTATAAATATATTTAAGAAATTTTTTTAACATTATTTAAATTGAATTAAATAATTAATATAATGTAAAAAATAGTTTATTCATGTAAAATTAAAGGTTAATTTATAATAGAAATAAATAATAGTGTAATAATATTAAGTTAATATTATAAAATAGGATAAATTTATATACACATATTCACCAGTAAACCAATTTATTCGTTATTGAATAACTAGGTTTAAGGGGGAATGTTAGAGTATGTGGAATGTATAAAAAATAAGCTTCAAATGTATTGAAACATATTGTAATATAAATAATACATAAGCCACAATGCATTAATATGAAAGTATTTAATTTAGAATAATTAAGTGCTAGTAACTCTTTATCATAAAATATATTAATAAAATTGACATAATTATAATTATTATTATTATTATTATTTTCTTCTTCTTCTTCTTCATCTTATTCTTATTCTTATTCTTATTCTTATTATTCTTATTATTATTATTATTATTATATTATATTATTATTATTACTATTATTATTATTATTATTATTATTATTATTATTTTCTTCTTCTTCTTCTTCTTCATCTTATTCTTATTCTTATTCTTATTATTATTCTTATTATTATTATTATTATTATTATTATTATTATTATCCATTAAGCTCTTCTAGTAGAAATGAATATATATTACCATAATTTTAAAAAATTATATTCATTCTATATTACATTAACTTTTAGGTTTTATAAAATGTTTAACTTTTATATTTTAAATTATTATATATATATATATATTCCAATTTATATATTTATATTATATTTAACAAAGATAATTAAAAAATTACATAATTACATAATATATATATAATAAATAAACATCGAATAATGAGAGTTTACTATTCCTAGCCTAAAAAATATCTTTATAATAAAAAAATATGTAATATTAAAAATATAATAGTAAAAATAATAATTATAATTATTATTAGTAGTAGTAATAGTATTATAAAAAAATAATGATAATAATTATTATTTTTTATTATTATTTCATATTATTATTTCATATATAAGATATTATTTCTTATATGTTGTGTTCAATGGTAAATAAATATTTCCTCTTTTTTTTTCCCCAACATACATTATTTATTTATTTATTTATTTATTTATTTATTTATTATTTATTATTTATTTATTTATTTATTTATTTATTATTTATTTATTTATTATTTATTATTTATTTATTTATTTATTTATTTATTATATTTATTTCATCATCCATTTTAAATTTCCAATTCATTAATTTGTAAATGTTTTCTTTTTATTTTATATATAAAAAAAAAAAGAAGATTAATAACTTTAATTAATTTTTTTTTCTTTACCTTGATATTTATAAAATGTTTTTTTATTTTAATTAATTTTTTTATATATAGTTTTTAAATTAAAAAAGAACTATTTATTATATTTTAAACTTAATTATTTAATAATAATTAAATTAATTAAAATAATGATTTTAAAATAAATCATAACTTTAAATATTAATGTTTTCTTTTATGCAGGTTCTAGAATAATAAAAATAATGGAAATTTTATTATTATTATTATTATTATTATTAAGATATGATATTCTTTTCAAAATTGTATTCCATGTTCAACCCTTCAAATGAATTTTATTGTTATGCTATTTGTATGCATATTGATATATGTAGATATTATAGTATTATAGATAGTATTATATTTGGATAAAATTATAAAAATAACTTTAGAACTTCCCATATATAGATATTAATAATTAATATAAATATAGATATAATTATAATTGTATGCTTTATAAATATATATAATATATATTAAAATTTGTTCATTCTTAATCATAGAATACAAAAAATATCAAGAATCAAATGGCAAAGTAAAAATATTACATAATCAAATTAAATATAATATATTTTTTAAATTCATTATGAATATTTGATTATATTATTATAAATAAGTAAATACACACCATATTATATAATAAATATATAATATATAAATAACTATATAAATAGTATTCATATTACTCAGAGTTTTATTTATATTTTTACATTTATAGTATTAATAATTTGATAATTTTATAAATATTAAATAAAACTTTTATAATATTTCTTTTTTTTTTTTTTTTTTTTACATAAAATAATAAGGTTAAAATGAAATAAATTCATGAATAATTCTAAAATATGATAAATAAAGAAAAAAAATCTAAATAATCCTTAATATTATTTTAATTGAAATGGTTAGTACTCAAAGTCTTAAAACTTTGAATCAATCAAAAATAAATAAATAATAAAAATATAAATAAAAAATATATAAATATAAATATTAATATAAATATAAGTAATAATAAAAATAAAATAAAAAAAAAATAAATAAGAAAATAAATAAAAAAAATTTTTTTAATAATATAAATATTAATAATTAAAAAAAAATTATTTGATTTTAGTTATTAGTTTTCACATCTCTTCTATAATTAATGTAGAATCCATCTTTATTATTCTGATTTATACATTTTTTAATTTAAAATAATTAAAAAAAAATTTAAAGACAAATTTATTTTTTTTAACTAAAAGCAAATACCTTTCAAAAAAAAAAAAAAAAAAAAAAAAAAAAAAAAAAAAAAAAAGAAAAAGAAAAAAGAAAAGAAAAACCAAAGAATTAAATTAAATTAAATATTATTTTTATTATATATATAAACAGTAATAGAAATTAAATTTATTTAAATAATATCAAATTTTAATTTGTCTATTATTGTATCAGTATTCCTATTTCTTTTTATTTTTTTTTTTAATTTTTTTTTAATTTTTTAATAATCTCGAAATTAATTAAAAAAAAAAAAAGAACAAAAATATATTATTCATTAGATAATCATATATATAATATATTATAATATATTATAATATTATATTATATATTACTTTTACATATATTTGTTTTAAAAATCAGAATTTTCGATTAATATTTTTTAAGGTTTTTTGTACATAAAATTTTGATAATTTTTTTTCATTAATAATTTCTTTTTTTTTTTAAAGTATGCAACTTTGGTTTAAAACATGGTTATACAAGACTTTAATTTCTATTATTTGTAAATAAAACACAAATTTTTACTAGTAAAGAAACTTTTACTAAAAATAATTTTTTCAAAAATACAAAAATACAAAAATATCTATAATTGTTCATTTGTGGTTATTTTTTTATATTATTTTAATTTTTTTTTATTTTTTTATTTTTTTTTATATTATTTTAATTTTTTTTTATTTTTTTATTTTTTTTTATTTTTTTATTTAAGTATAGAGTGGATTCTAAGTTTAAAATTGTTAATTTCTTTTCTTTATATAATAAATTATATTATTAATATAATATTTAGAATATATAATAAAATAAGAATATAAAAGAGGAATATTCTTTTCAATTTTTGATTATTATATAAAGAATATTTAATTTATATATATTAATCAAAATCAAAGTAAAAATAAAAAAAATTCAAAAATTTAAAAAATTAGCAAATAATAATTTTTTTTGTATAACACTAAATTTAATTAAATTTATTTCAATTAAATTATAAATTAAAAAATTATAAAAAAAAAATGATTTTTAAATAGAATCAAAGGATGGTATAAAGTTTTAATCAATAAACAAAAAATTCAATATATTAAAAAATATATAAAAATATACTTTTTTATATATATCATTATTACTATCCAATATATTATAAAATATTTCTATAATTTTAAAAGTTTATTTTTTATTTTTATTAAAATAGAAACAAAAAAAAAGTTTTTTTTTATTAATTATATTTATACTAATAATAGTTAAATTAATTTGAAGAATAATAAGTAATAATAATAAATAATAAATAATAAATAAATATATAAATAATAAATAATAAATAATGAATAAATAAATAATAAATAATGAATAAATAAATATATAAATAAATAATAAATAATAAATAATAAATAATAAATAATAAATAATAATAAATAATAATAAATAATAAATAATAAATAATAAATAATTATCATTCAATTATTATTAATATTATTATTACTTTTTTTTTTTTTTTTTTTTTTTATTATTATTACTTCTTGATTATTACTTTTTGATTATTGAAATTAATTTATTGATTTTTTAATCTTTTTTTTTTTAATCAAATATAAAAAAAATTCATTTATAGATATAGTAACTTGTTAGAAAAAATAAAATCAAACTCCATGGACTTTTTTGTAATATTAATAAAAATTACATAATAAATAAGAAAATCGAAATAGGTAAAAAAAAAAGGTATAAACATATCTTAAATCTATTTTAATTTCGCTATATTTATGAAGAGATGTTATTATTATTTTAATATTAATTCTATTTTTTTTTTTTTTGGTTGTTTGTTTCGATGGCTAATGAATTAAAATCAACTTAAAGAAATAGTTGTGAATTAATGGACTTACGGATCAAATATTCATTTAATTAATAAATACATTGAAAATAGTTTATATATAGGAATAATTTTCATTGAATATATAAAAAATGTATAATAAAATAATATATATATTTCTTTAATTTATTTAATTTTATAGTTTTACCATTCATTTTAATTTATATATATTTTCTTTTTTATGTTATGGTATATTATTTTAATTTTTTTTTTTTCTTTTCTTTTATCAAACATAGAAATATTTATAAATTCTACATATATATGAAATAATTTAATAATTAATAATTATTAAATGGTATAAATAATAAATAGTAATAAATAATAATATATATTAATATTAAATAGTAATATTTATTATTTTAAATAGAAATTGTAATTAATAAATACTATTCATTCAGTATTATATTATAATGTATTTTAATATATAAAAATTTTAATTGTTTTTATTTACAATTTTTTTTTATGAATTATTAAAATATATATATAAATGATTAATTTTCTCTTTCAATTTTCACAAAAAAAAAAAAAAAAAAAAAAAAATTAAAATAATAAAAATAAAAATAAAAATTAATAATATTATTATATAATAAATATAATAAATAATTATTATATAATTAATAAATAATAAATTAAGGGGAAAATATTATACAATATATTTAAATAATATTTGTATAACAAGTAAATAAATAAATAAAAAAATACAAGAATTTAATAATAATAATAATAATTATTAATAACAATAATTTTTAATAAATATAAATATAAAAAGCAATAAAATTAAAAAGTAAAAAAAAAAAATGAAATTCATAAAATCAGGATTAGTTTTATTAGCTTTATCTTTATGTAGTGCAATTGAAGTTCCAGAAACAAGTACTTCTAGAGAAATTACAGCATGTATTTCTGCAATTACTGATAGTGGTTGTAAAATTAAAGAAATTTCACAAAATGATTTAACTCCTGAAGAAAAATGTCCATTGTTTCTTACAAATTTTTGCGGACAAATTTTAGATATTGGTATTCAAATTGTTCCTAAATGTAAATCATTAGATTATGGAACCTTTTTCATCTATCAAAAAATGATTAATAATTATTTAAATTCATTAGTTGATGTTTGTGGTACCGATTTTCCTGCACCTGATAAAAACACTCCTAAACCATCATCAGTTAGTACTTCTAAATGTGGTAAAGGTTACGGTAAATGTGGTGATAATGAATGTTGTAGTAAATATGGTTATTGTGGTGTAACAAAGAAACATTGTACTGCTGGTTGTCAATCAGAATTTGGTATTTGTTCTCCTAATACTGATGATAATAGTGACTTTGAAATGCCAGTAGAAATTGTTCCAGGTCGCTGTGGTCCTCTCTTCGGTCGCTGTAGTGATGAAAGTTTATGTTGTAGTCAATATGGTTATTGTGGTGATTCTAAAGATCATTGTGATACCGAATGTCAACCAGAATTCGGTTACTGTCCAAATAGTTCTACATCTACCACCACTACTCCAACCCAAAAGCCAGTTGCTACTACTTCCAAAAAGGTTCCAATCTCCACTGTTTCAGGTAAATGTGGTCCTAGCTATGGTGCCTGTTCCAAAGCTAATCATTGTTGTAGTCAATACGGTTACTGTGGTACTTCCAATGCTTATTGTGGAGCTGGTTGTCAAACGGAATTTGGTGTTTGTGGAAATGCTTCTTCCACCTCAAAGAAGCCTTCCTCCACCAAGAAGAGTACTCCTACCCTTAGTACTACTGGTAAATGTGGTTCAGGCTTTGGTTCCTGTGCTAAGAACGAATGTTGTAGTCAATACGGTTACTGTGGTACTTCTGACGAATATTGTGGTTATGGTTGTCAATCTGAATTTGGACGTTGTAACTAAAAGAAAAAATAATAAAACTAAGTAAATATAATAATAATAATAATAATAATTTAAAAAAAAAAAAAAAAAAAAAAAAAAAAAAAAAAAAAAAAAAAATTTGGAAAAAAAAATCTTTTTTTTTTTTTTTTTTTTTTTTTTTTTTTGAAACATGGATAAGTAATAATAAAAAAAAAAAATAAAAATATTAGTTAATAAAAAATAAAAAATAATAAATAATAATATAAACTATATATATAAATAATAATAAAAAAAAAAAGTCTTGTAGAAATATTTAATTCAATTTTTTAATTTTTTTCCAATGGAAATATTATTATTATTATGATAATTATTTATCATTGAATGTTTATATATATATTTTAAAAAAAAAATAATAATAATAATAATAATCAAAATAAAATAAATAAACCAAAAATGATTAAAATATTCATGTATAAAAATAAATAAAGCAAAAAAAAAAATCAAAAACAAAGATGAAAATATAAAAGCAAAAACAATAAAATCAACAATAACAGAAAAAATAATGAATATTAATAAAATCTAAAAATATAAATAAATAATAATATATTACAATAATTAAATAATAAAGTAAATATTAATAATGAATAAAAATGTAATAATATTAATTATAATATATATATATATATATTATTAATATAAATAAGTGAAATAAAAAAAAGTATTAAATACTTAATAAAGCTATATCCATTTTATATATATATATATATATATATATATATATATATATATATATTTGTTTAAAAATTAATGGAAAATTTTTAAAATGGAGTGTATGTTTTTATTGATCTTTTATTAAATTATAAATCTACTATTTCTTATTTATTAATTTTTTTATTATTATTATTATAAACTTTACTTTTAAATCTATATATAATTTTATATAATTTTATATTATCTATTCTTTTTATTTATTATGAATTACATATATTATCTATCTTTTTTTTTTTTTTTTATTATTTATTTACTTTATGTACTATTGTTTCCACTTAATTTTTAACTTTTTTTTTTTTTTTATTTTCTATTTTATTTTATTTTATTTATTTATTTAAATCGATTTAATTTTTTAATTAAATTTAATAGTCTAATTTAATTAAATATAATATATAACAATATAATATAATAAATATAATAATTTTACGATATATAGAATAATTAATTCTTTATTTTTTTTTTTTGTTTGATTTTTTTTTTTTTTTTTTTTTTTTTTTGTGTTATTTTTTTAATTTATTTATTTATTTAATTATATATTTATTTAGTTATTATTATTTCATTATTTTTTTTAAAAAAAATATATAAAGAGAATAAAATTTCCTTAAAAACATTTTTAATTATAAAAAAGAAAATAATAAAAATAAAAATTATTAAATAAAAAATAAATTATATAATAAAATAATATTATATAATTAAAAAAAAAAAAAAAATAATAAAAAAATTAATAATTGTAAAATAATAGAAATTAGAATTTTAAATATAAAAATATTATATAAAAAAAATTATATTATATATAATATTAATAATTAAATTCAATTCTATTAAATAGTAATATTAATAATTATATATAAACAATAAGTTATATAATTATAGTAGTAAATAAATTAAAAAAAAAAAAAAAAAATTATTAAATTAAGTAATAAATATTATAGTAATAATATAATAAATAGATTTATTTTTTATTCTATACCTAAAATTTGTAGTTTAATATATATATATATTATTTATTGGCAAAAAAATTTAATACAAAGTAAACTTCAAAAATGAAATTCAGTACTTCTTTAATTACATTATTAGTTGCTTTAGCTAATCCTGCTTTAGTAAAATCTTATTCTTCTGGTGAAGAAGAATACGCTTGTTTGAAAAAAGTTTTAGATAATGGTTGTAACATTATTGAAATGGGTTATGAAGAAATACCAAAGAATCAATGTTCCCAATATTATAATGATTATTGTCATTTCATTCATACCAAAGGTATTGGAAGTATTGAAGAATGTAGTAGTTTAGATAGTTTATCCTTTGATGCTGTTGAAGACTATCTTAATTATATTTTAAAAATTGGATCAACCGGTTGTGATAATTATAAGCCTGTTGAAGTCATTAGTGGTCGATGTGGTGTTGTCTTTGGTAAATGTGGTTCAGAAGAATGTTGTAGTGAATACGGTTACTGTGGTAGATCTGAAAAACATTGTGGTGCCGGTTGTCAAAGTGAATTTGGTGTTTGTAATCATCAAGGTAATAAGGAAAATATTCCAGTTTCCACTGTACCTGATCGTTGTGGTCCTAGCTATGGACGCTGTCCAGGAGAAAATGAATGTTGTAGTAAATATGGTTATTGTGGTACTTCTGATGATCACTGTAAGGTAGATTGTCAATCAAATTACGGTTTATGTTTAGATAATAATTCTTCTACCACACCTGTCACTACCACTAAAACAAAATCAAAGGTCACCAGAACTACTTCCAAAAAGGTTCCTGTCTCTACTGTTAATGGTAAATGTGGTGCAAGCTATGGTGCCTGTCCAGAAAATGAATGTTGTAGTAAATATGGTTACTGTGGTACTGATAATGAATATTGTGGTGCTGGATGTCAAAGTGGATTTGGTATCTGTGGTACCACAAAACCAAAAGCTTCTACCACCAAAAAAAGTACTCCTACTGGTAAAACCACTGGTAAGTGTGGTCCAGGCTACGGTTCTTGTGCTAAAAACTACTGTTGTAGTAAATATGGTTACTGTGGTAACAGTAATGAATATTGTGGAGCTGGTTGTCAATCTGAATTTGGAAAATGTAACTAAGATAAAAAAAAATTAAAGAATAATAGTAAATGAAAAAAAAAAAAAAAAAAAAAAAAAAAAAAAAAATTTGTAATAATGTCTAAATATGATTAAAAATATTATGTATAATAATTATTATTTATTATATTTATATATATAATATTTTTATATTATATTATATTATATTATTTGTTTTATTTTTTTATTTTTTTTATTTTTTTTTTTTTTTTTGGAACATGATATATAGTAAAGGCTTATTTAATTAATATATCTTCAAAGTTGAAATATATATTAAAAACTTTTTAACCTTTTTTTTTTTTTACCTATTATTTTTTCCTTTTTTTTTTTCTTTTTTTATTATATAAATAATATAAATAATATGTTATTAAATTCATTAGTATTTTTTAAGTTTAATGTATATTTTTAATATTTTTATCTTTGATTATTAAACTTTTTTTTATTTTTTTTTTTTTGTTTATAATTATAATTATTTAATTATTTAATTCAATGTATTAAATATAATTTTTATTGTAATACAACAGCAATAACAAAAAAAAAAAAAAAAAAAAAAAAAAAAAAAAAAAAAAAGTTTAATGAATTAAAAAAAAAAATAATATTTTATGTTTTTTAATATATATATATGTAAGAAAAAAAAAAAGATATCATTTATAAATAAAGGTATAAAATAAAATAAATTAAATTAAATTAAAAAAAAAAAAAAAAATTAAAAACAAATATTTAAAGATAATTAGGTAGCTCTCTTGAGTTTCCTTTTTTTTTTTTTTTTTTTTTTTGATATTTAATGGTGATCATGTTAACGACACTTAATCTACATCCTATACCTGAAAATTTTTTTTTTTTTTTTTTTTTTAAATTTTTTGAACTTTTTTTTTTTTTTTTTTTTTTAATTCTTTATACCATTAAAATTTTTCCTTGATTAATTAAAAAATTTATTTTTATTATTATTATTAATATTTTTAAAAAAATTTATTATTATTATTATTATTATTTTTTATATTTTTCTTAATCTTTTACATACATTTTTTTTTTTTTTTTTTTTTTTTATTTTTTATCATTAAAAATTATATAATGTATTCTGCCTATGGTTGATTAGTGATTTTCACGCGTTATTCAATTTGTATACCATTTAACCTAAGATTGTCAAAAAACGTTGACATCGAAACCATAAGGTAAAGATGAAAATTTTGACACAAATTTCGAATGATAATTTAATTTAATTTTTTTTTTTTTCTTTTCTCCACATGGAGTTTATCATCGATGAATGGTAAGAGTTAAAGGCCATTTCGTCCTTGGAAATTCAAAATGTAATTTTTTTTTAAATATTAATGTTCAAAAAAAAAAATTTCATATATTTTTTATTTACATGTATATTTTTAATAAATATTATTAAATATAGTTTATTTCTAATTAATATTTATATATATAGAGCAATATAGAAATATAGAAATATAAAATTTATAAATATAATATATATAATATATAAAATAAATAAATATAAATTATAATATACAATATATAATATTTATATATATTATTTATCTTTATATATATTCAGAAATAACAATACTTAAATGATTTCTATTTAAGGTAAAAAAAAAAGATTTAAAATACTAGGTGCAAAGTACCTAACTTGAAAATATTACTGGGTACAAAAAAAACAAATTGAATTTTCAAACTTTCTATTTACTTGTATTTAATTATTATTTTATATGATTATTTAATTAATTAATTAATTAATTTAGTTATCTATTTATTTATTTATTTAGTTATTTATCTATTTATTTATTTATTTATTTATTTATTTTTTTTTTTTCATAGAAATTTTAAATTTTATTATTAAAGTTTTTATACAATTTTTTTTGTTTTGGTTTCTGACTTGTGTTATTATTTTTGAGGAAAATGATTAATCATTAATAACATTTATGGAATATATATTATTGTCTATTATAAATTTATATATATGTTTAAATTAACTATATATATTAATTTATATATTCATTTTTAATATATTGTAATACTAATTTAAAAAAAAAAAAAATTACAAAAAAAAAAATATATAATAAAGTTTACAAAAAAAATTAAAAATTAAATGTAAAATTTTAATAGTGAACTTATAATATAGTTTATTAAACTTTATTTTGTTTTAATTTTTTTTTTAATCTTTTTGTGTAATAATTTAATTTTTAATTTATATTGAATGATTTCAAATGAATTGATGAACTATAAATAATTATGTATTAACCATAAATAATTATATATTAAATTATAATAAAGTATTACATATTATGATGAATTATATATTATATATTATGATATATATGATATAATATATACTAATTTTAATTAAAAAATGTTTCAAATAAAAAGAAAAGAAAAATGGAAAAAAGAAAGTTCTAAGTTTATATTAAAAATAATTAAATAATAATAATAATAAAGAAGATTTATTTATTATCCATTTTAGAAATGTGGATGGAATCAAATGAATTTAAAGTTTAAGATGTCATATTTATTATCTATTAAAAGTTAAAAAAAAATTTTTTTTTATTCATTTAATATCTATATTATAAGAAAAAAACAAAAAAAGAAAAGAAAAGAAAAAAAAATAGAGAAAAAAAAAATTAACAATAAATAAATAAATAATAATAATAATATGAAAATTATATCATTCATTGTTTATAATAATGAAGAAAATAAAGTTTTATTAATATTATTATTAATTTATTTTTGTTATTATTTTTTATAATTATAATTATAATTATATTAACATTAACTTTTATATTTATTTAATAATTTCTTTAAAAAAAATTATATAAAGTTTTTTTACATTTATTTAATTTATTTCTTTAAAAAAAATATAAAGTTTTTTTACAAAGTGTAATTAACTTTTTTTTTTTATTAAAATAAATGTGGAGTTATTATAAATAATGAAAATTTATGATATAATTATTACCCTTTATCTTTTTTTAAAATAAATATATATATAATAAAAAGTTTATATTTATATTTATTTCATATTTTTTTTTATGTTATTCTTCTATATTTAGGCTTTATTTAATACACCATCTATTCTTCTATAGATAATATATAATATTAATAAAGTATAAAAATAAAGATAATACATAAAGTGAAGTTAAAAAAAAAAAAAGAATCATGTGTAACATCTTTCTTTTAATTTTTTTAATTTTTTTTCTTCCTTAATATGGAATTAAAATATATATATTAATTATATTCTTTATTTTTTTTTTTTTTACTAAGCATATTCATTACTCCTTAAATAAGTTCTTCATTCATTTCTTCATTATTTTTTCTTTATTCTTTTTCTTTTTCTTTATTCTTTTCTTTTTCTTTTTCTTTTTTTTTTTTAGCTTAAAATTAATAAAAAAATAAAGTTTGATATTCCATAACCAATAACCATCCTTAATTTAAATTAATTTTTAATTTTTATTTTTTTTTTTTTTTTTTTTTTTTGTCATTAAAAATTTTTTTTGTACTTTTTTTTATTTTATATTAAAATAAAATATATTAAAATAAAAAGGGATATTTAGAATAATAAAAGGATATATTATATAATCATGTATATATATGTTAATTTCTATATAATAATATGCTATATATTTATTAAGAATAATACAAAATAATAATAATAATAATAATTTAACTATTAATAAATTTAAAACAAAATTTTTATATTAATTAAAATTTTTAATTATTTCATTATTAAATATTTTAATAATTTATTTTTACCCAATAAAATTCCTTGGAATGAGAATGAAATTCTTGATAATAAAAAAAAAATATTATATATTTATATAGTATAAGGATAATAAAATGTGGATAGGATTATACAAAACCAAAATATTCATTATAATTTTACTAATATTTCTTTTAGCATTTTTTACTTTTTTTTTTTTTTTTACATACATATAAAATATTATTAATTACTTAATAAAAATTTAAATAAGTAAATAAATATTTATTAATTATTCATCTATTGATAGAATATATGAAAAACGATTTATTAATATCAAGTTAATATTAGATTATTAAAAAAAATTTTCATTTAAATTCAAAAAAAAAATTATTTTATTTTATATCTTATTCATTTATTCATTTATTTAAATATAGAATTTTATAACCATTTACTTTTTCTTTCTTTCCTTAATTTCATAATATTATATTGTAAAAATAAATAACAGAATTCCTATGTTTATTTATTATTGTAAAAATAAAAAATAAATAACAAAAATAAACACACTTATTTTAAAATTTGCTTATATTACTTGAGTTTTATTTAATTTAATTATATATATTTTATATATATTTTTTTTTTACATTTTTTTTTTACATTTTTTTTTATTTTATACTTTACTATTAATTTTTTACTTTTTCCTTTAAAATTTTCTAGTTTTTTATTTATTTTAATATTTTTTATTAATCATAAATTATTAAATTTAATATAAAAATAATAAAAATAATTTATATAAAGATATTTATTTTACATATATTTTTATTCTAAATTATATTTTTTATTATTTTTATACATTTAAAGAAATAAATTTTTTAATTCAAATTTTAATTTATAAAATTGAATTAAATAAAAAAGAAAAACTTATTTTCTTTGGTTTTTTTTTTTTTTTTTTTTTTTTTTTGAATACTAGACGAATGCTAATTCTTTTATTAAATTAACTTGGTTTTATATATATATATTTATTTATTTATTTATTTCTATTTAAAATAATAATTTTATTATTATTTTTTATTAAAATTATAATTATATTATTAATTATAAATAAATTTTTTTAATTCTTATCTTATTTTATATAAATAGAATTATAGAATTAAAATTAAAATTTAATTTTTTTTTTTCTTTCATTTTGAAAAGAATTCAAAACTTTAATAAAAAAAAAAAATAGTAAAAATTTTTTTTTAAAAAAAAAAGAAATGATTGCCGAATTTGTCTAAATTCAAAGAGTTTTTTTTTTTTTTTTTTTTTTTTGATAGGTTTTCTTTTTAATTTAGAATATTCGAATTTCATTAGGTTCATCAATGGATATTTTTTTGATTTGACTAGACAGCACTTTAAATCTTACAATTTTTTTTTATCGTTGAAAATTGTCTAAATTAAGTCATAGCTTTCAAATTTAAATTCAATAAAATATTAGCAGAAAAAGATTGCAGTAACTGTCTAACTCAAGACAGGGGTTTTGTTTTCATTATAATTTCATTTTTATTTAAAATTTGTTCATAAAAAATAAATACCTGATTCATTTTTAAAATAAAATTCAAATAAAAATATTGAATAGAATCCAATTCCATGGTAGTTATTATTTCCTTCTTTTCTTCTTCTTCTTTTTTTTAATTCATTTCCAATGGTTTTTAAAGATTCCAATGATGAGACTTTTAATTATTTTATTTACAATAGGATAACCTTAATAAAAATTTTCATTATTTCTTCTTTACTTGAATTTCTTCTTTTTTTTTTTTAATTTATTTCTTAATATTAATTATCAAAGATATTTAATTATTATTAAATTAAATAGCTTTTCTAATTTTTTTTTAAAAAGTTTAAAGTTCAAAACTTTCGAAAATTTTTCTTTTTTTTTATACTTTTTTTTTTTTAATTATATAATTTATATAATAATAAAATAAAATATAAATTATATATACATTGTATAAACAAAATTTTTATATGCATTAATTATGTTTTTAAATACTATATAAGAGTTTTAGTATTAGTGATAGAGTAAATTTTTCAGATAATTAATATTTAAAAAAAAAAAAATATATATATATATATATATATATATACAATATAAAATAAAATGCTTTAATCAATAATAAATTCAATAAAAGTTATAATAATATAATCAAATTTAAAAATAAATATGTTTATTTTTATTATTTCTATTGTTTTATAAAATAATAAGTGATGATAGGAAGTCTTTTAAAGTTTCTTTTATAATTTTTCTTTATTTAATAGATAATAATTTGTAATTACGAAAATAAAAAAAAAGTAAATGAATACAATATAAGTATATAAATTTTATATTTAAATAAAGGAATCAATAAAATATAAAATAAATAATTTATTTTTTATTGTATTTAATTTTTATTTTTATTTTTATATTTAAGGTTTATTAATAAATAATAATAGTTTTTGGTAATTATATTTTAACAGTAGTTAATCATGGTGTTGCATTTATTACTGATTTTTTATTAAAAAAAAATAAAAAAAATTGTACATATAAAAAAATTGTAAAAATGAAATTAATAATTTATTAAATATTAAATATAATTTTATTATTAATTATTTTAAAAATAAAAAATTTATTAAATTATTGCTTAAATTATATAATAGAGATACCAAACTTTACCATTAAATATTTTTTTTTTTTTTATAATTTTTTAATAAATATTAATTATCTGAAAATATTTACTCTACCCCTAATAATAAAACTCTTATTTACTATTTAAAAATTTAATTAATACATATAACCATTTTGTTTATACAATCTATTAATAATAAAATTATATTTAATATTTAACAAATTATTAATTTCATTTTTACAATTTTTTTATATGTACAATTTTTTTTTTTTTATTTTTTTTTTAATAAAAAATCAGTAATAAATGCGACACCATGATTAAAAAAAACTTTACCTTAACTGTTAAAATATAATTACCAAAAATTATTATTATAAATTAATAAACCTTAAATATAAAAATAAAAATAAAAATTATTAAATACAATAAACAATAAATTATTTATTTTATATTTTATTGATTCCTTTATTTAAATATAAAATTTATATACTTATATTGTATCCATTTACTTTTTTTTATTTTCGTAATTATAAATTATTATCTATTAAATAAAGAAAAATTATAAAAGAAACTTTAAAAGACTTCCTATCATCACTTATTTTTTTATAAAACAACAGAAATAATAAAAATAAGCATATTTATTTTTAAATTTGATTATATTATTATAACTTTATTGAATTTATTGTTGATTAAAGCATTTTATTTTATATTGTATATATATATATATATATATATTTATATTTTATTTTCTTTTCTACATTTTTTTTATTTCTATTTTATTATTAATTATTAGTATTTTATTTTAAAAAATTACTTATTTATTTTTATTAGTTTATTATTTTTACTATTATTAATATCATATTTAAAATAAAAATATCAAAAATAATATATAAAAAGAAATATTACTTTTCATATATTTCTCTTTATATTTTAATTTCTATTATTCTTATGTTAAATATATTTTATTTTATACATTTTAGAAATAAATTTTTTTAATTTATATTATAATTTTTAAAACTGAATTTAATAAAAAAAAAAAAAAAAAAACTTATTTTCTTTATTTTTTTTAATACTAGGCGAATGCTAATTCTTTTATTAAATTAACTTGTTATATATATATATATATATATATATTTATTTCTATTTAAAATAATAATTTTATTATGACTTTTTATTAAAATTATAATTATATTATTAATTATAAATAAATTTTTTTAATTCTTATTTTATTTTATATAGATAGAATTAAAATTAAAACTTAATGTTTTTTTTCTTTTATTTTGAAAAGAATTCAAAACTTTAATAAAAAAATATAAAAATATTTTTTTAAAAAAAATGAAATGATTGCTGAATTCGTCTAAATTTCAGAGAGACTTTTTTTTTTTTTTTTGATCGGTTTTCTTTTTAATTTAGAATATTCGAATTTCATTAGGTTCATCAATGGATATTTTCTTTTTTTTTTTTGATTTGACTAGACATCACTTTAAATCTTACAATTTTTTTTTTATTGCTGAAAACTGTCTAAATTAAATCATGGCTTTCAAATTCAAATTCAATAAGATATTAGCGGAAAAAGATTGCAGTAACTGTTTGACACAAGACAGTTACTGCAATCTTTTATAATATACATAAAAATAATTTTTTTGTTATAGTATTTAAAATTAATTTTTTTGTTCATAAGGATAAATATTAATAATTAATGGTTATTACTGCCATCAATTTTATAAAAAAAATAGTGAAGAAATAATTATAATAAAAGCATTAAAAAAAAAAATAAAATAAAGTAAAATACATAAAATAAAATACAATAATATACAATAAAATGAAATAATAATTGTAATAAAAAGAAGTATCGATAATATATTATTTTATTATAAATTAAAAGAAAGTAATTATTAATGAATTATATTTTAAAATCTCGAAAAGTTAATTAATGTTAATTAAATAAAAGAAAAAAAGTTAAATAAATATTAAAAAAAAAAATGTAAAAATTAAGGGTAAAAACGTATATTATTAATTTAGATGATATGGTTAAGGTGAACTTTAAATTTAAGTTTAAGATGAAGAAATCTTTAATAGGTTAATATAGTAGTTAAAAAAACTCTTTTCTTATTCGATTTAAATTATTTATAGTTTTTAGATTTATTGAATTCATTATTAATTTTTATTATTTTTGATTTCAATTTTCTATCTGTCAATCTGTCTGTCTATCTATCTATCTTTTTATCTATCTTATTTATTTATTTATTTATTTATTTATAGTATTTCGTTAGACTCTTTTATAATACATAATTATATGTGTATAAATAATTTAGTTTTATATTACTTCTAATTCATAATATTTTAAAGTCCTATGAACTAAAAATATTTATATAAATATATTTACAACTAAAAAAAAAAAAAAAAATTTATAATATTACATAATTCCTGTTGAATAATATAATTTTTTTTTTCTTAGTAATATTTATTCTATATATATTAAAATATAAAAATAAGGAAAATTTACATATATATATATAAATATATATTTTATTTAAAAAATAAGAAAAAATTAAAATTTTTATTTTTACTATATATATATATATACTTCTATCAAATTTATGTAATCTATGTTACTATTAAAAATAATGATAATCAATTATTTTATTTATAACCCTAAAATTTTGAATATATTTTATTTTGTTATCATTATTTCTTTTTAAATAATCTTTACTTTTTTTTTTTATGAAATAAAAATAAAAGTTTAATTGGAAATTCAAATATAAAACAATTTATTATTAAAAATTTAAAATTATCTATCAAAGAAATAAAATCATATATAATGATAATTATAAAGTTAATATGAAATACTATAATTAAATTAAAAATTACAAATTAAAAATTCACATTAAAAATATATATATTAAAAATAAAATAAAAATGGATATACTTTAAGGTAGAAATTATTATTTATAATCTAATAATAATAAAATAATAATAAATAATATAATAAAATTGATATTATGTATAAAACTGAATTATTAATATATAATTATTAATGCAGCCTTCTAAAAAAAAAAAAAAAAAAAAAAAAAAAAAAAAAAAAAATTAAAAAAATTAAAAAAATTAATATATATAATAAATTTGAATGTATAAAATATAAATGATATTTATTAATATAAATAGATAAAATATTTTATAAAAGAAAATACATTTACATTTTACATATATATATATATATATAATTAATAATTACAAAACTTTAATAATTAAAAGAAGAAAAAAAAATACCAAGTTTTCTGTGATGCGATGATAATAAAATTTTAAAATTAATTATAAAATTAAATTTATTTATGTCATTTCTGAAACAATGGATAAAAAAAAGATATTATAGAGTTACGTTGAACCTTTTTAATTAATATATAAAATTTAATTAAAATTATGACTATTTTTTTTTTTATAGTTATAATTAAATTATACTTTATAGCAACTTTATTTTTTTGTTATTAAATTATAATTTCTATTATTTTTTTTCTTTTGTTATTAATTTTTTTTTTTTTTATAACAATACATATTGAAATTATTCTCTATTCCTTAGGCTATTACTTTATAAATTATGAATTATACAATATAAATTACTTTTAAAAAATAATGCTTGTAAACCTTTCTTTTTAAAATTTTAAAATTAATAACAGTTATTATATATATATATATATTAGTATTACTCTATTACTTAATAAACTTTTTTAAAAATCATATGTTATAACCAAAAAATTGAATATAAGTTTTTCAATATTAATTATAATAAATAAAATTCTTATATTTAAATAAACCAAAAAAAATAAAATAAAAAAAAAAAAAAAAAAAAAAAAAAAAAAAAAAAAAACCAAAGAAATAGAAACCAAAGAAATAAAAACCAAAGAAATAGAAACCAAAGAAATAAAAACCAAAGAAATAAAAACTAAAGAAATAAAAACTAAAGAAATAAAAACTAAAGAAATAAAAACTAAAGAAATAAAAACTAAAGAAATAAAAACTAAAGAAATAAAAACTAAAGAAATAAAAACTAAAGAAATAAAAACTAAAGAAATAAAAACTAAAGAAATAAAAACCAAAAAAAAAAAAAATAAAAACCAAAAAAAAATAATAATAAAAAATAAAAACCTAAAAAAAAAAAGTAATAAAAAATTAAAACCAAAAAAAAAAAAAAAAAAAAAAAAAAAAAAAAAAAAGTTATTATGAAATAAAAGTATATTAAAAAATAAAATTATTATTATTATATTCCAATAATAATAATCTTTGAATATTTTATTTAATATTAATAGAATTAAATTAATAATAAAGTTTTTTATATTTAATTTAAAATTTTTTAATTAAAATTAAAATTCATTAAAAAAAAAACTTTTTTATAATTAACTCTTTTCTGTTAGGAAGAATAATTTTAAATTTTAGTTTCTTAATCTTTATATATAATATATTTTTTTTATCATTAAATATTAACTTTAACTGAATCTTATTAATTAATTAATAATATCAATATGGTTGGTACCTTTTTTTACTTCAAATTTAAAAGTTAGATTTTATAGATATATTATTTTTAAAAAGTAAATATAATAAATTTTTTTTTCTTTTATATTAATATTAAAATAAAAAAAAAGTTCACATGATAACTATAAATTAATATTCATTTATAATAAATTAATGCTAAAAAATATTTTAATTTACATACTGAAGAAAAAATTAATTACAGTATTTTTTTTTACTTTTTATTTTATTTTATTTTATTTCTTTTTAATAAAAATATTAATTTTTTTAATATATTTAAATCTCTCAGTAATATATTACAGTATATTATAATATATATTATTAAATAGAAATGATATAATAATTTGAATATAAAAAAATTAAATTTTTATTTTAAAATTTTAAGATTATTCTGTGATGCAAGAACTTTCTTGAACTTTAAATTAATAAAAAAATTAAAATAAAAAATAAAAATAAAAAATAAAAATAAAAAAATTAAAATAATAATAATAATAGTAATAAATATTAAGTTTAATAATAATTATAAAAATAGATAAAAAGATCGTATTCTAAAGTTGATAAATAAATATATTTGTTAATCATTTAAAGAATATACTATAAAATAAGAATATCAAACGTAATGCAACTCTTTACTTACATAAAATAGCTTAATTTATTTAATTTATTTAATAATAATTAATCAAAACAATCTAAAAAAAAAAAATTTTTTTTTTTTTATTTTTGTTAATTTTATTTAAACTAAAATCCAAAAATTTCAATTAAATTAAATTAAATTATTATAAAATTAAATAGAAGTAAATTAAATATAATATATTATTTAATTTTGAATAGTAATGAATAAATATATATATTTATATTATAAATAAATGGATATTTTAATATGTAATATATTATTTTCTATTTTATATTGATAAGTTATTTTAAGTTTGAAATATATACATTATTGTATAATTAATATATGAAAATAATTTCCTTTTTAATCATATTCCATAGTAAATTGTATTTAAATAATATATTAAACGCATTAACTAAATTGAGCATAATTTTATTAATCCAATAATAAATGGAATGTATTATACATTAAATTTATGATTAGATTTAATAATTTCATATATTCATATACTTTTTTTGTACTTTGATGGTTAGATAATTATTTGTAAAAAATAAATGAATATATAAATAAATAGTTTATATTTTTTTTATAATACATTCTGACAAATATCAATGAATGTGTAGATAAATATCAAAGAATTTCAGAAAAAATATATATATAAAAATACAGATTTTATATATATACGTATATATATATTTTTAATATAAATAAAATAATAAAACTATTGATAAATATAAACAAAAAAAAAACTTTAGTATAAGCATTAACTAAAATAAACTAGTCTTTTTTTTTTTTTTTTTTTTTTTTTTTATATATATATATATATAATAAACATTAAATTAAAAAAAAAATTAAATAAAATAATTAAAATTAAAGAATTACATAAATCATAAAAAGAGGAATTGAAGAATTATTTTATTAATTTAAAACAAAATAAAAGAAAAGAAAAGAAAAGAAAAAGAAAATCTTTAAGTTAATTCCAATTTCATAAATTTTAATTTTAATTATTTTTAAATATTTTTTAAATAAATAATACATAAATATTACTTAGACGAAAAATAAAAAAAAAAAAAAAAATACATATATATATATATAAATATTCTAGTTTTCAGTAAAAGCTAATAAATAAAAATGAAGATTTTTACTCTTGTTTTAACTTTATTTGCAACATCTATGGTTTTAGCTTCTACCTTAGATAATTGCAAATCAGAATTAAAGGGATATAGTAAGTGTATTTTTGATTATACAAAGATTTCTTCAAGAAAACTTGATCAATATTGTTCAACTTATAATTCTTCAGAATGCCAAAAATACATTGATAATCCAAAAAAATACGTACCATCATGTTTTAGTTTAGACAGTTCTTACAGAATTGATGATTTAATTCTTTTAAATTATAAAAAAGCTTTATTGAATTTAATATGTCAAAAAGATAATAATGGTAATACATGTTCTATTAGTGAAATATTCTTTGGTAAAGATGTCAGTAGTAATAGTAATGTTAAAAAAATTGTTGATGCTACATGTGCTCAATCAAAATGTAGAGATAAATATATTGAATTTTTAAATGCAAAATATAAACTTGGTGAAAGTAATGATGGTAGTAATTATGGAATATCTAATATTAATCTTAATACTATTTCTAAAATGAAAAATTATATGGAATCCGGAGAATGCATTAATAAAAACCCTTCAAATACTACAAGTATTAAAAGTAATACTTCTACCAGAAATATTCCAACATCTACTGTTTCAGGAAGATGTGGTCCTGAATATGGTGCTTGCTCGAAAGAAGGACAATGTTGTAGTAAATATGGCTACTGTGGTACAAGTTCTAGTTATTGTGATTCAGGTTGTCAAGTTGGATATGGTAATTGTTCCAATAATGTACCTCCAAGTGAAACTACAAAACAAATTACTACGACTACCACTACTAATGCTAAAAAACCAACATCAACTGTTCCTGGTAAATGTGGTGAAGGTTATGGGGCTTGTCCAAAGGCTGAACAATGTTGTAGTAAGTATGGTTACTGTGGTATTTCCCCTGCTCACTGTGATAGTGGATGTCAAAGTGAATTTGGTAGATGTAATAATACAACTAGTAAAACAACAAAGAAAACTACTACTACTACCACTACTAAAAATAGAACAACCACTACAACAAAGAAAACCACAACTAAAACTACCTCTTCTACTACTAAAAATAGAACTACCACTACTACAAAGAAAACCACAAAGAAAACTACCTCTTCTACTACTAAAAAGAGTACTACCACTACTAATAAAATAGCAACAGCTACAGTTTCCGGAAGATGTGGTGGAAGATATGGTGGTGCTTGTGCTAAAGCTGGTACCTGCTGTAGTAAATATGGTTATTGTGGTACTGGTAGTGATTACTGTGGTTCTGGTTGTCAATCTGCCTTTGGTGTTTGTTATTAATAAATGAATAAAAATGTTATTGTGAAAACGAATCGAACCAAAATTAAAAGAAAAAGAAAAAAAAAAAAAAAAAATAGTAATCATTCAAAAATTATTAACCTAATATTACTATTAAAAGATGTATAATTAATTAATTAATTAATTAATTAATATTTTTTTTTATTAATAACTCCTATCCATATAAATATTTATTTATATATATATATATATTATTATTTTCACATTATCTTAATTTTAGATATACAACTTTTATTAATATATATTAATTTAAAAATTAGTAAAACATATATTTATATATATACTTAAAATTTAATAATTAGTATAATTTTGTTATATATAATATATTTTAGTAAAGTTTTATTATAAACTGATCTATCCATTTGTTTTAATATTAATTTTTATAAATTTATGATAATTATAATGACAACAATATATATTTTTAGTTTATTTTTACTTTTTTTTTTTTTTTTTTATATTTTATTATTATTATTTTATTTTTTTTTTTAATTTGAAATATTATATTATTAAATATCTATTTTTATCATTTAATTCATATTTAATTTTATATCATACTTTAATTTTTAATATTTTTATAATATATATATATATATTTTTTATATATTTTCTTATTTATATAATTATATTTTAATTTTTTTTTTTATTTTTTTTTATTTTTATTTTTTTATTTTATTTTATTTCTTTTTTTTTTTTTTTTTTTTTAATTTTTGAAATAACCTATTATATATTTATAATAATATTTTTTTTATAGAAAAGAAAATTAAAAAAAAAAAAAAAAAAAAAATAAAAAATAAAAAATAAAATAAAATAAAATAAAAAATATAAAATAAAATGTAAAAATAAAATAAAATAAAATAAAATAAAATTAAAAATTATAATAATAATAATAATAATAATAATAATAATAATAATAATAAAGAGAGAGAGAGAGAGATAAAGATATATTATATTATTGTTGAATTTGGAAATAAAATGAATATTAAATTTTATTAACTATACAACTCTATAGATAATTTTAAACCTTTTTTTTTTTTTTTTTGATAATTTTTTATTATTGATTAAATTGATTTAGAAAAAATATTAAAAAAAAAAAAATTTTTTTTTTATTATTTATGATTTATTATTTATTATTAATTATTTATTATCTATTATTTATTATTTATTATTTATTATTTATTATTTATTATTTATTATTTATTATTTATTATTTATCATTTATTATTTATTATTTATTATTTATTATTTATTATTTATTATTTATTATTTATGAAAAATCATATTCTATTGATAATAAAAATAATATAAATGGGAAAAGTTAACCAGTTCGCAAAGTGGTGTATTGATATAAATAAATGAATGAATAAAAAAATAAAAATTCAAAAAAAAAAATTTTTAATTTAATAATCAATATTTATTTGATAATAATTTTTAAAAGTAATATTCATTGATTATAACTATAATAATATTTAATTATAGAGATATTATTTTGATAGTTTGTAAAAGAATCATTAAATAATTACTTATAATATTTAATTATAAAAATAGATTTATAAAGATATATTTTAATATTTTGTAAAAAATATATATATATATATATATATATAGATATTTAGATAGATATTAAACTAATTTTTAATTATAACACTGTATATTTTTATATTTTGTAAAAAAAAAAAAAATGATATTACAATAACACTATTTCATTTATAAAAATAAGATTTTTAAAATAATAATATGAATAATATTTAATTTTATTGATTTATTTATTCATTTAATAATTTTCAATTTGGCGAAATGCCTCATTCTCAATAAAAATTAGAAAAAAAAAAATAATAATAAAAAATAAAATAAAATAAAATAAAATAAAATAAATATTTAATATTTAGATTATCATTAAATATTATTTGTTTTTTATTTCTTAAAGTAAAACTTATCATTACTATTTAATTAAAGGATGTTTCTAAATCATATAAAAAATTTTTTTTTATAAATTTATTATCATAAATATTTACAAATAATAAATTTTATATATTATTTTATTTTTAGTTTAAATAAAATATTTATATATATATTATAATAAAATAAAGGACATTAATATAGTAATTTTGCTTTTATTTATTTATTTATTTATTTATTTATTTATTTATTTATTTATTTATTTATTTATTTATTTATTTATTTATTTATTTATTTATCTATTTTTTTTATATATTTATTTATTTATTTATTATTTTTATTTTCAAATTTTTCTTTATATGATTTTTTCAATAAAAATAATAAAATAATTAAAAAAAAATTTTTTTTTTTTCTTCTTATTTTACACTTGTAATAAATAAATGTAAATTTATTTAATAAATTATTATTTATTTATGTTTTACATTTACATTTATTATTTATAACAATGGTTTTAGTCTTTAGTTTTAGATATATTTTATATTTTATATTTTATATTTTATATTTTATTTTTTATTTTTTATATTTTATATTTTATATTTATATTTATATTTATATTTATATTTTATATTTATATATATTTAATATTTTTTATTTATTTTTTTATTGATATTTTATTTTTATATATATTTTTATTTCTAAAATTATTTAATCATTTTCACTATATACATTTATTCTATAAAATCATACATAATTTTTAATTTTGTTTGATTTAATTTTTTTTTTTTTTTTTATATTATATTATATAATTATTTACTATATGATAGCCTTCATCGAAAAATAAAATTAAATATATTTTTCAATAAAGTTTTTATTTTATTTTAATTTTTTTTTTTTTTTTTTTTTTTTTTTTTTAAATTCTTAATTTAAATTATTCATTATGATAACCTTTATCGAAAAATAAAAAATTTTTTTTTTCAATAAAGTTTTTATTTTTTTTTTTTTTTTATTCTTAATTTAAATTATTCATTATGATAACCTTCATAGAAAAACAAAAACAACTTTTCAAAAGTTCTATTTTCATGTTAAGGAATTAATAATTTTCAATAAACAATATATTATTCAAACATAATTTTAAAAATATTATTTATATTCCTTTTTTTTTTTTTTTTTTTTGTATTTATTATTTTCTTTCTTTCTTTTTTGATAGCTTTTCCTCATTTGAATTTTTAAATATTTTTTTTTAATTCTGTTTTATATTATTTATTATTTTGTTTTTGCTTTTGTTTTTGTTTTTGTATGTTTATTTGTTTATTTGTTTTCTGTTTTGTTTTGTTTTGTTTTTTTAATTCTTTTTTGTTTTTTGTTTTTTTGTTTTTTTGTTTTTTTTGTTTTAGTTTTAGTTTTTCCTTTTCTATATATTTATATAATATTTATATTATTTTTTGTTATTTTGTTTATTAAATAATTAGTAATTATATTTTCCTTCCTCTCCATGGTTGAATTTAATCAATAATAATTGATTATCTATAGGAATTAATATTTATCCCATTTCATATTTTCAATAGTTAAATTACATTCGTCAAGACAAGGTGTCATGGAATAGTAGAGACATAAATTGACACCATTTTCGTTGGTTAAAGGATTACCATTCGCATTGTAAACTTCAATAGAATTAGAGTAGGAGCCACCATACATAAATTTATGTTGAGCCTTGGAACAATCAACGACACTAAGGAAGTTGTAACCTTTACCATTGGTATAGGTACCCAAATCTAAACAATAGTTGGTGGGTTCCCCAACAGTATCATTGACTCCGTCAGATAAATATAAAAGTGAGGGAGAATTGTCAGAAGTTACAAACCATGTGTGATACTTGCCACTTTCAGTGTCGCTTAATTCATAGATATTAAAATTATTATGTTCTTTCAGCTCTTTAACACCTAAGAAATAGTTGGTGATACCGGATAAGGTACCTTTAAATTTTACAGGTGTATAGGTTGTGGACAGTTGGTATTTATCCCATTTCATATTTTCAATAGTTAAATTACATTCGTCAAGGCATGGGGTCATCGAATAGTAGAGACATAAATTGACCCCATTTTCATTGGTTAAAGGATCACCATTTGCATTGTAAACTTCAATGGAATTAGAGTAGGAGCCACCATACATGAATTTATGTTGTGCTCTCGAACAATCCACCACACTAAGGAAATTGTAACCTTTACCGTTGGTATAGGTACCTAGATCTAAACAATAATTGGAGGGTTCTCCAATATCATCGTTGGCTCCATCCGATAAATATAAAAGAGAAGGAGACTTGTCGGAGAGGACATGCCATGTATGATACTTTGCACTTTCAATATCATTTAAGTCGTAGATATTAAAGTTATCATGTTCTTTCAGCTCTTTCACACCTAAGTAATAGTTTGGGGTACCTGTTAAGGTTCCTTTAAATCTTAGAGGGATAGAGTTTGTGGTAAGAGTAGCTTTTTCCCAACGCATATTCATGTCATTTTCGGAATTCTTACACTTATCAATACCAGGAGTCATCGAATAATAGAGACATACATCATCTCCATTTTTATCCTTGAGATGATCTCCATTCTTCTTGTAGACATCAATGGAATTTTCTAAAGATTCCCCAAACATAAATTTGTGTTGAGCCTTAGCGCAATTAACAACACTAAGGAAATTGTAACCTTTACCGTTCGTATAGGTACCTAAATCTAAACAATAATTGGTGGGTTTA
Organism: Neocallimastix lanati (nom. inval.); assembly: GCA_016946835.1. Lineage (NCBI taxonomy): Eukaryota > Fungi > Neocallimastigomycota > Neocallimastigomycetes > Neocallimastigales > Neocallimastigaceae > Neocallimastix > Neocallimastix lanati (nom. inval.). The sequence goes on along the minus strand of JACVTC010000001.1, from coordinate 3,392,771 downwards.
CCGATGTCGTCATTGGCTCCATCCGATAAATACCAAAACGAGGGATATTTAACAGAGGTCACTTGCCATGTATGATATTTGGCACTTTCAGTATCGTTTATTTCATAAATATTAAAATTATGATGTTCCTTTAACTCCGGAACACCTAAATAATAGTTTGGCGCATACTCTAACGTTCCTTTAAATCTTAGAGGGGTATAGGTGACTTTGAATATGTAGTTATCCCAATGCATATTAACATCGTCATTTCCGGAATGACGACATTTATCGACACTGGGAGTCATCGAATAGTAAAGGCATAAGTCATTACCATCCTTATCTTTAAGGTGATCTCCATTCTTTCCATAGACATCAATAGAATTTTCAAATGATTCGCCAATCTTGAATTTATGTTGAGCTTCAGAGCAATACACAACACTCAGATAATTGTAACCCTGACTATTGGTATAGTAACCTAAATCTAAACAATAATTGGTGGGTTCACCAACCGCTTCATTGGCTCCATCCGATAAATATAAAAGGGAAGGAGAAGTAACGGAGAGGACATGCCATGTACGATATTTTGCACTTTCCATATCATTTAATTCATAAATATTAAAATTACCGTATTCTTTTAGTTCAGGAACACCTAAATAATAGTTTATTGTATTTTTTAGGGTTCCTTTAAATCTTATAGGGGTATAGGTTTGCGAAGGCGTATATTTATTCCAATGCATATACATACTTTCCTCCAAATTATTACATTTATCAATACTGGGTGTCATGGAGTAGAAAAGACATAAATTATTACCATCCTTATCTACTAAATGGTCACCATTATTCATGTAAACATCAATGGAATCAACTAAAGATGCCCCAAACTTAAATTTATGTTGTGCTTTGGAGCACCTAACCACACTAAGATAATTATAGCCTTTTCCATTCGTATAGGTACCTAAATCTAAACAATAATTTGTAGGTTCACCAATCTCCTCATTGGCTCCATCAGATAAATAGAGAAGGGATGGAGCGTTATCGTCAGAGATGACATGCCAGGTATGATATTTAGCACTGTCAACATCATTTAATTCATAGATATTAAAATTATCACGTTCCTTCAATTCCGGAACACCTAAATAATAATTTGTTGTATAGGTTAATGCTCCCTTAAATCGGATAGGTGTATAGGTCACGGTAGGTGTAAATTTATTCCAATGCATATTCGATTCCTCTTCTAACTTATTACATTTATCAACACTTGGCGTCATTGAGTAATAAAGACATAAATCATTACCATCCTTATCCTTAAGATGATCGCCATTCTTCCTGTAGACATCAATAGAATTTTCTAAAGATTCCCCAAACATAAATTTGTGTTGAGCTTTGGAACAATAGACAACACTAAGATAATTATAGCCTTGACTATTAGTGTAAGTACTTAAGTCTAAACAATAATTCGTTAATTTACCATTATCGTTATAGGCTCCATCCGATAAGTACAGAAGAGAAGGCGAATTAATCGAGGTTACCTGCCAGGTATGATATTTTGCACTTTCCTTATCATTTAATTTATAAATATTTAAATTATAATATTCTTTTAATTCAGGAACACCTAAATAATAGTTTATTGTATTTTTTAAAGTTCCTTTAAATCTTATATGGGTATACGTTGCTGTCGGTGTATATTTATCCCAACGCATATTTATATCACTTTCTAAATTATTACATTTATCAACACTAGGAGTCATTGAGTAATAGAGACATAAATAATTACCATCTTTATCGGTTAAATGATCCCCATTGTTCTTGTAGATATCAATAGAATTCTCCAAAAACTTTCCAAACATAAATTTATGTTGAGCTTTGGAGCACCTAATCACACTAAGATAGTTATAACCTTGATCATTAGTAGATATACTTAAATCCAGACAATAATTCGTTGGTTCACCAATATCGTCATTGGCTCCATCAGATAAGTAGAAAAGGGAAGGAGAATCATTAGAGAAAAGATACCAGGTATGGTATTTTGCGCTATTAATATCATTTAATTCATGAATATTAAAACTGTCATATTCCTTCAATTCCGGAACACCTAAATAATAGTTCCTTGTATCTTTTAAAGTTCCCTTAAATCGTTCTGGTGTATAAGTGGCTGCCGGTGTATATTTATCCCAATGCATATTCATAGCATCCTCTATATTATTACATTTATCAATACTGGGTGTCATGGAGTAGAAAAGACATAAATTATCACCGTTTGCATCCACTAAATGATTACCATTGATTTTGTAAACATCAAGAGAATCAACTAAAGATTCCCCAAACATAAATTTATGTTGAGCCTTAGAACAGTCAACCACACTAAGATAGTTATAACCTTTATTGTTGGTGAAGGTACCCAAATCTAGACAATAATTCGTAGGTTTACCAATGGCATCGTTGGCTCCATTGGATAAGTATAAAAATGAAGGAGAATTGTCAGAAACGATATGCCAAGTATGATACTTGGCACTTTCAACGTCATTTAATTTATAAATATTAAAGTTGTTATGTTCTTTCAATTCTGGAACACCTAAATAATAGTTTGTCGTACCCGTTAAGGTTCCTTTAAATCTTACCGGGGTATAGTTTATTGAAGGAATAAATTTGTTCCATTTCATATTTTCAATAGTTAAATTACATTCATCAAGGCTGGGAGTCATCGAATAATAGAGACATAAATTCACGCCATTATCATTGGTTAAAGGATTACCATCCATCGTATAAACTTCAATAGAATTAGAGTAGGAGCCTCCATACAAGAATTTATGTTGAGCCTTCGAACAATTAACAACACCAAGGAAGTTGTAACCTTTACCATTGGTATATGTACCTAAATCTAAACAATAGTTGGTGGGTTCACCAATCGCATCATTGGCACCATCGGACAAATATAAAAGGGAAGGAATATTAATGGAGGAGACATGCCATGTATGATATTTAGCACTTTCAATATCATTTAATTCGTAGATATTAAAGTTATTATGCTCTTTCAATTCCGGTACACCCAAATAATAATTTGTTGTATAGGATAATGCTCCCTTAAATCGGATAGGTATTGAGTTTGTTGTGAGCGAAGACTTATCCCAATGCATATTTATTTCATTTTCGGAATTCTTACATTTATCAATACTGGGTGTCATCGAATATAAAAGACACACATTATCGCCATCTTTATCCGTGAGATGGTCGCCATTCATTTTGTAGACATCAATAGAATCGACTAAAGAGTCTCCAAACATAAATTTATGTTGAGCTTTGGAGCAGTCAACCACACTAAGATAATTATAGCCTTTACCATTGGTATACGTACCTAAGTCTAAACAATAGTTGGTGGGTTCACCAATATCGTCATTGGCACCATCGGACAAATATAAAAATGAAGGAGCATTAATAGAGGTGACATGCCATGTATGATATTTAGCACTTTCGGTATCATTCAATTCATAAATATTAAAATTGTTGTGTTCTTTCAATTCCGGAACACCCAAAAAATAATTTACTGCATTATTTAAAGTTCCTTTAAATCTCATAGGAATATAGGTTGCTGTAGGTATAAATTCATCCCAACGCATGTTTATATTGTTATCTAAATTTCTACATTTATTGATACTAGGAGTCATGGCGTAATAAATACATAAATAATCACCATTTTTATCGGTTAGATGATTGCCATCCTTTTTGTAAACATCAATGGAATCGTCTAAAGATTCTCCATACAGAAATTTATGTTGAGCCTTGGAACATTCAACTACACTAAGATAATTATAGTCTTGATCATTTAAATAGGTACTTATGTCTAAACAGTAACTGGTGGGTTTTCCATTATCATAAAAAGTACCATCAGATAAATATAAAAAGGAAGGAGCATTATCTGAGACTACATACCATGTACGATATTTAGTACTTTCAATATTATTTAATTCATAAATATTAAAATTATTATATTCTTTCAATTCCGGAACACCTAAATAATGGTTTGTTGAGATTCCTTTAAATCTTATAGGTGTATAAGTTGCTGTGAGTACATATTTATCCCAATGCATATTTTCATCATTTTGAGAATTATTACATTTATCAATACTTGGAGTCATGGAGTAATAAAGACATAAATAATTACCCTTTTTATCCTTTAAACGATTACCATTCTTCGTGTAAACATCAATAGTATTATTTAAAGTTTTTCCATAGAGAAATTTATGTTGAGCTTTAGAACATTCAACAACACTAAGATAATTATAGCCTTGACCATTTAAAGAGATACTTAAATCTAAACAGTAATTTGTTGGTTCTCCAATATTACCAAAAGTACCAGTGGATAAATATAAAAGTGAAGGTGTTTCATCACTGGAAATATGCCACGTACGGTATTTTGCACTAGTTGAATCCTTTCCATTACTAATAGAAATTTTAGTGTATTCTTTTAATTCCGGAACTCCTAAATATTGATTAGAATCATTATTTAACATACCCTTATATTTGACAGTTGTATATTTAAGATCAACATTATATTTGTTCCAACTCATATTTTCCTCACTACTTGAAAGGCTACATTTATCAAGTTTTGGAGTCATTGAGTAAAAAAGACATAAGTCATTTTTATCACTATCAGTAAGATGATTATCATTCAAATCGTAGACATCAATAGAATTTGAAAAGGACTTTCCATACATAAACTTATGTTTGGCATTGGAACACTTCACAATACTAAGAAAATTATATCCATTACCATCTGTAAAAGTACCTAAATCTAAGCAATAGTCTGAGGGTTCTCCCATATTACCATAAACACCATTAGATAAATATAAAAGAGAAGGTTTAATTTTAGATTCCACATGCCATGTACGATACTTTGCACTTTGAGCATTTGTTAACTCATATATATTGAAATTATCGATTTCTTTCAATTCTGGAACACCTAAATAATAATTTTCGGTGTAGCTTAGATTACCTTTAAATTTTAAAGTTGGATACTTTGAATTAAAAGGTTCCATATTTTCCTGGCTATATACAACAGGTATAGCTTCAAGAGGATTTTCATTATGTCCTACTATAGCAAAATCTCCAAGATAGTTAGCTCCCAATGATTCATTCCATATATTTTGATCATCATTTGCAAATTTAATAGGATTACCATTCAAACCACCATTACTATTTGAGGCAATTCTTAAATAGAGTCTATAATTTCCATTTTTCATTCCGTTAGGAAGTATACCTTCAATATGAATTACAGTTGTATTTTTTGACCACCACTGGCGTGGATCACTATTAGTAATCTTTAATGAATTAGTTAAATCATATCTCCTATCATTATTATCTGTCATGATAACATAAATTGATTTTTGCTTTATAAGATTAGCAAATCCTACATTTTCAATACTAATTTCGGCACCAAATATTCCATTACTCTCAGCTTCTGTGGTAAGACGAACACTTCTTACAACATATCTATAACCAAGATGATTTTCAATATATTTCAATTCGGTTTGTCCTTCATAATTACCGAAAAAATCGGTACATTTTCTTGATCTCAAAATACTAAGAGCATCTTCATAGAAACGGGAATTTAAATAGCTCGTATGTGTTTTAAAAGCTTCAGTACTAATTTGCTTACCATCAATTTTTATGTCACCCATGAATTGATTTGTATAATTTCCAAATTCACCACCAAATAATGCATGGGTTGCTTGATTAGATATCCATTCTATTTCATTATCCCTGTTTTTATATGTACCAATGTCATCACTTGACGAAAAATAGGCATCATTAAAAATACCAATTCTGTATCCTGGTTCACCTGAAGACGATTTATGTTTTGAGATATCAGATATTTTAATATTAAGAATATCTTCATAAAAATTGATATATTGCTCTGGAGTTCTTACACTTACTGTAATTGATTCATTTAAAATTTCTAACCATTTTTTTATTGAATTGCTAATAAAGCTTCTTTTACTATTTTGAATATCAGTAACATCACTCTGAAACATTTCACCATAAATACCAAATAATCCACATTCAACAGAGGCGATAATATCATCGTAAAAATTTAAGATGCTTTTTACTTGATCTAAATGCTCTAATACCTTTGTGATATCAGGCTCATTAGTTTTATTATCACCATTAAAATCTCTATGATATGCAAATCTAACAACTACAGTTTGGTGATTTTCTTTTAATTTTTCAAAAACCGAAATTAAATAATTAATGGCATCCTCATTTAAATTATTGTTTTGAAAATCAGAAATGTCTATTAAAAGACGAACTAAATTTGAAAGTGGTATAAAGCTATTCGTATCATTGCTATTCACTTTTAATAAGATAAATCCTTGTTCATAAAAACCTATATAAGGATTAGCAACTACAGAAAGAGTTTCTTCATATTTAATGAATTTTACTGATTGAAGTTCAATGTCAGATTTTTTATATAAAATATTTTTTTCATTTTCAGTGGTTTTATTTGAAATTAGGTCCAAATCTAAATATATTTCCTTTTCTGGAGAGTTTCCATTTTTAGATATTTCATGATAATAATCATAATTTTCAGAGGACAGGTTATAAACATAAGAATTTAGAGTAGGTTTACAGTTTATCCCTATATTATTACTAATTATTAATGATGAAAATAATATTATATTTTTTAAGTTAAATATTTTCATTTTTATATTTATTAATATATTTCAGCATTTAATAATTAATATATTAATAATAATTTCATAATTAAATTTATATTTATAATTTAATTATTTTTTATTTTTTATTTTTTATTTTTTTATTTTTTATTTTTTGTATTTTTTATTTATTTATTTATTTATTTATTTATTTATTTATTTATTTATTTATTTATTTTTATTTCTGATTTTATTATTATTACTATTTTTACAAATTTTAAAATAGAAATAATTTATTTTTATTATATAATATTAAATATTCAGAAAAAAAAAAATAAATAAACAACAAAAAAACAAAAAAGAAATGATAAATAATATAAAAAAAAAAAAAAGATAAAATAAAGTAGCTGAAATTATATCTTTTTATAGTTTTTAATAAGTAATTAATTAATAATGACAATGATAATAATTACTATTATTATATTGATTATCATTATGATTAATATATTTTATTAAAAAATGACTCTTGGAATTTTTAATATCAATAATAAATTAATTAAATTAAAAAAAATAATAATGATAATAATAACTTTTTTGGTTATTTTTTGAATTATATGAATAATATATTAATTTTAATTAAATAAAAAAAAATTAAAAATGCTTAAACAATCTTACTGAATATAAAGATTTAGCAATAAAAACTATTCTAGTATCAATATTTAACATGATTTTTTTATTTTTGTTCAAAAAAAAAAAAAAAAAAGAAGTTTATTATTAAAGAATTAGTAATATTATATCATAAATATAAAACAATATTGTTTTTTTTTGTTTGTTTTGTTTTTCTTTTTTTTTTTTTTTTTCTGAATAAGAATAAATAAAATAAAATTTTATAAATTTATAATATTAAAGTTTTCATCAATTTAAAAATCATGGAAAGAATACTTTTTCTAATATATTGCATGAGGAAACTAAAAAACTTTATTAATTAAGATTTATTGAATAATTATTACTAAAACTTTATTTATTAAAAAATTTAATATAGATTTTAATATATTTATATAATATATAATTTAATTTATCAATTCTTTCCACTTGCGTATACCAAAAAAAAAAATAATAACAATAATAATAATAAATAAAATAATAAAAAATAAAAAATAATAATAATAATAAATTTAAATTATTATCATATTTTAAAAAAAATATTTAAAATTTAAAGTTTGTAATTATTACTAATACTGATATAATAATAAAATCATAAAAATATTGTTAATTTATAATTCTTTTAAAAAGTGATGTTCAATATTATAATATATAGAAATACTTTTTTTTTTTTTCTTTAATATAATGATATAAATAAAAACTTTGTTTTTTTTTTTTTCTTTAATTATTTATTTTCTATTCTCTTATTTCTAATAAAAATAAAAATAACCACATTATTATTTATCTAAAAAAAAAAAAGAATATAGGATTATTAGAATCTTCTATATTTCAAAATAACAATAATAAAAAAAATTGAAATTTCTGTTTATTTTTTTATTTATTTATTTATTTATTTATTTATTTATTTATTTATTTATTTGTTTGTTTGTTTGTTTATTTGTTAAATTACAAAAGAAATATAAAACTACATATTATTAAAATTAGACGAAAGAAAATTTATAATAACAAAAAATAATATAATTATTCGTTTCAAATTTGTGATATATATATGTACGGAACAAAATATGGTTTTAAATCTTATTTATATTAAATTTATTTTTATTAAATATTTTTAATCAAAGTTTACTATTCTAATTCTAATTCTAATAATATAGATACAAAATTAATTATATTTATGAAATATTATTTCTTAATACTTAAATAAAAGATACATGTATTCACTTTTTTTTTTTTATCATATTATTTTGTTCTTACTTCTTTACTTTATTTATCATATTATTATTATTTCTTATAAACTATTTACTGCACTTGCTTTTGTAAATATAGTTATAAATTTCTATTTTATTTATTTTTATCTCCAATTTCCTTTTTTCCTTTTATGTTATTTAATAAATTAATATTCTATTTATTTAATTTTTCTAAACTTTTTTTTAAAAAAAAAAAAAAAAAAAAAAAAGTAAATAAAGAAGTGAAAATATAAAAAAGAACTCTTTACCATTTTTTTATTTCAAATATATTATCACATATATTATTATTTTAATCTAATGCATTGAAAACATTTTATATTCAAGCTTTTATTATTAATATTATTAGTAACATTAATTTTTTTTTTTTTTTTTAATTTTTCAAATTAATATTATTGTCATCATTAATTTTAATTTTAATTTTTGGATTTTACAAATTAATTTTTATTATTTTCATTATTTTTACAAATAAAAATTTTTCATAGTTCTCCCGCAATTTTTGTTATATTTTTTTAAATAATAATAAAAATAATAAAAATTAATTTTATTATTATTATTGCTATTTTATTGCTATTTTATTGCTATTAACAAATTTTAATATATTATCTATATTAATTATACACATATCATTAATTTAACATATAAAAAATATAAAAAATATAAAAAATATATAAAAAATTTTTGTGGATTATTATTTAGTAAAATATTTGTTAACAAATAATATAACAGTTTATAATCTACATTAATTAATTTAATAAAATATAATTTATTAAAGTTTTTAAAATTTATTCTTATTATATTAATTACTTTATTTATATCCATATTATTAATATATTAATATTAATTATTATTATTAATATTATTATTATTTTTGTTTTATTTATTTTATTTATTTCCATAATATTATTATTATTATTTTTTTTTATTATATGTTTTATTACTATATTAATAATAATTTTTATTCACATTAAAATGTTCTTTTTTTTTTTAAACATTATATTAATTATTTTCTTTTTCATAAATTATTTCACAATCATTTTCTTTTATATTATTGTTTATTGTTAATTTCATTAATTTCTTTTTCTATTAGAAAAAAAATTTTTTCAATTACAATTTCTTTCACTATTAATGATTTTATTAACAATTTTTTAATGAACTAAGCCTTCTGGATTAATCCTTCTAATATCAAAGTTCATACGTTTTCCCAGAAAATATTTTTTTAAGGTAAAACATTCTATAAGTAAAGATTATTAAAAAAGATAAATTCATCTGTGAGAAAATTAGTAACCTCGATAACAGAGAATACTAACAAAGACTCCCAATATTAACTAGTACTGTTGGAGAAAATCTTTTATTAATCTTGTCTAAAGTGATGTTGATAGATGATAGAGATATTAATAATACACATGTTTAGTTTAAATAAAAAAAAATAATGTCAAAAAAGAATAAAATAAAATAGAATAAAAAAAAAACTTTTTTTGGTAATTATTTCTTGTGTTTTTGTTATTATAAAAAAGTTAAGATTTATAAATTATAAAATGTATAATATAAATTATAAAGAATCAATAATATTATTCGTATCACAATTTTTATCTTATTATTATTTAAAGTTTGATTAATTTTTAAATTATTAATTTTGTAATATAATTATTAAAATTATTGAGATTTTTATTTTGTGTTACATCATTAAAGATTATGACATTTTGATTAGTTCATCTTATTATATAAAATATAAAATATATATAAAACAAATAAATTTTTTTTTTACAAATAAAAAAAAAAAAAAAAAAAAATTAATTAAAAAATTTTGAATATAGTATTATGCAACTAAATTTAAATTAGTTTATTTGTGGAACTATTAAAATAATTAAAAAATATAAAAATTTAACAAATCCAAAAAAAAAAAAATTAAAACAAAAAAAAGGATAAGAATTTATGTTATTATAAAATGAAACGATTTATTATATTATCTAATTTTATGAGTTTTTTTTTTAACTTTTCATTCAATAAGTTTTCTCCTTTTTTTTTTTTTTTTTTTGGTTTCATATTTAAATATTATATTATTATTTTATAAACTTTATGTTTTTCAAACTTTTTATTAAACTTTTTTATAAAATATTAAAGATCTATCTTTGGTACTATTACATTCCTTTTTTTTTATATACATATAAATACTTAGTTTTATTTATTTATTATTTATTTTTTATGTTTTATTATTTATTCATAATTTATTATTTATTATTTATTTTTTATTTTTTATGTTTTATTATTTATTCATTATTTATTATTTATTATTTATTTTTTATTTTTTATGTTTAATTCATTATTTATTATTTATTATTTATTATTTATTATTTATTATTTATTATTTATTATTTATTATTTATTATTTATTTATATTTTATTGTGAAAAGGGTTAAAAATATTTAATGATATTATTTTAACCATAAAAATAAATTGATTATTCTAAAAATAATATTTTTTAATAATACCTGATAAATTTAAAATTATTAAAGTTTATTTAATTTTATTATATATTTTTATAAATTAAATGAATTACATTTTAAACTTTCACATCTATACTAGAATAATAAGCGATACTTTTTTATTTTTTTTTAAATATTATCTTAAATATTATATATATAATTTTTATTAATACTTCTTTATTATTTTTATTTTTATTTTCTTTTTTATTAATTAATAAATTATATTATATTTGTATAAATTACTTTTTAAACTTTTAATATAAAGATTAAAATAAAATATAAAAAAAAAAAATAAAATAAAATAAAAATAAAATTATATATAATAAAATAAAATGATTTATAATAAAATAATATAAAATGCATAAAAGTTTATAGTCAAAACACTGTACATTATGATATAATTATAATTTTATATATTAATAATGTAAATAAAATTTATATACAGTTAAAGTAAAGATACTAAATTTAAAAATAAAAAATAGCATATTACTGTTGAGTATACTAACCCTAACAGATTGATACAAAAAAAATTTTTTAAATGACATTAAATTTTTATTTATATTTAAAATTAATAATTATTAAAATTTTTTAAATTTAAAATTAATATATTATATTATTAAAAATTTTTATATTTGAAATTAATATATTATAAAATTAGCTGAAAAAAAAAAAAAAAAGATTTGCCGTACGTGTTCCTCAGCAGACGATGCAGCAGCAGCCGAAGAAGATGTGATGACAGGAGCCGAGGTTTCAGTTCTCTTGTTCTTTGTCAGCATCCTCGTCAAAGCATTCTCGGCGCGGAGAGTTCAAATTTATCTATTTCTATTGAAAACAAGGATAATAAATCTATCTCTTTCGAAAAAAGTGCTTCAGAAGACAAAAATGTAATTATAATTATAAAAAAAAAATATTTCATTATTTTGGAAATATCAATAAATCTGTATTTGAAATTAAAAATTTCAAACTTAATAAAGAAAAATTTTTATCTTTGTATGAACCTCTGAGAAGGTATTCAATCACTCTTAATCATGATAAAAATATCAAAAACATAGATATATCATTGGAACAAATAAAATCTAATAAAATGGTACAACGATAATTATAAACCGTCTTAATGAATCATCCAAAGATTATTTAATAGGATATAAAGCATCTTTCCAATTGGTATAAAAACTATAAGAATCGTTTCTATCAATCAGGACAAGCCTTACTCAATTCGCATAAATTAAAAAAAAGTAACTTAATTATTAACAACGATTATTTACAATATATAAATGATTTAAATAATTTATTTGATCAACATCAATATGAAAGTGAAAAATTATATAAAACACCATTAGATAAAGAAACAAAATTACAATACTTTATCCATGAATTATATAAAATTGGTATCAACTCCCCATCTTTTATTATTTCAATACTTTTAATGAACTGGTAGTGGAATTATATAAAAGACACGATTTTTTTAAAACGGCACATATATATATTAAAGTCTTCAAATAAATATTATTAATGTGTTAATAGTATAAATTAAAAAAAAAAAAAGCAAGAAAATGTTAGGACTTTTAATTAAACCAACATTTAGAGAAAGTAGACACTGTTATTGTCATAACTGCAAGACAAAAAGCCACTCAACAGATCAATGTAAATTTAACCTTCTGAAGGAAGAAGATAACAATAATAATAAGTAAAATCAATATAAAATTATAAAGTATTCAAATTCAAAAAATCATTATAAAAATAAGTATCATACTGACATTGTATAAAAAATGACAATCGTAAAGAAGGCAATAAAAACTATAGATTCAAATGATATAAATAATGACGGAACATATATATATATATATTTTTTTTTTGAAACATTTCTGTCATCAGTAATTGTAATCATGTATAAATATCAATAACAAAAATTCAATACATTGGATTTTCGATAGTAGTATAGGCATCAACTTTAACCAGCGGTTATAAAAATTTAAAAAAAAGTATAAATAATTTTTTTAAAAAAAAAAAAAATATTATATATCCAAATGGTGATTTAGGCACCATTGAATGCGTTGACATCTATAAAGGAATTTTTCTGACTCAATTATTAATTTTAATGATTTATGAATTGAGAGGGAAAATTCTGATCTAAATTCTAACAATGATAATTATAAACTAATTCTAACAATGACAATGACAATAATAACAATCAAAAATAAAATTCCAAATTTTCAAAATAATTATTTAAATGAAAATATTTCACAATGAAAAGAATCACTAAAATAATAATAATAGGATAAATGGAAATAATAAATTGAGTATAAATAGCAATAGTAACAACAACAATAATAATAATATTGATATTAAAAATAATATTTATAATCATGAATAAAAATATTAATAGTAATAATAAGCAAAATAGTTATAAAATTAATAATTATAATAATTATAATTTTATAAGAAAAAGAAACATAATCCATGATAACGATTATCCTCGTGATTCAGATGATAAACCTCTTATACAAAGAACATTAGAATTGGAAAATAATAATAAAAAAGTATAAAAATATTGAAATTAATATATATGTACCATATTCTCAAGCCCTTAATTCAACAGATATTAAAGAATGAAATTACTATTAAAGAAGAATTTTCCAAATCTATATGACAATAAAATTATGAAATTAGTTAATAATATTCCCAAAGAAAAATGTTCATATCATTGATATAAATGGATATTTACAAAAAAAATAAAAAAAAAAAAAAAAAAAAAAAAAAAAATAAAAGCAAGACTTATTACTCATGACTTTCAACAAGTTCCAAATGAAGATTTTATAGAAACATATTCTCCAACAATTACAGGCTAATGGTCTTGGACTTACCTTACTGTAGCAGCAGTAGCTAATTGAAATCAATATTTATAAAACACAAAAAAAAAAAAGGATAAAAAATAAATCAAATTGATTATATTGATAAAATAAACAATAAATATAATATGAATAAAACAAGAGTAATTAATATTCCATGTAGGAAAGTAAATATAAAAGAACAAGAAAAATTCATTACCCAGTAAATGTAAAAAGAGTATAAATCATTACTTGGTACATTATTATATATTACAATTAAATCAAAACCTGATATAACTTTTGCAGTAAATCAGACAACCTGAATTTGTGAAGATCCTACTGTGGTTGATTACCAAACTTTAATACAAATTTTTACAGTGCTTAAAAAGAACAAAAAAAAAAAAAAAAATAAAATCTTTATTTATTATAATAAAAATAGTAATTTTATGAGTTATTCAGATTCAAATTTTGCTAACCATGAAAAAACTAGAAGATCTAGTAGTGGGTATATATTTATATTAGATGACGGTCCAATCTCATGGAAATTTCAATTACAAAAAAATAGTAACATTATCAACTGCCAAAGTGGAAAATGTAAGTTTAACTGAATGTAATATGAAAGGAATGTGGTCTCGAAATTTATTAAAGGAAAAAATAAATAAAAGAATAAAAATAAAAAATTATGGTTGATACAAATTCTAAAGGTAAAAATAAACACATAGATACTCAATACAAATTCATTCAAGAAGACATTAAAAACAATAAAATTATATTGTAATATATATAAATACTGAAAATAGGTTTTCTGATCTATTAACTAAAAGTATTCCAGGTATAAAAGTGAAAAAATATACAGATTCAATTTTCAATATAAAGTAAAATTAAAAAAAAAAAAATATATATATATATATATATATATATAATGAATAATGTAGGAGATTGTTATTTTAAGTTTATTGTCAAAATATTGTAAATTATAATATCATTATAATTTTTTGTATTAATATGTAAATAAAATTTATATATATAATTAATGTTAAAATATTAATTTATTCTGAGTTGAAAGTTAATATATAAAATAATTAATAAATAAATAAATAAATATAATATTATTGAATTTATAATATAATTAATACAATATTATTTAGTAGTGTCCTATTGCCGTTGAGTGTACTGGCATATATTACAAAAATAAAATAATATTAATATAAAATGATATAAATAATATTTATATAATAGAATAGAAGTTCATTAATTTTTTATTTAAGTTGCATTTATGTTAGTTGATAGAAGTTTTTTATATATGATATAGAACTTCTTAAAGTATTAAAATTAATGTAAATTTTGTACTTTTTTTTTTTTTTTTAAATATATATGTATATATATTAAAATTAACAGTATATATAATATATATCAAAATTAACAGTATATATATATATACATATATATTTAGACTAGGAAATAAACTTTATTTAATAATACTTATTAATAAATAACATTTCGAATCTATATCAGGAATTTCTTCTTAGCCTTATCTTTTCAATATCGACACTTATAACAACGGACGGTCTAATGGTATACAAAGTAATCATAGTCATAGGCATAATATTAGTAAGAAATTCCGCAAGTCCTACAAAATATGAAATCGTGAAAAAAAAAAAAAAAAAAAAAAAAAAAAGATTCTCTTGAAGGGGATTGAAAAATACAATATTATTAATAAAACACCTTTTTTTTTTTTTCCCCCTCCCAAAACCGATCTTTATAAGATTTCATATACTACATTTCGGCCAAGCTTGACGGAAATTTAATATATGAGGCATAGTACATAAAAAAAAAAAAAAAAAAGAAAATTGATATTATCATCAAAATCTTAACTTATTATCATCAGGAATAGTCAATGATTTCTTATGAACAATAGGAAAAAAAAAAAAAAAAAAATTAATAAAAAATTTCATCAATAAATTGAATGAATTGTTACCTAAATTATTCCAATTTTTTTGGACATAAAAAAAATCGAGTATGTAAAAAAAGTAGGTATGCTGTTATTTTCACCCCCTCAAAAAAAAAAAAAAAAAAAAAAAAAAAAAACGGCATGTTAGGCAATTTTAGACAATCTTCTGATACCAGTTTGCTTTCTAAATAAGGTTTCACATCAAATTCCAATTCACATTTAATTTGTCCAATCTAGAAAAAAAAAAAAAAAAATCCAAGAGAAAATTGGTATTTTATAGGTAGATGTTAAATAAATTTTTTTTTTTTTTTTTTTTTTTTTTTAAAAATAAAACCAAATAGAAAGGTACGTTCCTATTGGTTAAAAATCTAAAGAAAGAGTTAACCATACAATTTATTTTACTGTTATTAACGGTAATATAATATTTATAAATTAATTTAAACTAAACTTTAATTCAAACATTTTCAAAATATAAATTTTGATTTAATTAAAGTTATCATTATTTCATTATTTCAAAAAATTATTAATAATAATTTGTATAATAATTTGTATAATAATTTGTATAATAATTTGTATAATAATTTGTATATATATATATATATATTTTTTTTTTTTTTTTTTTTTTTTTTGACTGTGAAGAAAGTATATATATACTTCTATTGCGTTATTAATTAATTTTAAAGGTATAGAAATATTTATATTATAAACTAAAAAAAAAATATATATATATATATTGAAATAACAAATATACGAAAATATGTGTATAAAAAAAAATAATTTCATTAAAATAAAAATTATCAAAATTAAAATTTTTAGAAAAAAAATAAAGTTAACAAGATGATTAAATTTAAATATAATGAAAATTTTAAAGTAATTATAGTATTTATGATGAGAATTGAAAATATTTTTTTTTTCTCAAATATCTAATAAAATAAAACAAAGGAGTGACAATGGTGAAGTAAATAAAGTGGTTTATCTACTAATCTCTTCCTTAAACCAAAAGAAAATATTATCAGGAGATTCAATTTCTATAGATTTTATATCAACAGAATTATTATACTATTATGCTTTTTTTTTTTTTTTTTTTTTTCTTTTTTTTAAAAAAAATATAATTATGCATTTTTTTTTTTTTTTTTTTCTTTTTTTAATAAAAATAAAATTTCCTTTTTCATTAATATATAAATATAATATAACAAATTCAGTAACGGAAATACAAATTATGGTTTAATAGTTTTTTTTTTTTTTTTTTTTTTTTTTTAAAAAAAAAAAAAAAACATTTAATTTTGATATAATTGTATTTATTTATATACTTATTTTGATATAGTTATAAGTATTTTTTTTTTGTTAACATATAATAAATTCAAATATTTAAAATTTATATATCTTCCAAAATATATATTTTATTTATTTATGTATTTATTTACATATGTAATTCAAAATTTAATTATTTATTAGTAATTATTTTTAAATTTAAATCATTTTTATTTTTGACTGGCAAAAGTACCATAGATTTCAGCTACAGCAAGCTTATTAGCTTCAGCTTCCTTATAAAAATCTTTAATATTATTAGCTTCCATTTTTTCGATTTTCAATGCATAAACCTTGAAAAAGTATCTGTGAGTACCACTTGGTGGTCTTGGACCTTTGTATTTTTTAATACGCCATGAAGAAACAACTTCTTCACCTGGAACTGTATTTTCTGGAACACTAGTAACATCAGCAGGAATATTTTTAACTAACCAGTGAACCCAGTCATGACCATCTGGATCAACATTAATAATACAGAAACTCTTAGTTCCTTCTGGAACATTAGTCCAACTTAATTCTGGATTAACATCATCACCATAAGTAGAATACTTAATTGGAAGTGGACCTTTATCAGTAAAGCTTTTTGAGGTAACAGTAAACTTTTTTATTGAATAACTAAATAATAAAATAAATTAAATATATTTAAATTTTATTTTTTTTTTTTTAAAAAAAAAAAAAAAAAAAAAGAAAAAATTATTAATTTTAAATAAATTTCAATTAAAAAGGTATGTATATTTTTACTGAATATAATTTTATTATTGTTGTACTATTAATTATATAATTATTTTTCATTACATTTAATATATACTTTATTCTTTATTTATTTTTTTTTTTATTACCTTTTTCTTATTAATATAAAAATAAGTAATAAAAAAGTATAAGTGAAAGAGTATTTAATTAATTTCTTACGTGGGAATAACATTTACTTCAAACTAAATATTAATAAAAGAATAAATAAATAAAAAAGTATAAAATTAAAAAAAAATAAAAAAAAAAAATTAAAAATAATAAAAATGTGTTAAATATAATTAATATAAAGTAAAAATACATTTTAATACGTAATGTATAAGATGTATATACTTTTTATTAAAATTTTTATGTATGAATATAAAATTTTTTTGAGTAGTGCATTTTTGAAAATGGCTTGTAAAAATTGTAATTTACGCCATATCATATTAATACATTTTATACACTATAAATAAATAAATAAATAAATTTTAAATAATTAAATAATAAATAGTAAAGTAATTTAATTATAATAAATAAATAAAAATAATTTCATAAATACCTTTTAAAGAATATATAATTAAATAATATGTATTAGAAAATTTAATTAAAAATTTAATTAAAAGTTTAATTAAAAAGTTTAATTAAAAAATGGAAGAAAACTTAAAAATTGAAATTAGTGAAACCAATGGAGGAAAAGGATTAACCCTAACCCTTTTAACATTTACAAAAAAATATAAAATTAAATTTTTCATCTAAAAAAAAAAGAAAAAATCATTTTATAGTATATAAATATACTGAAGATAAATTAAATCAATGAAAAGATTAACCATGGTAATACGCATTGATGGATAAATTATATATATAATCCAAATTAAAAAATTTCTTTTATTTTTGATGATTGATAATGATAAAGGATATATAACTTTATTCAATTTTGTTCTTTATTTAGTTTAGGGAATATAATATATTTTCACTTAAAATTAATCTATTTATTGTATTTTTTTATAAATATTAGATAAAGACAAAGATTAATATTATACATTATTTTAATAAATTTATATTGAAGTTTATATTTTAAATGTTTAATGATATAATCCAATATTTTTGTGATGTTTATAGGGGTTATGATGTTATGATGTAAATAACAATTATAATATGATTTATTTTAAAATTACTTTAATGATTAATTTATAATATAATTTTTATAATACATATAATAAAGGGTTTTATGATATTTTAATTATTTAAAGAAATAATTTAATTTAATTTATTTTTTTTTAATTATTTTATGTTGGATTAATGCCATAATAATCAAAGAACTAATATTGTAATTTTAAATTCTTGGTTAATGTTTTTTTTTTTTTTTTTTTTTCCTAAATTTAAAACATAACCAATTTAAAATTTTTTCATTCAGATAATAATATCAATGGTGGTCTTGTAAATGATGAAAGTGCTTTAGAATATTTAAAATTTTGATGCAGAAATTGTTTTATGTAATATTGGTGGTTATCTTGCTATTCATGTTATTTCATACAATGGAATAATATTTAAATTTCATGAAAATTTTTAAATTTGGATGGATGGAGAGAGAAAGCAACACCAATAAAGATAAAATCATAATTGTAATAATTGTAATAATACTTCTATAATACCTATAGTATTTGATGGAAAACAAATAAATTTATTTGAATTGATTCTATTTTAATTAAAATTGATGATATTCTTTATTAATAGTTACATCCGTTAAAAAGAAAATTTATATAATCAATTAAAGTATTTAAATATTAAGTAATATAATAATAAATGATATATGAAATTAGATGATTGATTCTCAGAATTAAAAAAAATATTTTACAATTAA
Organism: Neocallimastix lanati (nom. inval.); assembly: GCA_016946835.1. Taxonomy (NCBI): domain Eukaryota; kingdom Fungi; phylum Neocallimastigomycota; class Neocallimastigomycetes; order Neocallimastigales; family Neocallimastigaceae; genus Neocallimastix; species Neocallimastix lanati (nom. inval.). The sequence continues at coordinate 3,373,072 of JACVTC010000001.1, read as the reverse complement.
ATATACTCATATTTTAATTTTTTTTTTGAATAAATTTTTTATTTTTAATATAATTATATTAATCAATTGTTTTAGTTCAATGATTAGTAAGGAAAGATTAATATAACTAAAATATGAATATTAATAAATATAATAAATAAATAAATAAATAAATAGATAAATAAATAAATAAATAAATAATTTTTTAAATATAATTAAAAAATAATTTATGTATAATATTTTATTGTTACATAAATTTATGAGTAAAATAATAAAATTAAAATTATAGCATTACTAAATAGAATGATTATAAAGTATATCATGTGTTTCATGTGATAAATAGAGCATTATTATTTCATATAAAGTGGATAAATTATATAAATAATTATAAAAATTTTATATAAATTGTGGAATAAATCAATATTTAAAATTGAAAAATTAAGATATATAATTTAAAAGGTAACATTACACAAAATAAATTAAATTTTATCTATATAGATAATTTAAAAATTTTTGGTTATTAATTTTTAATATATATGCTTCTAAAATTTCAATTTTTAAGACTTTAAAATTAATTTAAAATAGGATATTTCTTTTCATCAAGGAAATTACTTTAATTATAATAAGGGGACTGGTGGCTAATTGTTTTATTATATTGATAATTTTATATTAATTAATATAATTAATAATAAAGCTTTAAATCATAAAGTTTTTTTTTTTTTTTTAATATTTTATTTATTTTACATTAGTTTTTAATTCTTAATTTTTATTATAGTTTTATTTATTTTACATTAGTTTTTAATTCTTAATTTATTATAGTTTTTTTTTTTTTTTTTTTTTTTTTTTAGTACATTGCTATTTTATTAATTTTTTTATAAGTTTTCCCTTTTCTATCTTTATTTTTAAATTTTTTTTTTATTTATATTTTACTTTTTTTAATTATTAATTTTTTTTTCTTAATTTATATTTATTTATTGTATTCTATTTTAATTTGTACCTTTTTTTTTTTTTTTTTTTTTTTTTTTTTTTTTTTTTTTTTTATTTATTTTTATCTTTATCTTTATCTTTATCTTTATTTTTTATTTTTTATTTTTATTCTTTTAATTTTTTTTAATTTTTAAATTTTTTATATTTATATTTTTTTTGTCTTTGTGTTATTTGATTATTTTTTGTATATTGTTATTTTTTTGATATAATCTTTATATGTAATTTTATTATACTGAATATTAAATATTTATTTATTATTTAATGATACAGTATAAGAAATATTTATGCATTATTTTATTATATTGTTTATGTTACATATATTATATATATTTATAATGATTTCTTCTTTAATATTAACAATATTAAATATATATTTCAATTATTTATCTCATTTATAATTATTTAATACTGATAATATTAAATATTAAATTTAATTATTTATTTCATGTATAATAATACTTCATATTTTCTTTTTTCTTTAATATTAATCATATTAAAAATATTTCTTTTTATTTTTTTTTTTTTTTCTATTTTTAATACTGATAATATTAAATATTAAATTTAATTATTTATTTCATGTATAATAATACTTTATATATTTTCTTTTTTCTTTAATATTAATCATATTAAAAATATTTCTTTTTATTTTTTTTTTTTTTTTTCTATTTTTAATACTGATAATATTAAATATTAAATTTAATTATTTATTTCATGTATAATAATACTTTATATTTTCTTTTTTCTTTAATATTAATCATATTAAAAATATTTCTTTTAATTTTTTTCTAATTTTTTTTTTTTTTAATTAATTATCAATAATATATATATACATATATATATATATTTAAAAAAAATAAAAAAAGAAAAAAAGTAAAAAAAAAAAAAAAAAAAAAAAGAAAAAAGAAAAAAAAAGAAAAGAAAAAAAAAATTTTTTTTTCTTCTTTTTTTTATACTGAATAATAATTCAGTATTATTTAAATCAATAATAATTGATTATAATGAATTAATATTTATCCCATTTCATATTTTCAATATTTAAATTACATTCATCAAGACATGGGGTCATTGAATAAAAGAGACATAAATTTACACCATTTGCATTGGTTAAAGGATTACCATCCATATTATAAACTTCAATCGAATTAGAGAAAGAACCACCATATAGGAATTTATGTTGAGCTTTAGAACAATCAACTACACTAAGGAAATTGTAACCTTTATTATTAGTGTAGGTTCCTAAATCTAAACAATAATTTGTGGGTTCTCCAATATCACCATTGACTCCATCAGATAAATATAAAAGTGAGGGAGAGTTGTCAGAAGTTACTTGCCATGTATGGTATTTAGCACTTTCAATATCATTTAATTCATAGATATTGAAATTATTATGTTCTTTCAAGTTTGGAACACCTAAATAGTAATTTGTTGTATCTGTTAAGGTACCTTTAAATCTCATTGGTATATAAGTGGGTTTGAATGATTCTTGATCCCATTTCATATTTTGAATGTTTAAATTACATTCATCAAGACATGGGGTCATTGAATAAAAGAGACATAAATTTACACCATTTGCATTGGTTAAAGGATTACCATCCATATTATAAACTTCAATCGAATTAGAGAAAGAACCACCATATAGGAATTTATGTTGAGCTTTAGAACAATCAACTACACTAAGGAAATTGTAACCTTTATCATTAGTGTAGGTTCCTAAATCTAAACAATAATTTGTTGGCTTACCAATATTATCATTAGCTCCATTAGATAAATATAAAAGTGAGGGAGAATTGTCAGAAATAACATGCCATGTATGGTATTTAGCACTTTCAATATCATTTAATTCATAGATATTGAAATTATTATGTTCTTTCAATTTTGGAACACCTAAATAGTAATTTGTTGTATCTGTTAAGGTACCCTTAAATCTCATTGGTATATAAGTTGTTTTGTATGTATATCTATCCCATTTCATATTTTGAATGTTTAAATTACATTCATCAAGACATGGGGTCATTGAATAAAAGAGACATAAATTTACACCATTTGCATTGGTTAAAGGATTACCATCCCTCTTGTAAACTTCAATCGAATTAGAGAAAGAATCACCGTATATGAATTTATGTTGAGCTTTAGAACAATCAACTACACTAAGGAAATTGTAACCTTTATCATTAGTGTAGGTTCCTAAATCCAAACAATAATTTGTTGGTTTACCAATATCATCATTTGCTCCATCAGATAGATATAAAAGTGAGGGAGAATTGTCAGAAATAACATGCCATGTATGGTATTTAGCACTTTCAATATCATTTAATTCATAGATATTAAAATTATTATGGTCTTTCAACTCTGGAACACCTAAATAGTAATTTTCTGTATCTGTTAATGTTCCTTTAAATCTTACAGGTGTATAGGTTGTTTTGATTACATGTTTTTTCCAATGCATATTTATCTCATTTTCAGAATTGTTACACTTATTGGAACTAGGAGTTGCTGAGTAATAAAGACATACATTATCACCATCTTTATCAGTTAAATGATCTCCATTCTTCTTATAAATATCAAAAGAATTATTTAAAGATCCTCCAAACATAAATTTATGTTGAGCCTTAGAACATTCAACAACACTAAGATAATTATAGCCTTGACCATTTAAATCGGCACTTAAATCTAAACAGTAATTTGATGGTTCTCCATTATTACCAAAAGTACCATTAGATAAATATAAAAGTGAAGGTGTTTCTTTATTGGAAACATGCCACGTACGGTATTTTGCACTAGTTGAATCCTTTCCATTACTAATGGAAATTTTAGTGTATTCTTTTAACTCTGGAACTCCTAAATATTGATTAGAATCATTATTTAACATTCCATTATATTTGATAGCAATGTATTCAGGATAAATATTAACTTTTTCCCAGCTCATATTTTCCTCACTACTAGAAAGGCTACATTTATCAAGTTTTGGAGTCATTGAATAAAAAAGACATAAGTCATTTTTATCACTATCGGTAAGATGATTATCATTCAAATCGTAGACATCAATAGAATTTGAAAAAGATTTTCCATACATAAATTTATGTTTGGCATTGGAACACTTCACAGTACTTAGAAAATTATATCCATATACATCCGTAAAAGTACCTAAATCTAAGCAATAGTCAGAGGGTTCTCCTACATTACCACTAACACCATTAGATAAATATAAGAGAGAAGGATTAATTTCTGAATCCATATGCCATGTATGGTATTTAGCACTGTTAGTATCTGTTAATTCATATATATTGAAATTATCAATTTCTTTCAATTCTGGAACACCTAAATAATAATTTTCGGTATAATCTAGCATGCCTTTAAATTTAAAGGATGGATACTTTGAATTAAAAGGTTCCATATTTTCTTGGATGTATGCAACAGGAATAGCTTCAGGAGGATTTTCATTATGTTCTACTATAGCAAAATCTCCAAGATAGTTAGCTCCCAATGATTCATTCCATATAAATTCATCGTCATTTGCAAATCTAATAGGATAACCATTTAAACCACCATTACTATTAGAGGCTATTCTTAAATAGAGTTTATAATTTCCGTTTGACATATTGCTAGGAAGTATACCTTCAATGTTAATCACTGTTATAGTTTTTGACCACCATTGGCGTGGATCACTATTAGTAATTTTTAATGAGTTAGTTAAATCATATCTCCTATCATTATTATCTGTCATGATAACATAAGTTGATTTTTGCTTTATAAGATTAGCAAATCCTACATTTTCAATACTAATTTCGGCACCAAATATTCCATTACTCTCAGCTTCTGTTGTAAGGCGAACATTTTTTACAACATATCTGTAACCGAGATGATTTTCGATATAATTATATTCGGTTTGATTATTATAATTATCAGAAGGCCCTAGACATTTATGTTCTTTCAATTTAGCAATTGTATTCTCATAAAATTCAGAATTTAAATAACTAGTATGAGTTTTAAAAGCTTCAATACTAATATTCATACAATCAATTATTACGTCACCCATGTCATTTCCTGTATTATTTGCAAATTCACCACCAAATAATGTATGTGTTGCTTGATTAGATATCCATTCTATTTCATTATTTCTGTTTGTATATGTGCCAATATCATCGCTTGATGAAAAATAGGCATCATTAAAAATACCAATTCTGTATTCTGGTTCACTTGAAAATGGCTGATGCTTCGAAAGATCGGTTATTGTAACGTTATGAATGTCCTCATAAAAATCTATATAATGTTGAGGCGTTCTTACACTTATTGTAATAGTTTCATTTAAAATTTCTAACCATTTTTTTATTGAGCTACTAATAAAACTTCTTTTACTATTTTGAATTTCACTAACATCACTTTGAAACATTTCACCATAAGCACCAAATAATCCACATTCAACGGAAGCTACAGTATCATTATAAAAATTTAAAACTTTCGCCAATTTATCTAGATGCCCTAATACCCTATCGATATTGGGTTCAGTAGTTTTGTATTGGTCATCAAAATTTTTATGATATGAAAATCTAACAACAGCAGTTTGATGATTTGCTTCTAAATTACTAAAAATATTTTTTAAATAATTAATTGAATCATCATTTAGATCATCATTTTGAAAATCAGAAATGTCAATTAAAAGACGAACTAAATTTGATGATGGTACATCACTAAAAGATTCAGTTATATTTCTTTTTATAGAAATATATGCTTGTTCATAGAAACCTCTATAAGGATTAGCTACTTCTGTAAGAGCTTCTTCATATTTAATGTAATTTACCGATTGAAGTGGGGAATTAGATTTTTTAACTAAAATTTTATTTCCTTCATCAATAGTTTTATTTGAAGTTAAGTCCAAATCTAAGTGGACTTCTTTCTCTGAAATGTTTTCATTTTTAACTATATTATGATAATAATCATAAATTTCAGAGGATAAATCATAAACATTAGAATTTAGAGTAGGTTTACAGTTAATTCTAATATGTTTATTAATTAATAATAATGAAATTAATGTAATTTTTGGGATAAATATTTTCATTTTGTATCTATTATTATTTTCAATCTTTAATAATTAATATATTAATTAAAAAAGCATAATTAAAAATTTTTTATTATTTAATTTTTTTTTTTTTGTTATTAAATTTTTATTTTTATATTAAATTTTTATTTTTACATTAAATTTATATTTTTATTTTTATTTTTATTTTTATTTTTATTACTTTTATTTTATTTTCTATTAGTATTATTTTTATTTTTATTTTTATTTTTATTTTTATATTTTTATTATTACTTTTATTTTATTTTCTATTAGTATTATTATATAATTTAAAGTAGAAATAAAAAACTTTTTTTTTTTTATTACTTTATTATATAATATTAAATATTATTAATATTAAATAATATTTATAAGGTATTTCAAGGAATAAAAAAATAGCTGAAATTATTTCTTTTTATAGTTTTTAAAAAATATAAAATAAATAAATAAAATAATAAAGTAATAATCGAAATGAATTAATATTGAAATTATTATTATTTATATAATTAATATATTTAATTGAATAAAAGAAAATTCTTTAAAATAGAAAATAACCATAAATATCAAGAATTTCAACATACATCATATATATATAAATTAAAAAAATAAATAAAAAAAAAAAAAAAAAAAAAGAATTTTTTGTTTAAATTCTTTTTTTTCTTCTTTTTATTTTTTTAGTAATATTTTTAGTTATCAAAAAAAGGACTTTTTTTATTTGAATCTTTTTATTTTTTATTTTTTTATTTTTTTTTAGTAATGTATTAATATTTTTAATTATCAAAAATTAAAAAAAAAAAATCTATGTGTAATTTTTTATTGAATTTAAATTCAAAGACAAAATTTTTACATATAAAATAATTAATATGAAAAGTTCTTTTCGCTTTATAAAAAAACATAATTGATATTTATTATTTTATATAAAAATTAAGCAAATTTTTTCTTTTTTTTTTTTTTTTAACAATAAGAATCATATGTAATAACTTTTTTTAGTTTATGAAAGTTAATATTCTGTTTCATTTTCTTTTTTTTTTAAAAATAACATAAATAAAATTTATATTTTATTATAAAAAAATTTTATATACATCTAATAAAAAAAAAAATCTTTGTTAACTATTTAAAAATTATAATAATTAAGATTCATTAAATTTTTGTTATTAAAACTTTATTTATTAAAAAAAAAATAGATTTAGAATTATATATATGAATAAAAATTTTTAAACATAAACATTGATCTTTAATGCTGTCTTATTGTTTTGAATAAAAAAAAAAATAAATAAACATACATTAATAAATAAATAAATAAATAAATATTAATAAATAAACATATATTAATAAATAAATAAATAATTAATTAATTAATCAATTAATTAAATAAATAAATAGAAATCTTAAACTTTAATTATTATCATTTTCATAAAAGTTTAATATAAACTTTTTAATGACTAATTATTTAAATCATTAAATTCTTTTTTTTTTTTTTTTTGTAAATTTTTTTTATGATAAATCAATAATTATGAGAGGAGGGTTATAAAAGGTTTTTTAAATATTATTTCATAATAAAAAAAAAAGATCTATAGCATTTATAATATTTTAATATATTTTAATATATTTTTATTATTTTTATTTTTTTGATAGATATGATATTAGAAAAAAAAAAATAAAAAATAAAAAATAAAATATATTATAATAAATGTAGTGAATTAATAGGAAAAAAAAGAATTTTTTCGAAATTGTATTATACTGATTAATTACATACAATATATACCTACTAAACAATGTAAAAACATGCATATATTTTTTTTATATATTTAACACCATTTTAAATTTAATATTATAATTTAGACATCCACTTATATAATATATATTTTATCATAACAAATTTTAATATTAACCTTTTTTTTATATAAAAAAAAATTAATAAAAAAAATATAACAAACGTCATATTTATTTATATTAATTTACTTATATTTGTAAAATGTTAAATACATATATTCATTTTATTTCTACTTTTTAATTAAGATATTTATTATATTTATTGTAATGAAATATTTGAACATTTATATTTAAATAAGAATATAATAAAGTATGGGTGTGTACTTTATTGATTTATATATTAACTATTTATTGGACATTTTGTATATTTTATTTATAGATTTTTATTATTTATTTATTCATTTATATTAATAGTACAAATATAATATTTTTTTTTAAAAAGAAAAAAAAAAAGAAAAAAGAAAAAAAAAAAAAAAAAGAAAAAAAAAAAAAAGAAAAAAAAAAAAAGAAAAAAAAAAAAAAGAAAAAACATGAAAAAGAATTAAAAATTTTATGAATCACCTGATTTTTATTTTCAGAAAACAAAATATTTTTAGGTTAGGCTGATAAAAAAAAAAAAAAAAAAAAAAGAAAATAAATCTCACTTTCCAACATTTTAAAAATAATTAAGTAATTAAGTAATATTATTATATATTTATTTTATTTCGTAAAGTGCTCATATTACAGAAAATACTTATATTTAATTGTAATAAATAAAAAAAAATAATAAATAAAAGAAAAAAAAATTTAATAATAAAAAAAATAAAAGTAATAATTGTAAAAATAGGAATAATAATTATTATAAATGTATGACTATTTGAAATGGTGTTAAAAATATTTTTTGAATATAGATATTGATGTAAAATAATAAAAAAAATATAATATATATATTTAATATCTTTTTATATTGTATATCATCACACCTACAATAATAACTGTTGGAACGCTAATGGAAGATAGATTCCCATTATGTGTATGTTTATATTTTTACAATCCTAAAAATAAATAAAAAAAAAAAAATTATTAATGTATCCATTAGTTTTTAAACTATTATTTATTATTTATTATTTAATTATGTATATTTTTGGTTGTTTTTATTTTTTATTGTTTTTTTTTTTTTTTTTTTTTTTTTTTTTATAATAATTAAATTATAAATTAAAATTAATTTATTAAATTACTTTATTAAGTTTAAAAATAAAAATTTCCAAATTAAATTGAAATTATAGAAAAATCTAATATTTTGTACCATACCCTTTAGACTTTTTTAGATTATTAATGGAAATAAATAAATAAATAAATAAATAAATAAATAAATAAATAAATAAATAAATAAAAAAGAATATTTGGCATATTAGCATGGCGTCGCACGGACCTGACTTCTTTATACATTCCTACAAATCATCAAGGTCTTCGATTAAGTAACAGATATTAGGAATGGGTAAATAAGCAGATAAGGGAATGCCTTTTGAATACTGTTAAAAGTAAGGAATTTATGGTATATAATTAAGTCAATTTTATTAATATATTTTATGATAAAGAATAATTGGCACTTAATTATTCTAAATTAAGTGCTTTTATATTAATACATTGTGGCTTATACATTATTTATATTAACAATATGCTTTAATATATTTGAAGCTTATTTTTCATACATTTCACATATTCTAACAGATACCATTGTGGTTGTATGATACCTTAGGATAGAAAACCTCAGTGCTTATTGAAAGAATTTATCATTTATCATATATATGATAAAGCATTAATTAATCATTTTAATAGTTAAAAAAAAAAAAAAAAAAAAAAAAAAGCATTTCATAAGGTATATATTAGTGAAATTTAAAGAATTAGTTTATTCATTTGAGAATAGAAGATTCAAATTCAGGATTAGAAATTTATATAAAAGGAATCATGTCTTAATATTATTTATTATACTTTTTCTTGAAAAAAAAAAATTTTTTTTAAAAGAATAATAAATAGAAAAAAAATTTTTTTTTAAATCTTTTGATAGTATATCTTTCATAAATTTAAAATATAAGCAATTTAAAATCTTATTAGTCAGATGATATTATCAGTAATGATCCTGTAAATGGTGAAGGAGATGGAGAGTTTTTAGATTTTTTGATCTAGAGATTGTTTTATACAATGGTGGTGGTCTTTTTCATTCTGTTAAAGTAAAAGTTTATTAAATATTTTTTTATATTTATTATTTATTCCAAACAATGTTACACGAAGTTAAATAATAATTTCAAAGTGTTGTAACTACCCTTAATATTCCTATGTCTTGAGGGGGGCATAGGGTGGTACACACCGGAAATAAATAAAAAAAAAAAAAAAAAAAAATAATTTCATATGTTTATATTATTAAAATTGTCAATTTTTTGAATAATAATATTTTTTTTTTTTTATTTTCAATTGTACTACTAGAAATTTAAAAGTTTATTATTAAAAATAATTCACTATTAAATTTATTTAAAAAAGATATATTATTATTAATTTTTTTTTTACGGGGAGGTTGCATTACGCTACATAATATTATTTTATTGTATTATTTTGTTGCTTCAATTTTTAAATTAATTATTAAGTGAATAATTAAATAAATCATGTAATGGTTAGATGTTAATAAAAATATAAATGTTATTAATAATAATTCTTTTATTTATTTATTTTATTTTATTTTATTCAATCTGTACTTTATATTCATATTCTATTTTTTATTTTATTTTATTTTATTTATTTTATTTTATTTTATTTTTTTTATTTTTTTTATTTTTTTTATTTTTTTTATTTTATTTTATTTTATTTTATTTTATTTTATTTTATTTTATTCAATCTGTACTTTATATTCTACTATTTATTTTATTTTATTTTATATAATTAAATTATTACATTCTTTATTTATTTATATATTTATTTATTTATTTATACATTTATTTTTTTTACATTTATTTTTTATTATTAATTTTTATGGAGTTAACAAAAAATTTTTCAAGCCATTAAAAATAAATGGCGTATTGAAAATTTGTATTTTAAAAATTGGCGAAATGCACCACATTCTGTTAAAATAGCTATGTTTATGTAATATATATGTTAAATATAGCTAATATTATGATTACTGTATATTAAACTAATAATACATAGCATAAGTATATAATATAGATAATATAAATATATAACATATATAAATACTATATATACTAGTATTACTAATGCTAATACTAATATAGTAACTTACTACTATATTTGCATATAGTATATAGTTTTAAAAAATAATATTATATAGTAATAGTTTAATTATATAATACTATTCATACTATTCTATTTATTTATCTATTCTTAACTTGATCTAATATCTAATATATTATATAGTGATAGTTATATTTTCATGATATAATATTAACACTAATATTAATATTAATATTATCTATTATTAAACTTTTATAATAGTTATTTTAATTAAGAACTATATCTAGGATATTGTATTATTTTATAAATATTCATCATTTTTATTATTCTAACAAGCATCTTTATAAGTAAGAGAACCATTTTCTAACCAACCATATTTAGTTAAACAACCGATTTTATTTTAATTTTATAACAAATTAATCCTTTTCAAAATTTTATAATAAAAATATATCAAAACTTAAAAAAATATATAAAATAGTACATTAACATAGTAAATAAATATATAAATTAACCATTTGAATCTTTGTGCTATTTATTATCCATTCAAAAATTATGATAAATATAAATATAAAGTCAATAATACAATAAGATTAATTTAAATAAAAAACCTAAAAATTAAAAAATTTTATTTTATAATTAATAAGATTAAATGAATTGGTGAAATAATTTTTTTTTTCTTTTTCCATAGAAATTTATTTTTAATAAAAAGTTGTTAATATCAAAAAAAAAAAAACGTAATTAATTATATGTTAACTTATGTTAATGTAGTTTTTTTTTGATCATATTATATAAAATAAAATAACATATATTATTTTATGTTTTTATTGAAAGAGTTATTTAAATGTCATATTTTAAAAACATTTCCAAAATTCAAATTCAAATATGTAATATGATAATATTACATATAAATTTGAAAATACATTTATACCATTTTTTTTGTTATCATATATTAAAAAAAGCAAATTAATATGCTAAAGGCTTTTTATTTTTAAATTCACATAAAAAGTACAAAAAAATTAAATTTTAAAATTAGTTAATTAAATATTCTGTACAATAAAGGATTAGTAAAATATTTGAAATTAATAAATATATATTTTCAATATAAAATATAAAATGTACTTTCAATTATATAATTAAGTAATTAATGATATTAAATGAAAATAACACAAAATTAAAAAATATCTTTTTTGTAATTTAATTAATTTTTTAATTTTTTTTTTTTTTTTTTTTTTTTTTTAATATTTTATTTTTTAAATAATATTTTATTATATGGTACAATAAATTTTTATAATAAAAATTACACAATCAATTTTCATTATAATAAATGTTTATCTATATTTTAAAACTAATTTATATTAAAAATAGAAAAACTTTAGTAAATTTTGTGTATATCTTCTTATGTTCATTTTTCATTTGTTTAAGAAGTCCCTTTGCTTCATTAAGAATTTCTTTAGCTTCTTCAAGATCTTCTTCTTCTTCAGTTTCAATATCACTATCATTATTTTCATCATTATCAGCAACAGCAGCTCCATCTTCATCATTTTCAACTTCAATATCACTATTATTCTTACATTCATCAAGATCCTTATTTTCTTCTAAATCACAATTTGGTAAAGTATTTTCATCTTCTGGAGTTTCTGGAGTAACTGGAGTTTCTAGAGTAACTGGATTTTCTGGAGTAACTGGAGTTTCTGGAGTTATTGGGGTTTCTTCGGTTTCGCATTCTGGAAGTTTTTTGTTTTCTGGTTTTGAACAATCTGGTTTACATTCTGGAAGTTCTTTGTTTTCTAGTTTGTTACAATATGGCTTACATTCTGGAAGTTCTTTATTTTCTGGTTTATTACAATCTGGCTTACATTCTGGAAGTTCCTTATTTTCTGGTTTGTTACAATCTGGTTTACATTCTGGAAGTTCCTTATTTTCTGGTTTATTACAATCTGGTTTGCATTCTGGGAGCCATTGGAATTCTGGTTTAGAACAATCAACGGCTGGAGTGGATGGAATGGATGGAGTGGATGGAACAGAGGTAGTAGATGGTTGGTTCCATCCCCAGTCCCAACTCCAATTATTCCAACCCCAATCCCATCCCCAATTGTTATTGTTGCTATTATTATTGTTATTACTACCCCACCAATCAAATCCCCAACGTGGTAAACCGAAAGTTTGAGAAACTAAAAACTAATTAGAACACCTAAGAAAGTTTGTTGTACATTTTTCCACTTTAAATAATTTGATTAAAAAATTGTAATTGATATAAAACAGATCTTTCTTATACACAAAGATTTTTTAATGTAGTAATTTTTTTTTAAAATAATAATATATATATAAAAGATTTTTGAAATAAATATTTAAAATTTTTTGAAATTATTTTTAAAAAATATTAAATAGATTACAACTTTATTAAATATAAAATTATAATTTCAACAGTGTAAATATTAAATACCAAATTACAATTCACAAATAATGAATTATGAACTTTATTAGATATAATAATTATAATAATTTTTTTTACATTTTCACTGGAAATCAATCATTATTTATGTGTTTCTCAATTGGAACTAGAGGTAAAGATCCAGTAGTAATGAGCACTCCTAAAAATTAAAAAATTTGAAATACTATTTATTATAGTAATTTTTATCTTTTATTCAGATAGATTTGTTAAAATTTTTATTTATTTATATTTATTCAAATAGTTTTATTAAATTTTTATTTATTTATATTTATTCAGATAGTTTTATTAAATTTTATTGATTTATATTTATTCAAACAGTTTATGTATAAAAATATTTTAACATTTTTTTTAACTTTTTAATAATTTAATAGGAAATTTATCTTATTAAATTTTCAAAATTTACTGGATAGCATTTAGGACAAGTCTTTGGAATCGTCAATAACATTGGATGAAGAAGGAATAATTTCGGAAGGTTTTACAAAATCTTGTTTAGTCTCTGGTTCATAATTACGATGATGGATTACTATTAAAATTAATACTAAAATTGTTTGAATAAAAGTAATTATTATAATAGTAAAAGCACAAATAATTAACCATCTTTTTCGATTATAATAATATTCATCCAAATTATTATTTAAATTTTCGGTTAATATATTGTCATCAATATCTTCTTTTGGTACCACTTTAATATGTCTATTTATAGTCATTATACTACTAATAATGCAAGCAATGGGTGTAATGAAATACCAAAATATATCGCAACAATTACAACACTCACAACATCCACAACATTTTATTTTATCATAATTATGAGAAATGACAAAATATAATGAAAAGAGAATAGGGATGCAACAAAGACACATATCAAATAATGCACCTGACTGATCAGCAATATGGCTTAAATATGCACTATCATAATATTCAGGAAAATCATATGAGATTTTTCTTAATGCAGATCTTGAATTTGCAGTCATATTTTTATCAAAAACATTATATGGTTGATCATCTTGTAAGTAAAGAGAAAAATTATAGCAATCATATTTTAATAAATATTTTCTCCAACGAGTTATTACTGTCGCTATTTCCACAATAAAAAGAATAATGAGAGTATAAAAAATAGGTTTGTTTGAAATTTTATAATTTCTTCCCATTTTTTTATAAAATAAATTTTTTTTCTTCTTTATTTTGTTGACTTCTTATTAGAAACTTCCAATTTATAAAATTAAATTTTTTTGATTTTTGTGAGTGTAAAAAGTGATAAAATTAAATTTTTTTGATTTTTGTGAGTGTAAAAAGTGAACATTTATTTTTATTTTATATTGATTAAATTATAATCATATGGGTTAGGTGAATAATTAATTATATAATCAATTGTAATTTTTTCATTATTATTCATTATACTTTTTTTAATGTATTTTTTTTTTATAAATTATTTTTACGAACAAATAAAATAATTAATATAAATGTATAAATGGTTTTACTTTAATTATATATTTTAAATAAATAGAAATAAATAATTTTAATTAAATAAATTAAAATAAATAGAAATTAATGTATACAATTGTATACTTGTGATATATGATTATGATTTTATTAATAATTTAAGTTAATTAAGAAATTATAAATATATTAAAAATATATTAATAATTTAAAACTTTGTTCTTTAATAATTATAATAAAAATAACAAGTCTTTTGTTTGTTTTGAAGAAGAGAAGAAAAGTAAACAAAAGAAAAGAAAACAGGAAATTTAATAATGAAATATTAATATTAATAAATAAAATATATAAAATTAACTAGTATAATTAATAATACGTGTTTATTAATTATTAGTGTTATTTATAAATTTATTTTATTTTTATTTGTAGTTTACATTAAATATATTAAAAACCATTATTTATATTTAAAGGGTAAATATAAATAATAAAGATCACTTTACAAATACTTTAATAATAATAAAGTAGTCTCGTTTGTATAAATTTTTCTTTTAACTAGTGTGTTAAGAGAGGAATTTATCAGAAATAAATAATTTTAATTAAATAAATTAAAATAAATAGAAATAAATAATATTAATTAAATAAATTAAAATAAATAGAAATAAATAATTTTAATTAATATATTTTAATACTTTTATATATATATATATATATAAAAACTTTAAAATCACAATAATTATTATTATCATAAAGCTAAATTATTAATAATATTATTAGAGTTTTAATTATTTCTTCCATTGTAACTAGGGTATTACCAAGGGATAAGAACTAATATATAAAATTGCGCCTCGATTAAGTGATTTAATAAGGGAACTGCCGTTATTAGGTTGTTTATCAATAACATTAAGAGATTAATCAATATCTCCGCCATTGGCATAGTCATCAGTATCAAAATTCTAAAGAGCTGAGACATTGTTTCCAAGTGATTTAATGGTATTCATTACTACTGGATCTTTACCTCCGGTCCAAGTTATGAAACCATTATAATTTTTACATTTAATAAAATTGTTAATAATTCATTATTTGTGAATTGTGAATTTTGAATTTTTATTTATATTTAAATTGATGAAATTATTATGATAACTTTTCTTCATTAATAAATATACAAATAAAGTAATAAAATTTAAACTATGATTTTTTTTAATTAGATAAATCACAGAATTTTAAATAAAAAAATATAATAATATATATTGTGAAATATCTACATTACAATTTATCAATATTCAAATAGAGTACTTGTTTTTTTTTTTTTTTTTAACAAAAAAAAAAAAAGTTAAATCAAAAACGGAAAAAATTCTATTTGAAATTCTAAATATATAAATCATAATTTTTCTTTTTAGAAATTGAAATATTTATTAAATTATAAATAAAATAAAGGTTATTTTTATATTTTTTTTAAAAATATTTTTTTTATATTTAATGAAAAAAGTTTATTACTATAATATTTTAATTATTAATTAGTTCAATACATAAACAAAAACAAATAATTTTAATTTAATAAATTAAATAAATAAATATTTTATAAAAAATTATTATTATTCTTTAATGATGAAATTATTAAATATTTTTTCTATATTAATGAATATTTAATTAGCTCTATTATTTAGTGAATTTATTCATAGGATCTAATTCCAATACATTCTTCCATAGTAACTGGGGTATAGCCAAGAGATAATATACGTTCAATTTTAGATGTAACTAATTGAACAATTCCTGAGGCAGTGGCTCCTCCATAGAGTAAATGATTTAATGTAATAAGTGAACTGCCTGTACTAGTTTGTTTATCAATCACACTAAGAGCATAGTCAATATCTCCACCATTGGCATAATCAACTGTATCAACATTCCAAAGAACTGAAACATTGTATCCAAGGGATTCAAGAGTATTCATTACTACTGGATCTCTACCTCCAGCTCCAATTGGAAAACGCATGAATAATGGTTTCTTTCCAATAACATTGTAAATCTTTTCTTCAAGTAATTTCTATTTCATTTATGATTTCTTCAGAAGTGAGACCAGTTAACGTTTTATGATTATA
The DNA here is from genome assembly GCA_016946835.1 of Neocallimastix lanati (nom. inval.). Taxonomy (NCBI): domain Eukaryota; kingdom Fungi; phylum Neocallimastigomycota; class Neocallimastigomycetes; order Neocallimastigales; family Neocallimastigaceae; genus Neocallimastix; species Neocallimastix lanati (nom. inval.). The sequence goes on along the minus strand of JACVTC010000001.1, from coordinate 3,356,073 downwards.
AGTATGATTACCAATGATATGACCTTCATCATCCATTCTCTTAATAATTCTACTCCATTCAGGATTTTCAGATTTCATATATAAATTACCAACAACAAAGAAAGTAGCCTTTACATTATATTTCTTTAAAAAATCTAAAATCAAATCAGCATATTCTGTTGGACCATCATCGAAAGTCATAGCCCAATGATTTGGATTTTTACATTGATAAATGAGTTGTAAACCAGTTCCTCTTGGATAAGAAGAAGTCTCATTAGAAGTAGATTTAGCAACGACATCAGAAGTAGCAACAGCATCAGATACAATTTTATCAGAAGTATTAGAATCATTAGTAGAAAGTTGACATTCCGAATACCATTCATTTATGAATTTACATTCATAACCAGAAATACAACAATTATCACCAGCGAAATTTAATCTATATGTTTTTAAAATATATTAATATATTATTATTATTATTATTATTATTATATATAATTAATACTAATTCTAATTAATATTAATTAATAAATAAAAATATTCTAAACTCTATTATATTAGATTAGATAAGTAACCTCCACATTGAGCAAAACTACCACTACAAGCAGCATTGATAAAACCAGCAAGAGATAAACTTAAAATTGAATTGATAAGAATACTTTTCATTTTGTATAATATATTAATTATATTTATATTATTGTTTTATATATTATTTTAAAATGTATTTATTTAATTTTTAGATGTATATGAAAAATGAAAAAGTAGAAAAGCTACTCTATCTATATTTATGGAAGAAAAGAATAAATTAGAAGTAATAAAATATAATAGATCGAGGAATAAAGGTTTCATAATATTCATTGGATATTTTACATTTTTTCCTACTAATAATAATATAATATACAATATTAAATAAAGTTTAAAATATGATAACAATTAAACTTTAAGATATTTTTTTTTTTTTTAAAAAAAAAAAAAAATACAACGATATACAATGAAATGATATAAAAATAATGTAAATAAAGAAAAAAAAAATATACTATTGGTGTCAAATCGTGTATAAAAAATTAAAGTTATTGTGTATTATTTATAATAAAATTATATTAATTATATCAAGCATAAAATAATGAATAATGTTAATATTGTTGAATATTCCTTTTTAGAGAATAATTATTTTTTTATAATAATAATTATTAATCATAATGACAGTATTTGTAAAGTTATTTTTTTATAATTTATCATCATGTGTCTAAATAAATGTTTTCTATGGGGAGGTTGCATTACGCCAATTTTTTTCACATTTTATTTTATTTTATTTTATTTTATTTTATTTTATTCAATCTGTACTTTATATTCATATTCTATTTTTTATTTTATTTTATTCAATCTGTACTTTATATTCATATTCTATTTTTTATTTTATTTTATTTTATTTTATTTTATTCAATCTGTACTTATATTTATGTTTCTACTATTTATTTTATTTTATTTTATTTTATTTTATTTTATTTTATTTTATTTTATTTTATTTTATTTTATTTTATTTTATTTTATTTTATTTTATTTTATTTTATTTTATTTTATTTTATTTTATTTTATTTTATTTTATTTTATTTTATTTTATTTTATTTTATTTTATTTTATTTTATTTTATTTTATTTTATTTTATTTTATTTTATTTTATTTTATTTTATTTTATTTTATTTTATTTTATTTTATTTTATTTTTATTCAATATGTACTTTATATTCATATTCTATTTTTTATTTTATTTTATTTTATTTTTATTCAATCTGTACTTTATATTCATATTCTACTATTTATTTTATTTTATTTTATATAATTAAATTATTACATTCTTTATTTATTTATTTATTTATATATTTATTTATTTATTTATACATTTATTTTTTTTTACATATAATTTTATTAAAATTTTTTATGGCGTTAACAAAAAATTTTACAAGCCATTAAAAATAAATGGCGTATTGAAAATTTGTATTTTAAAAATTGGCGAAATGCACCACATTCAAAATTTCATATATATATCTTTAGTTTATATACAAATTAGGACTAATTAAATAAATAATAATATTTTTTTTTTTTAGTTGACTTTAAACAGGGAATTATTAAGAGTTTAAAATTAAAATAGTTTTATTTAGAGAATATTATTACGAGTTTAAAAATTAAAAATTATAACCATTTTTTTTTTTTTTAAAAAATAAAAAGAAAATTATTTATTTATTTATTAATTAATTTATTTATTTATATATATATAAAATAAATAATTATGAAAAAGTAATAATTATTTTTAATTAACTTTACGATTTCGTTATTTAAAAAAAAAAAAAAAAAAAATTTTTTTTATACTAAAATTATTATTATTATTATTATTATTATTATTATTCTTTATTGTCTTTATTGTTATTTTATTTTTTTTTTTTTTTTTTTTTTTTTTTTTTTTTTTGGTATTAAAAAAAATTATGTACTAAATTTATTATTATTTTTATTATTATTATTCATTTTAATTAAATATTAAACATTTAAAAAAATTAAATAAAATAAAATGAAAAAAAAAAAAAAAAATGAAATAAAAATTTAAAATGTATTAACTGTTTTTAATATATATATATATATATATATATTTTTTTTTTAATTTATTTTCAAAAAAAAAAAAAAAAAAAAAAAAAAACTAAATTGATAAAAGTATATATATATATATAAAAGAAATAAAAAATAAAAAAATAAAAATATATATATATATGTTCACTTAAATGGTTTCCCAACCACCATAGTCGATAATATTTTCAAGACGTTGAGATATATATGATGGAATACTTTTATGAAGCCACATTTTTCTTAATTCTTCATATCTTCTTGGAGAAAGAAATTGTGGTTTACCACGAATATAAGATTCGTCTGGTTCACCATGAACATCAAGATATGGAGCATTCAAAAATTGACCATTATTACCACTATTAATAAATACCATACATTTCTTAATTAACATATACATACCAGTACCTTTACCACAAGTTTGAGAATGAAGGAAACATTCTCCATGATCATCTTTAATACAACAATAACTTTGGAAACATATCATTTCACCACAAAGTAAACAAATGGTTTGAACATAAGGAACACTATTACATCTCTTACATTTTCTATGGGAACATTCTTCAATAAGATCACTAATTCTATTAGGAAGTGGAAACATTTCAATGATAGAAGCGGCATTTAATTTAATCTTGTAAGATTCAAATTGATTAGCGTTAACAATTCTACTTCCATTCTTTGCCGGTACCATTTCATTATTATTATTATTATTATTATTATTATTATTATTAGAATTAGAATTTTTACTTGCAAGTGCACCGGTACTAGTTTTATTCTTATTTATTATTGAAGCGCCACTGGAAATGTTGGTACTATTACGATCTTCTGGAAGAAAAGTAATAGGTTCCAGCATTAAACCATTATCATTCGCTACAGCAATACCTGTAGTCGAAGTGGTAGCACCATCTTCCAGATTAGGAATCTGTTCTGTTGAATCTGATTTTCTTTCTCTCTTCTTTTGCAAGCTAGATCGGGAACGAGTAGTTAATTGGACTGGAGCACTGAATGGATTCATATTGATTGCTTCACACCATTGATCACACCAGTGCTTTATAATTGCTTTCATTTCTAAATTATTATTAATAAATTTACAAATATTTGAAAGAGTGGATGGTAAATTAAGGAATTTCAAATTTCTATCATATTCATTTAATTCTTGATCTACTTCAACGGCTTCTGGTGTTACGAAGAAACGAGAATAAATTAATAGTACAGCTTGACGAAGGAATGGTTTTGTAAATATTTTTAAGACATAGCTTAAGGTTTCTTCAGAAAGATTAATTTTACAACGCTTCTTAATATCTGGATGAACATTAAGGATATCTAAAATGGTATAGAGTAAGCTACTAATAGGTTTACTTTCATTATTATCATTCATAAGATCGATATCATCTTCTAGAGGTGAGTTAGTAGCTGAAGTAGCCATAACGGTATCACCATCAACTTTTTCTTTACCCTTTTCTTTTAAGGTTTCAATAACTTTAGAAGCTCCACTATTATGATAATTTTTAATAAGACTCTTAATCTTTGGATGAATTGGCCATTGATTTTCCATAATACCAACACTTTCAGCAATCGCCAATAAACATTTAACTAGTTCCATGGTATAGAAAAGCATGGTCCAGTTAGAAATATCACTATCCTTTGGCATTAAATAAAACGTACTGGAAACGAAAAGAGCGAAGGTATCTTCTTCAATAGGATGAAGCAATTTTTTCTTTTCGCATTTAATTTCAATATCCTTTGTTTTATGTCTTGGACCAAAATTATACATATAATCATCATCAAAAAATTCACCTCCTTGATTAATAAGAATATCATCATCATCATCATCATTAAATAAATCTTCATCCATTAAAAATCCCTCTTCAATATCATCATCATCATCTATTCTTTGTAAATTAAGGTATCTAAAGTTCTCTTGTTCTTGTTCATTTAATTCTTCAACAATATCCAATTGTTCTTGATCAGAATTTAATTCAATGCTTCCTTCATCTCCATTAGCTGTTGCATTGCCATGAATATTCGCAGTAGCTCTAGTATTAGCATTAGAATTATTATTAGTTGTATTTGTAGTATTATTGTTGGCATTGGTATCTAATGGTATGCCAACAACACCAGCGAAATTATTTCTATTTCTATTTCTATTTCCATTTCCATTTCCATTTATTTCATTATTATTATCATTATCAATATCATCGTCATCACTAAAAGATATACTAGATGAATAATAGTCACTTTCATCAGAGGAACTTTCTTCATTATAATCATTTATTTCCATTGAGTTATCTAAACCAATTAACTTTTTACCAAAAATCATTTGACCTAATTTAGTAGCTCTCTTAAGATGTTTTGTCTTCATGTCTTCATTTTGAAGTTTAATAGCAGTATAAGTTAATATAATTTCATTAATGACACGAAGAAGATTCAAAATCTTTGGATTGGCATGTTCAATTAAACCAATAAATGGATACATAATAGTAGATTCAGAGGATGAGTCTTGCTTAGTACCACGCATTATGACTTCAACGGTTTGAATAGTATATTTGAAGGTTTCATGTAAAAGATCAGTTAATAAAGTCTTATCATCAATAGAGTTAACCTTTTCATGTAATAATTCCTTTTTAATAAATTGTAATGTTTTAATAAATTTATTTTCACAAAGTATCTTAAGGAAATTCGAATTTACAAAAGATTTTAATTCGATACAACCCTTTTCATTATTATGATTCTTGTCATCTTCTTCAGCATGATTTTTTCTTTCTTTTTCTTCCTTACTTTTATCTCCATTTTCATTTTTCTTTATCTCTATAGATTCAATATATTCTTCACTAAACTTTTCAATAGAATTATAGATCGATTTTACTTCACCGGTTGGAGCGACCTTATTAATATCATTTAACCACTGTGAAAAATTACTAATTTCTTGATCCCCTTCTTGACTTTCAAAGTTACGAATGGTATAATGTTTGTCCTTCCAAACTACTGGTAATAATACATTACAGATGTTCTTACAAAATGGACATAAGAATTCATTATGTTTAATATTGACGGAATAATTTCTTCTTGGATTATTTTGTTGATCACGAGCAATGGTATCTATATACTTTTCTAAACATTTAGAATGCATCATATGGCCACAAGTGGAAACATAGATACCTGATTGACTATGAACAGGACTTACTGGAGGTAGAACTGAAATTTCTTTAGATTCTTCTACAGTATTTCCAGTGGAACGCTCCTGCTCTTGATCAAAGGAAAAATTCATTTGAAGATTTTCAAAAACATCATTGGCATCATTAAACTTGACTTGACGAACATGACAAGAAGTTTGGGCATAACCTAACATACCAATAACATTATTATTACTTTCATCACTTTCACGACACATAATACAGGAACCGGTTTGGAATTGATAAATATGTTGTGTTTTGTATTCCTCTTCATTATATTCATAATCTTCACTTTCAAATTCATCATCGTCAAAGTTGAAATTACTATTCATCATAAAGTTATTTTGTTGTTGAGCAAATTGTGCCATTAGTTCTGCCTTTCTAGCCTTGGCTCTCATTTTTTTTAATTTGTTTTCTTTTTCTTCCTTTTCCTTTAAAAGTTGTTGTTTATGCTCTTTTAGATACTTCTGTTTAAACCATTTTTCAATATATTCCTTTATTTCTTTGTCATTGGTCATATCACCAATATCCTTAATAATAGCACATAATCTTGGAATGAAATTAGTAATACATGTGTCTGACTTTTCAATAAGATAGATTAACCAGTGGATTAATTTTATAGCTTTAGTTTCTTTGAATTCGTTAGCATTGGCTTGGTCACTCAATGATTTATTTAATGAATTTTCTTTTTCATCCTTTTCCTTGGTGGTTTCTATCTCCATAGTACCACTATCTTCTTCATTCATTGGATCATCTTCTTCAGTCTTTGTATCTTCCGAATTACCAGCACCTTCAATATCTGAAATTTCCTCTTCATCAAAGGTTAATTTAATCTTACTATCCATGGTTTTACTTTCAATGTTAAATTCTTGATGAGTTGCATTCCAAATGAAGGATTCATTACCAACAGGCAAATTGGTGTTAGTTTTAGCACATCTTTTTTCTTCCTCAATGGCAATTTCGATTAAATATGTAGCTTCATCCAATAAATCAGTAACGTTAGCAATTTTTTCTTTTGCTTCAGCATCCTTTGATTTTTCCTTAGTGATATTCCAAATAGTGTAGAAAACAATACTATTAAAAACTTTAGAACGACATAAATTTGGTAACTTAGCAAAACCACTGGATGGATCAATAGGTTCCATACGAGGTTTTAAAATAATATTTTCGATATTATCATTCTTGTTATTACTGGTCTTAAGAATATATTCTTTAATCTTTTGCTTAGCAGTTTCACGATCATTGAAGGATAAGGAATAGAACCAAGGATCAACTTCATCATAATATTTTGTTTTTAATTCATATGTACCACGATCAGAGATACCGTAAGGGAACTTAAAGTTACTAACTTCCTCTAATATATTTTCAATATCACCAGTGATATCCTTTTCTATATCTAAGTATCTTTTTTCTATCCTGCTTGAAATTTCACTGAAAGAAAGTGGTTTTTTGATTAAGTGATGAATAATTTCATTTCGTAAATTACCTTCAAAGCCCTTACCATTGATTTCTTTACGAAAAGTAAGAAGTTTAATGATAAAAAGAAGGAATTCACTAACTAAAAGATTTACCTTCTCATTACTAAAACCATGACGTTGTGCATAAGACTTACCTCTAAACCAATCCATTACTTCAAACCGATCTAAAAGTGAAGTTAAGAAAACATTTGAATCAAGAGCTAAAGAAGCAACTTGTAAAAAGATAATATTTGTTTCATAAGAAATAGAACGTAATTTAACATTAGAATAGGTAGAAGCCATTTGATAAATGGATAAACCATTTCTAATCCATAAATTAGAATAAATTTGAGAGAAAGCCGTCATACAACGTAATGGATATTCCATTAAACGCTGAATACGATTTTCTTTGGTGATCACGTTAGATTCTCCTTCGATTTTTGAATTGAAGGAAAAAATATCATTCCAAATGCTATCAAAACTACCATTATTCTTTTCTTCTTCTGTCAAATTTTTTAAAATTTCTGGAAGTTGACGAATAAAGTCAGAAAATAACCAATGAACTGGATAAAGGAACGAAATTTCGCCTAACATAATTGAATATTTTGGAACTTCATATTCTTGATCATCCAAGGATTTAACGAAATGGAAACCTTGCTTATTATTTAAATTACTTTGACTACTACTATTATCAACATTACTACTACATTCTTCTCCGTTCCTGATTTTATTTTGTTCAGTTGTTACTTCAACTACAACTCCATTACGGGAGTTTAAAGAATTATTTATAAATGATCCTTGAGAATGAATTGGAATAGTTTTATGAATATTTTTTAGAGGAGTTACTTTCTTTAAACTTTTATAATAGCACCATTCATCCAATAAGGTAAGAATTTTTATCATGGCCATTTTAATATATTTCAAATTATCCTTTTGATCAGTATCAAACTTATAACATTCAGCAATACAATTTAATAATTTGCCTATAATAAATGCATATTCTACCGCACTAACCCAATCCTTTGTTTCACTATCAATATGGTAATCTAAATAGCACCTTTGTGGTAAAAAACCTTGTAAATAAATTAACATATCTAAAGCTTTTTCTAAAAATATAGAATTTTCACGATAATAATGAGTCTTTACATTTGGAGCTTGTAAAAGGTAAGTAATACCCTCAACTATTTTACCTAAAATATCATATCCTTTTTGGAAACGATTAACTACAGTAAGGGCATCAAAGTCATATTTACTTGTACGAATATTTTTAAGCATTTCAAAATTTTTCATGAAATTTTTATAACTAAATTCTAAATGACCTGAATTACAAAAAATGTTTGTTTTAATTAAATTTATTAAATCAGAATAAAATTCAGTTTTGGTGAAAAGATAGTTAACAGAAGTTGGAGAAATTGTTTGAACCATGAAATCAACAATATTATAATTATCTTCAATATCATTAATATAAGAATTTAAAATATACGGGAAATGAATAGCATATTTAGCTGCAGTTTTTACCTTATATTCTTGGTCTGAGATTAAGGTATTGATATATAATTCTTTAATTAATATTCTAGTTGATTTCCATATTTTAATATCATAATAGAATAATAAATCAATAACAGTTAAATCATCTTTATTTTTTTCAATGAATTTTGGATAATCATATTTAGAGGGATCATCTATTTTTCTAAAAAATTCCTGATTGATAATATCTCTAATAACATCCTTTACTGATTCATATTTTTCATTATTAATTGAAATAATACCGGGTACAACCTTTAATAATTTACTAAGGTATACTACTAAATAAGCTACAACTTCTTCTTTTAAAGTTTCACTTAATAATCTTATTGTGGTACGTAACTTTACACTATTAATAATTTCGCTCATTCTTCTTAATTTTGAAATATCATCTGTAATACATAAGCATCCACGACCCTGGGTATTGATGAATTATTATAATGAAAATTTTATAAAAACAAATTATATAAAGTCATACATACAAATTTATATTAAATAGTTATTTATAAAATATATATGAATAAAAAATATTGTAATATCAATATTATGTTAAAATTACATTTTTTCTTAAAAAAATATCTTTTTTATTTTATAGAAACTTACGTGGCTATCAATATTTTTTGAAATCATTTCTGCACGTTCATCAGTACAATTAGTGGCTTCTTTAAGTTTAGAAATAACAGTATCAAAGGAATGTTCTTCATCATTCCATAATAAACAATCATATAATTTATCACTACCATCTTCAGGTTCTTCTTTTCGAATATCTTCATCTTTTGCTGGTACTGAAATATCAAATGGTGATTTATTTAATACATCAATAATGAATGTGAAACATTGTGAGATAACATTTTTTAAACTATGTTTTAAAGGTTCTGGAAGTAATTTTAAAGTTTCTTTCATATCATTTTTAACATTATGATATTTGCATCCTATATCAACAATAAAGGCTTCTTCATCACCACAATCACAGCAACCACCACCATTTTTTGTTATATAAAATTTTATATTATGTCCTTGATGGTTAGAAGCATGGAAACATTTTGAACATAAAACACAAGTATTATCAAAAGCACAATCACTATAATATGATTAAAAAAGTATAATTTGAATTATTTTTATATAAAAGAATAAACAATAATTTATACATGTTTAAAAATTTTAAATTATTTTAATATAAAATAATAAAATAAAATTAAGTTTATAACATTTTAGTATTAATATTATTTTATAATTATCAACATATATAAAGTATTTTAAAAATGATAAAAAAAATTGATTTAAAATAAATAAATTAATTTTAAGAAATTTCAATTTTATAAAATTTTCAATTTATGAAAAATAATAATAATTATAATAATTTAAAGATAATTTGTAATATTCATGTGAATTTAAATTTATATTGCTTCAATATAAATAAAATAATTTAAGGTATTGTATAAACTAATGATAAAATTTCAAATATTTACCAGCAACGATAAACAGTATCTCCAGGTTTAAATGAATAACCACATATTTTACCTAATTCTGAACTATTATATTCTATTTTATTTTCAGACTTATTTCCTAAATCATCATCAATTTTCGTTTTCTTTCGATAAGCGGTTGGATTATTTATAAATAAGAAATTCTTGTATTCTTTTTTACCCACTAATTTTTCATTTAAAAAATTGTATATATTTTTTATTTGCTCATTCGTTAATGGAAAACTATTAGAATTCTTAGTAACAGTATTTAAAAAATTGTATACTTCAAAAGATTCCATTTTTGAATTATTATTATATAAATAATCTTGAAAACTAAATTATCTATTTTTTTTTATTATTACTATTGTGTTACTTTTTTTTTATTTATATGTTAAATTTTTCAAATATATTTTTGATTAGAATGAACATTAAAAGAATAAATATATTATTAGGATATATAAATAGGTTTAATTAATAGGAATAATATAATAATTATTTTCTTTTTCTTTAAAAATTAAAAAGATAATTATATAAATAATTTGTGTATTCTGTACTTGCTGGATTTAAAATTAATTTGAATTATTTATTATTAAATTTTATATTAATTAAATTAAGTTTAAATCATTTATTATTACTTTATTTTCAATTAATATATATATACAAATATATATTTTTTCCTTTCTTTTTAAATAATCACTCCTTATAGTTAAGATCCAAGTCAAAATGATGATAAAAAAATATTGATTAGCTCGGTTAATAAAAATACCTAATTTTTGTCTATTTGTCTATTTTTTATTTTATCTTTTATTTTACTGTTTACTTTTTTATGTTGTTTTTGTTTTATTTCAATTAAAATTAGAAGCTTTATATTTTAATTATTTAAATTATGATTTTTGCTTTAAGAAAAAAAAAAAAAAAAAAAAAAAAAAAAAAAAAAAGAACAATTAGATTATTGTATTTAGGATTATTTCTTTTTTTTTTTTTAAAAAAAAAAAAAAAATATATTTTAATTTCTTTATTATTATTATTATTATAAAATAAAAACAAAAAAATTACTTCTCAAATCAGATAGGATATTTATATTAAAATGTTTAAATAAATATTTAAAATAAAAAATAAAAAAAATATAAAAAAAAAAAAAAGAGAGAAAGAAAAAGAAAAAGAAAAAGAAAAATATGAAATAAGATTATATTAATTTTCAAATATTTTATCTATAGTTTAACTTTTTTTAATATTTTTATTTTATTTTTTTTTTTTCCTTTTCCTTTATTTTTTGTTTTTATCAATATTTTTATTTATTAAATTAAAGCGCATTATAAATAATTATTTTCTTCTTTCAAATTTTTTTCTAGAACAAAAATTAATACAATATATATATATACATAAAAAAAATAAAAAAATAAAAAAATAAAAAAAAAAAAAAAAAAAAAAAAAAAAAAAAAAAAAAAAAAAAAAAAAAAAATACTTATCCATTAATTAATCCTAAAACTGACAAATAATATTTCACCATTTTAATATATATTCATTTATTAATAATATTATTAACAATATTATTTAATATATTTAATATATTATATAAATGATAAAAAAAATTTTTTTTTAATGTAACATCAATTTTAATAAATAATTGAAAAAAAATTATAAAATTATAATAAATATTAAAAATTAAATGTAAAAATATATTAATAAATTATATATATAAATTTTCAATTTTGCTAAAAAGAAATAATCTAAATTTTTTTTTTCTTTCTTATATATATATTTTTTAAACTATAATACAGAGAGCAAGAATAAAAAATTATAATTATAAATATTATTATTTAATAATAAACTAAATACAAAATAATAATATATATAGATAATATAACTAATAATGTCAACTATACATATTTTTTTATATTATAATATATAATTATTATATATCCTATTAATTATAATAAAATTATAAAATATTAAATTATAAAAAATATAAAATAAAATAACATTTCTAATTAATATATAATTGAATATATATTAATATAAAATTCAAATACGAAATTATTATAAAAATTATTATTAAGAAAAGATATAAATTTAATATTTAATAATTATTATTAAATATACAAATATGTTACTACACATATTTGTTTTATATCAATATTTAAGTATAGTTTTAGCATAAAATTAATACAAAAACAGTATCTAAAATAAACTGTTGGAGTAGTTTGATATAAAACAGAATTAAACTACTATATATATATATATATAAAACATATGAATTGAATATATTACAATAAATAAGATGTGATTATATTTGCTATCTTAAATGCTGTCCAACTAGCATACAAATATAATCAATAGAAGTATTATTATTTGTCACAATAAATAGCACATACTACTGTTATTAAGTTTGCAAATATGTGAGATATAGTGTTGATATATATATATATATATAACGTAGTTGTACATGATATCATATAATTTAATTTATATTTTTGTAAATAAATATTAGTTAAAATATCAGCATTTAAATTATTAAATTAATATCAGCATATATATTAAATATATATGCTGATATTAATTTAACAATATCAGCTGTTTAGTTTAGTATAACAATAAATACATATATGTTTGTATATTTGATACATATTGATAATGTTAATATGCAACTATTTATTATCATGCACGTTTGTAAGATTAATAACAGTTTGAATATATATGTAAATTATAGTATATTTCAATTAAATATCATCATAAATAGTTTCATATATTTATGATGATACTCAGTATATTTTTTATTTTAAAAATAATGATACTCAATATATTTAATAGTTTCAAGAATATACTTTAATTTTAAATTCACAATAAATAAAAGATAAATATATACATATATATAGTATTGAATTAATTATTTATATTGATCTTATTTAATACTAGTAAATTCATATTACGTAATAATATACTTTTACATTCATATTATAATTATAAATTATAATGATATAATAATTATTTATATATAAATTCATTAAAAAAGAAAATGCAATAAAAATTAATAATGAAAAAGATTTTTAACTTTAATAAATATATTAAATAATTACAAAGATTTTATTAATATAGAAATTTTATTATAACAATAATAATAATGTATTATTAATATAAAAAAAATAAAAATTTTAAAATTGTTATTTACCTACTAATGATCTATCTAAAAAATAAACCCAAGAAGTACTATCTATAAATAAAAGAATGTGGTAGCTAAGAGTTTTTTTTATTTTTTATTTTTTATTTTCTAGTTTTTATTTTTATTTTATTTTATTTTCATATAATTTAAAAGGCAGCTCAAAAAAACATCATTATAATTATTGTAACAATGTAATATTATTATTATTTGATTAGGAAGAGAATATATTTCTTTATTTTAAATATTATTAATTAAATATATATTTATATTAATTACATTTTAAATGAAATAAATAGCATAGTTATATAATACAAATAGAAATATCGAAAATTGTATAAAAAATATTTTTAATTCATTAAAAATAAAAATTTATATAATATAAAATTAATTTAATTATACTAAAATTTTCAAATTTGGTATTATATAAATTGAAATAATTTTTACTATAAGTATTTAATAAAATTAAACAAAGAGGCAATATCTGTAAAGATAGTATGGTATCTACTAAAATCTTCCTTGAAATCAAGAGAATTATTATCAGAAATTCAATTTTCTTTCTTTTTTTTATTTTCATTTTTTATTTTTTTTATTTTATACTTAGAAGAGAATACAATTCCAGTGTTTATTAAATAGATAATTATATATTACATTTTAAAAAAAATATTTTATATTAATTAAAGATAAATAATAATATATATATATAAAAGAAAAATTAAAATATAAAAAATAATAAAAAAAAATTTTAATTTATAATAGAAAAGTTAATATAATAAATAATAAAAATATATCCAAAAGTCAAAAAAATTTCGGTGTGATATATACAATATGTAGTAGCATGATCATCATTTAAATTTAAAATAATAAAATAATGAAATAATATATTTAAAATAGATAGTGCGGTGTCCACTAAATTCTTCCCTGAAAATACAGAAAGATTATTCATTAAAAGAATTACGAATCTGTGAACGAAACTAGATTACTAATACTTATATCTGAATATATAAAATAAGAATATTAATAGCATTGTTCCTAAAGTCATATCGGTACGACGTATGCATTCTAGGTAAGGATTTCTTACTTAATCTATCAAAATGTAACTCAAGAGAACTATTAATGATAGGTATTATTGTTAGCAAGATAACAACGTAAGCCCCACAATATACGGAACGGTATATCCCTGTGAATTGTTTAAGAGTTATTCACTTAAATATCTCCATTCTTCAATATCGAATTGTAGCTCATCTAAAGCTGAAATTCCACCAAGAAGGAATAAATAAATATATCTTTTGATAAAATTTTCATATTCCAAAATATTAGATTATGTTGGTAATTAGAAAAGAGTCCTTATTTTATCACTAAATTTTTAAAAAGATCATTAATGAAATCTAAAAATTTGAATCTATATAATGAAAAGGAAGAATGACTGTTCATCTTCTCCATAACATGGGCCGACTTTCGGACAATTATCAAAAACTCTATCACTTCTAATAGCAATAGTAGTGTTGTATTTGAAATCAAATCTTGATTTTAAAATCCAGTTAAAACCTAAATTAAATTTGGGATGAGCTTGAATATTTTTTTTTTTTGTTTCAATATATATATATTTATCATAATTAATACTTTTAATTCCTTTACTTTTACTATTATTTAACCAATAGATTCAATTATATCTTTATATTTTTTAATATTTTCATTTCTAATTTTTCTATAGAGAGAAGGTGATTTTTTTTTTACAAGAAAATGTAACATCTTAAGAGTATTCTCTATTAGACCTTTATAATGTATTTAGAATTTCTCCATTTCCAAAAGCATTTAATTTGAAGTGAAGCAATAAGAAAATTTTGAGATCACGTGATAATAGTTAAGTTTCTTGAAATATAATATTTCTTTTCATTATTTTTGAGTCATTTTCTATAATACTTTAGGAAGGGTCAATATATTATAATAAACTAGTATTAATAAGAGATTGAACTTTGTTTGTATTAGTCATGCTTGAACCTATAAGTGGAACAAAATATAAAGCTTTGCTAATAATAAATGATTGAATAAATATATCTCAAAAAAGAAATCAGCCTATTGGTTAAAAAAACTGGAGAATGAATATAACTATTTCTGAGCTTTAGACTCCATAAAGGAAACAATAGGTTTGAGTGAAAGATCGTTGCTGAAAAGGATACAAAAATATGTATAAGCAAATTTTTTTTTTTTTTGGAATGGGATACATCTCAAGATAAAACGTAGGATAATCATAACCAGGGTAATTTACAAAGTTTAAAGGCTTAATAATCATATTTGTACATTTATTGATACGGAAGGTCATATCACTTTTATTGGCCCAGTTAAATACATAACGAAGGAGAATCTTCATTTTAGTCTCAGTTAATACAATTAGCACAATATCGTCTTCAAAGAGACTAAGCAACATTTTTTTATTTCCTATATTCATCCCATATTTATCACAATTATTTAGAATATCATTTATAAACATGCTAAATAATATAGGTGATAGTGGACAACCTTGTCTTATTCCTCGATTAATAAGGAATTCATCAGAGAGCATGTTTAGGTAATGAGCTATTACTTTAGAAGTAAGATAAAGTTTTGAAATAAAATTGAAACTCTTATTACGTATACTAATATGAAATAATCTAATAATAGGGATGTTGTAGATGGGAATAGAGTCGTAGGCCTTTTTAAGATCAAGAAAGGTTACATAAGTAAATTTACCTTTAAATTTTCTTCTTTAACAAGTTTCTCTTATAGAGATATAAAGGCTAATACACTCTTCATGATTACGAAAATCAAAATGTTCATTTCTAATAAAATTATGTGCAAAAGCATACTTAGAAGTTCTATCGGTAATTATTTTAGTTATTATTTTAAGACCAACATTGATTAGAGAAATACCTCGTTAATTACTACAATTGGAAAGATCACCTTTTTAAGGAACAGACACAGTTGAAGAAGAGTTCTAGTCATTTGAAAATGATTTCAAGGTATTTAACTTCATCAGGAAATCTTTCTTCTAATTCTTTGTTATAAAAAAATGCTTTATAAAATTCAATATATATACCATCTAGACCAGATACTTTATTACCTTTTATAGATAGTACTGTATTTCTAATAACAGAATAAAAGAGAGATTTATTAATTTTCCATGTAATAGGATTAGGTTGATTATTACGGAAAATATTTGCCAAATACTTATTATTAAGTTTATGTCTAGGAGAATATAATGCCAAATCTCTATAATGTATCCCATCGATTAAGATGATCCTTAGGGGAAAATAAATATTGACTATTTTTGAATTTAATAGAATGGGGATGAGAGAACAAATATATTGGTTTAACTAATTTTTTTAATACGGTTCCATCCCCTATGATAATCCAAGAAAAAAAAATTACTTACATTATAATAATTTGAACGAATAGTACTTTGAATTTTCATTATAGTCCTACATACTCTATGATATTGAGTAAATAGAACCAAGTAAGCATCAATATTAGAGCAATCAGACAAATGTTTGATATTCTTGTAAGCTAAATTTTTAATATTAGAAAGTTTCTTTACATAATATGGGAAATAAAACGTAGCCCCTTTAAATTAAGTTGGAAAAAAGCTTTACTTTTTTTACCAATATTTTATAGTATTTTATAAAAAGTATCTATAAATTTTTTAACTATGTCATCCGCTGAAATTTCTTCATAACTGAATTCAAGTTCATTTGCTAAAATTGAAAAGTAATTATGTGTTAAAATATTTGTATACTTCGTATTACAGATATGCTTAGACCATTTGAAAGATTTTTTTAGATTTTCATAAAACATTTTAAAAATACCTTATTGCAAGGCAATATAATAGATTTATGATAAGATATACCAGTAAAAGAAGAACAAAAAGAAGATAAGTGAACATAAGGAACTTTAGTTTTATTATAGATTATGTGGTTAATTCATGAGGATTTAGAACCTTTGGCATAAATATATTTTGTAAGTTTTGCAAAGGGCATATTGAAGTCCCCCACATAAACTGTAAGAGAGTTATTATTAGAATATCTTCTCAACCATTGACCAAGAGAAGGTTTTTAAATGAACATTAGGCTATCTATTTTGAAGGAAGTAAATGTTACCAATTGAGCACTTTTGATTCTAAAACAAAGTAATATTAACTGATATAATATACTTATGAAATGATGGTTCTTCATTATATGAACAGTATTCGTGAATATCAATAAATGTACATCTCATACTAGGAAACTTAATGTTAACTCTTAAAAATAAATTGTAACTAGAAAGTACTGATGATAAAGAGTTTTCCATGAAAATAAATTTATTATTGATATTGGTTTGAATATTGAGTTCATATAAACAACATCATCCCTTTTTTCCGGGTTCCTGTCATTAATATTCCAACTTGCACAAAGATTGAAAAAAGGGAAGAATTAGCATTGAGATCACATATAAAAAAGTCATTTTACATTAGATGAAAAATAAATTCAGAGCAATGTGCTTTAGATTTATTAGACTATGACTTGGAATTATTTCTGTATTTAGTTGAATTTTTTACAAAGTTTTCAGTGCTTTATTAAATAGATTAAAATATTTTTATGTATTACATTTAATAAAATAAAAATAAAAAAAAAAAAAAAAAAAAAAAAAAAAAAAAAAAAAAAAAAAATACATTATATAATTTAAAAATAAAAAAAATAAAATAAAATTAAAAAAAAAAAAAATTTAATTAATCATAGAATATTTAATGTAATAAAGAATAAAAATAAGTTCAAAAGTTATAAAAATTTCGGTGTGATGTATACTATGTGTAGTAATATGATCACCAGGAGTTGTTCACTTAAATGTCTCGGTCCCCCAGTATCGAATTGTACCTTATCTAAAGCTGAAATTCCACCAAGAAGGAATATTAAAATATACCTGTTTATGAAATTTTCATATTCTAAGATATTAGAATAAGAAGGAAGTAAGGAAAGATTCTTTACTTTATTGGCATATTCTAATACTAAAGTGTTGATTACTTAAAGCTATAATTTCATCATGAAAAAACATTTAAAAATAAATTAAATAAATCTAATTCGTAAAATTATTTAAAGATATAGTTTATACATGATTATGCTAAAATTATGCATATTTTTTTTATTTATTTTATATTTTATTTATTTTTTTATTTTTTATTTTATTTTTATTTTAATTTTATTATTTATGATAATAATTATTATTATCTTATTTAAAAACAAGATAATAAAAATATATTACTAATTTTAAAATAACAAAATTTACGTTTAATCGAAAAAATGACAAATAATTACATCTTTTTTATTAATATAATATATTAAAATAAAAAAATTTTTTTTTATTAATTATAATTATTATTATTATTATTATTATTACTATTATTATTATTATTATTATTATTATTATTATTATTATAATTATTATTTATTATAATGATATATAAAACAAAATTATATATATTATAATTTAATATCTAAAAATTAAAATAAAACAAAAAAAACAAAAAAAAAAAAAAAAAAAAAAAAAAAAAAAAAAAGTAAAGAATATATATATATATAAAAACTATTTATGAAAATATGAAAATAATAAATAATTTCTAATAAATTTTTTAAAAAAAAAAAAAAAAAAAGCATTGCTATTTGAAATCTATATATATTTTTATATATTTAAATATTATATAAAAATTGAATAATTCTTTAATTCTTTGTAAAAGAAGAATTATAGTTTTCATCATATTTTTACTTTTTATAAAAAGTATAATATTATATTAACATATAATAAATTCTTTTTTTCTTCTAATAATAAATATATTTATATATTATTTTTTCTTTCTATGTTTGAGTTTATTAATCTACCATGAAACCATTAATGCATTGACTTCTTCTTTCTTTATCACCTTATATTCTGTATGTAACAAAGCTCTTGCTTTTTCAGAATCTGATGATTCTAACCATTCCCTAAAATAATATTAATAAAAAATTTTTTAAAAATAATTAATATTTTTTATTTTAATATACATATGTTTTTAATATTATTAATTCGTATATATATAATATATAACATATATCTTTATTAATAATATCAATAATATAATTTTGATACTTACTTATATAATTCATCAATAGCAGAATTCTCTGTTGGATCTTGGAAACCGTTAACTAAAGATATACTTTGATAGGCATTTTCAGTTTGTTCAATCCATTCTTTAGAAACATAATTAGAGCCATCATCTGGTTTCAACTGACCACCACCATTAATACAACCAGAGGGACAAGCTTGAACTTCAACATAATGGAATGGAAGAGGCTTATTTATTTTTGGATTATTTACATTCTTAACTTTTCTTACTAAATTTTGAATATTTCTAAAACCATATGCATATACAAAACATAATAATATTTCATTTTCATTTTCAGGATTAACTAAATGTACTTCTTTATAATCTACATTTCTACCTTGCTTAAATCTAATTGGTCCGGTAGCGTTTATTATATTTTCATCAGTTACAACTATTTTAAATAAATGATAAGCAGCGTATTTCATTAAGAAATGTAAATAACCTCCAGAAGAAGAACCTAAAGTACCTAACAATATGGATTCGCCGGTTTCATTTGATATACCATATTTAGTTAAACTTTTATTAAAGATAATAATTTATCGATATATTTAATAAAATATATATATATATATATATATAAATTAAATAAATATAGTATATACGTTAAGTTAATTAGTTTTTACTCTTAATATTTATTTTATATTAATTATTTTAAATTTTATTCAAATATTATTCTTTTATATCTATTTTTCCTTTTTTCCTTTTTTTTTCTCAACTTACAATCCATCAGATGGTAATGCTGGAATAGTTTTTATATCTAAATTTTGTTCCTCAAACATTTTTTCAATTTCACGGGTAGTAATTACACAATCAACATCACGAGATTTATATTCATCATTAGAAAAGTATGGACGAGAAGCTTCTAATTTTTTATCATAGCATGGCATTACAGAAACATGGTATATTTGATTTGGTAATAAACCTAATTTAGTACCAATATAATATTTAATAATTGATCCCATAATTTGTTGTGGTGATTTAGTGGTATCAATATATGGTAAAATAAAATCATGAGTTTTTTCCGCATAGCAAATCCAACCTATTATAAATTGAATGTAATGATAAAAAAAAAAAAAAAAAAGTGCATTAATATAAATAATGTTATTAGTAAGATATATAAAACAATATAAATAATATTAAAATAATTGAAAAGCATTAATATATATTATTTTTTAAATTATTATTTAAATGCTATTATTCAAATGAATATTTAAATATTATGCGTTTTTATATTATAATGTTGAAATAATTTTTAATATATATTAGAGATTTACCTGGACAAGAACTTGAGATCATTGGTAATATACCTTGTTTATTATCATTTTTATAATACTCTATATATCTTTTAACAAATTCTTTAGCACTTTCAATTAATGAAAGGTCTCTTGAAAAGGAGGTATCAACTACATAATTTACACCAAGGTGCTCTTTGAAAAACCAATTCAATTTATCATAAACTTCTTGAATTGATAAATTATATTTGGATGCTATTGAAGCTCTTGATTGTGGAGATATAGAAATAATTATTGTTCTCAATCTTTGAAGTTGACCAGTCTAATACAGAGAAATAAATTAAATAAAAAAAAAAAAAATACAATTGTCTTAATATAAATTTAAAGATCTAAAGTCCTTTTTATTATTATTTTAATATTACCTCAATTGCTATTCTATTATCACCAATAACATTATATAATTCTTTATGACTTTGTAAAGAAACAAGCATACTCTCAGCCGAGGTAATACATCCACTATATACAAATATATCAAGTATATACATTAATATATATATTATATTTAATTAAAAACCGACATAACTTGATATTTATATTTTTTTAATTATACATTAATGTATTATATTAATAATACATTATTATAAAAATTAAAATATGAAATTATTACTTTGTAATAGTATCGTTATTATTTTAATATTTTAATATACCTGCATGCTAAGCAATCATTAAGAGTAATAGTAGCAGCTTCTAACTTCGTTTCTTCTCCAAATGCATTAATTTCATAATAATCACCAGTGTCCTCATCAATCTTAATTTGGGTCTATAGGTTGTTTCAAATAAATATTTGGATGATATAAAATTAATTGCAAAAAAAAAAAAATAAAAAATAAAAAAAAATTATTATGAATAATTATGATATATAAAATTTTATTAAATCTTTTTTATTTTATCCATACAATACAATGATATTAAATTCTTAAAATAATTATTTCTACAAAGTAAATTAATATTTTTTTTTTTAAAAAAAGAAATGTTTTTATTAATTAACAATTGTTATTTATTGATAGTCTTAAAATATTGATTATTTTATTTTTATCTTATTTTTTATTTAATGTTAGTAAATAGTAAGTAATATATACATTATATTTTTAAAATAAATACCTTTATTATGAAATAATATTATATTATTTTTTTTTAAAAAAAAAAAATTGAATGAAATAAAAAAAAAAAAAAAAAAGTATAATGAGGAGAAAAAAAAAAAGTTCAACTTTATTTTAAAATTATATAAAAAATATTTGTCCTCTATAATTCCCCGCAAATTTTAGTGATTCAAATTATTAACTAAAATAATAATAAAACTTATAATGTCATTATTTTACTCAACAAAATGATTCTGCATTGTTCATTTATTTATTTTTATTTTTCATTTTTTTTTATTATTAATCATTTGTTGTTATTCATTTTTTCGTTCAATTAATACTAATTTTTCATTTCTATCCACTTTAAACTTTTTTTTTTAATTTCTTAAAACATATAATCTTTAGTAAATATATACCGCGCTATCCGTTTTTGGAACACTAATCGGTTTTACGCAAGCCTGCGAAGGTGTAATAAAATCATTTAAATCTGTTAATCTTAACCCTCCTGATAAACTCATTTTTAAATTTGAATATATTGAAAAATTAAATATCAAAATAAATCAATTTAACAAAAAAGTTTCTTAAAAATATGAATAAAAAAAAAAAAGACGAAAGTTTAATAATAAAATTAAAAAAAAAAAAATTGTAAATTATAAAAATAAAATAATAATAAAATATATACATTTAATTATCAATATATTGCAATATATTGTAATATACTAATATATTATAATATTATATTCATAAATAGTAATAAGCGTTTATTTTAATATATGTATCAATTAAAATAAAATATTTACTACATATATTTAATTATATGAAATTATAAAATTTAGTATTTACAAAAATATCACCAATTTCAATTTCCATGTAATATACACTAATATATGAATTTTTTAAATTAAATAATATATAAGTATTAATTAATTTTCATCGACATCTAACTAAAATTAAAAAAAAAAAATATAAAAATAAAAATATATTTTTTGTTAAAATGAAATAATAAAAAATATTAAATAATAAACATTAAATATTAAATAATAAATATTAATTAAGTATTAAATATTAACCTTGTAATATTTAGAAGGGAAAATATATAATAAATATAATCTAAAATATTTTGTTTATTTTATATATTTTATTTCTTTGATATTTATTATAATGAAATATATAATAAAAAAGTACTCTTAAAAAAATATTAAAAATGCGGAAATAATGAAATATTTCAGTTTTATATTCCTTTTTTTATTAAAAATAATAATATTAATCATATTTTGTGAAAAGAGAGAAATTTTTAAAAATGGTTTAAATAAAATTGATAAATGCAATATTGAAAAAAAAAAGTATATATATATATATTCCAAACTATTATTACAAGTTTTTTTATTATTAATAAAAATGGTATTATTTTATTGTGAGATATATAATATATAATAAAATAAATATTAAGTATTAACTATATTTTAAAATTTGTTTACATAAAATTGAAATATACATTATTGTAAAAACATATTCACAATATCACACGTTTTTTCATTATTAATTTTATATTCAAAAATAATTTTTTTTAATTAATAAATATACTATATTAATTATATAAAGCACCATATATAATATATGTATTATGATAATAAATATTATACAAGACACAATTTATATAAACAATGTCTGAAATGTATAAGATATCCAAAATAATAATAATAATTGATTTATTTAGAATTCAAAAAAAAATCGATTTTACTAAAAAATTAAATTAGTGATAAATTAATAATTAATAATTAATTTATTAATTATTATCATACTAAATTATTATTATTATTATTACTATTACTAACACTATTACTATTACTATTACTATTACTATTACTATTACTATTACTATTACTATTACTATTACTATTACTATTACTATTACTATTACTATTACTATTACTATTACTATTACTATTATTATTATTATTATTATTACTACTACTATTACTATTACTATTATTATTACTATTATCATTACTATTACTATTATAATTATTGTTATTATTATTGTTACTGTTTAAATTATTTAAAATTATTATTTAAACTTATTATTTATTAATATATTATAATATTTTACATATAATAAACTTCAAATATTTGATAGATATTTTATTATTCATTTTTCATTACATTATAATTTGTAAAATTATTTTTATTATTTATTTCATGGATAAATAAACCACTAAAATTTTAGTTGGATAAATTAATTTTAAAAATTTAGAATTAAGCAATCTCCACATTTTTTTTAAAAAAATTATTAAAAAAAGTGATCTATTAAAACGAATGAATTTTTAATATAAATTTTTATTCATTCTAGTTGAAATTATTTATATTCTTTTTCTTATTAAAATTTTATTATCAATAGTATAATATTTGAAAATAATAAACTATTCAAATACACTACAAGATATAATTGCAATACCACCTTTTTTTTTTTTGAATATAATATTATATCATTATAGTTTAATATATTAAAATAAAAATAAAAAAAAAAAAAAAAAAAAAGAAAGATGAAAATTTTATGTAAACTCTTAAAACTGAGCAATATAAATATATAAATCTAAAAAATCCTCTCTAATAAATATTATAAATATATTATAAAAGACCATTAAATATATAAATATAATATATATGCCTTCAAAGTAATTATCTATATATATTCTTTATCTATATTGATGTTTACTAACCAATCTATTCGACTTTATTTTTCATCAAAATATTTTATATTTCTAAAATCTTCAGACGTTAATTTAACAAAATTTTTATTTTTTTAAAATATTGATTTGATATATATTGCTATGTATTATTAATTTGTAAATTTAGGAATAATGACCAATCAAAAAAAGCAATATTTTAAAAATTTTTAGAATTCTTATGTGTAAAACACTACGATAAAAATAATATATAAAAATTAAAGCTAAAACAATAATAATTAGCTCTTATTTTAATAATTGTAAAAAAAATTGATTTACTGCATTTTATAATAAAAGAAATATATTATTACTTATTATTTATTTATTATTTATTATTTATTATTTATTATTTATTATTTATTATTTATTATTTATTATTTATTATTTATTTATTATTTATTATTTATTATTTATTATTTATTATTTATTATTTATTATTTATTATATATATTATTAATATTATAAATAGAATTATAAGTATTATTAAAATATTATTATCACTAATTATTAATTACTATTATAATACTATTATTATCATCATTAATAGTTATAAAGATTGTTATAATTATTAAAATTAATTATTATATATATTATTATAATTATTATTTTTTAATATATTTAGGTTTTTAAGTTATTCATTTATTATTATTATTTTTTTTTTTAATTATTGACTGATTCAAAATTATTATGTGGGGAAATTATAAAATGTAAAATGAAGAAAACTAAATAACAAAACTATAAATTTAATTATAATTTGTAGGCAATAAAATAATTTTTAGAATTTTAATATTAATGATAAAAAGAATTTTCCTTTTTGATTTTTTAAATAAGATTCTATAAATGGAAAATAATAAAATCATTAAAATCAAATTAAAAATTTTATATAAATAAATTAATTTTATTATTTGTTTCAACAATACAATATTTAATAAAATTTTCTTAAATATAAAACAAAATAAAAAATAAAATAAGAAAATATTGAATAAATTATAATTTATATATATAAAATAAAATAAATATTAAAAATAATAATAATAATAATAATAATAATAAATATTAAATAAAAATAAAAAGTAAAATAAGGAAATAATGAATAGGTTATAATTTATATATAAAAATAAAAAGTATTTAAAATTTTTCAATTTTAATACTATAATGTCAATTGATGAGTGTTTTTTTATGACAAAAAAGTAGCTTTCTTAGAATTATATATATATACATATATATATTTAATTCTTTTTCTGGTTAAAAACATATATTTCTATTTTCGTTACTAAGCATTTTTTTATTTACAATTTTAATACTTTCATATTTAAGAATATAAATATTTTTACATTAATATCATTACAAACCCCGCTATTAATTTCTATTTACATCAAAATGCTATATTTAAATATGTTTCTGGTTTTTAGATTTAAGTTTATTTTAATGTAATTTTTTAAATACTTTTTTTTATTTGTTATTTTCTAATTTAATTTTTATATATATTAATAATATATATATATGATTATATATTTATATATATTTTATTGATTTTTTTTTATAATTATGTTATTTTAATTTATAATGGTATAAATATTTATTAATACTATAATATTATTATATTTTATTTGTAAAATGAATTAATAGCTTAATGTTATATATATTAAACAAAAAATTAATAATAACATAACAATAAAAAAAAAAAAAAAAAAAAAAATAAATAAATTAAAGATAGAATATATGGAAATTATTATTATTCTAAAATTTAATTATTCTTATTGTATGAAAATTTAATTGTCTTCAATCTTCTGATGTAGGTTTTTGAAAGAAATAATCCTCATATGTTATAATAATGTCAATTAATCTATTTTGATATGGCATATCTGAAATAATAGTTGCAGCTAACGCTTCTTTATCGGTTGTTCTAGCTATTAAAGTTGGACTATTAATAAATATTTATATAAATTTTTTATATTTAAACATATAAAATTCAATAATTAATTTAAGATTTAATATATAAGCAAAAAAAAAAAAAAAAAAAAAAAAAAAAAAAAAAAAAAAAAATAGATTTTACCCAAAAACAATAGCAAGATTATTAATTGCCATTTTATTTTCATCTTTTTGTTCTGATACTTTCTATATAATAGTATAATAATATTATTATTATCGATAAAAAAAATAATATAAAAAGAATGGATGAATAATTATTCATGATATATATATATATTTTATCATTATTATCAGCATCAACGTCAGCATTATTATTATTATTATTATTATTAACCTTTAAATGTTTCATTAGATAAGCAAGTACATTAAAATTTACTGTAGGTAAGCAATGAATTAATTCATAAAATTGTTGTAATCGTTGACCTTCATCATTAATTCCTTTTTTTTTTTTTTTTTTTTTTTATAAATAAATAATATAATATAATAATAATAATTATATAGTATTTTTTATCTTTTTTTTTTTTTTTTTTTTTTTTTTTTTTTTCATACTTAATGCTTCTAAAAAGCTTTCATACATGCTTGTTGGTATTAATGTATCCTTTAATTCTCTGAAGTATAATTTCAATAATGATGATAAAACTGGAATATCTATTTCGTCATCATCAAAGTTTACAACTTCCCCTATTTTTAATTATTGAAAAAAAAAAAAATAAATTTTTTTTTAAATTAGTTATATAATTAATTTATATATATATATATATATATAGACAAACTAATTATGAGTTAAATTATAAATTAAATATAAATTTATTTATTATAATTTATAAATGATATACACCCTTATTATATTGAGCTTTTAATCTATTAACAACAGCGGAATTACCAGATAAACGATATATACCTTCTGTTTCAATACCTTAAATAATAATTTTTTAATGATATAAATATTGGTTTGAATATATATATTAATTTTAATAATTTAATTTTTCCTTTTATTTTAAATAATGTATATATATATATATATATATATATATTACTATAATAATAATAAATATATAAGAAAATATTAATTACCTCTTTTTTCAATTTCAGTTATACAATCTATAATGATTCTTGGTATATCTGTACCCTCTTTTTGAGTTTGTTCTTCCAGTGAACCACCAAATATCAAATCATCTATATAGTAATATATATAATTAAAAGATTTAACATATTTTATCTTATTATTATCAAAATATCAAAATATAAAATTATTGTTATAATAATAAATAATATTATAAATATTATTTATACCATTTAATAAATTATTTTGAGAAAAGGATTTCTATAATCAATAATATTGATTTAATTTATTTATTTTTATTTTTAATTTTTAATTTTTTTTTTTTGAAAAAATATATATAATTAATAATTTAAAAATAAATATATATTACCTTAATAAATTTAATTCCAAATGTCTTCTTTGACGATTTATTTGATTTTTCTTCATTATTTTCAGCTATATATTATAATATAAATAATAATAATAATATATATAAATAAATTCAGATTTTTTATTTTATTATTATTATTATTATTATTATTATTATTATTTAAAAATATAAAATAAAACTAAAATAAAGTACCTTGACCAAGTTTTTTATATTTTTTCTTTGCTATAGAAATATGTAGATATTTATATTATTAAATAAATTAAATATATAAATATATAATAATTAATAATAAAGAACAGTACAGTTGGTTATCAAATATAGATAAATAATATATATTTTTTTTTTAATATTCAATAATCTATGATTATTCAATTAATATCTTACAACCATCATCCACCTTTGCTAATTCTTTCTCCAACATTTCAATAATCTCTAATAAAGATAGCATAATTAATTAATTAATTAATAATAATAGTAATAAATATTGGTATAAATCAAAAAAATAAGGATGATTAAACTTTAATTAAATTATATTTATTAATTAAATATTGCATAAAATCAACAACACCAATGATAATGTTAATTTTACATATATAAATGTATATATATATCTTACCTGAATCATTATCATCATCTCCATTTTTAGAATAACACTGTATTTCTTCAATCCATGCATTGACATCACTTTCATTACTACAACTTAATGTTACTATTTCATTTATTGTTGAAGTAATATGTAAAACATTTTTCTTTTTTTTTGATTTTTCAACTTTACAATTTTTAATATTAATATATTTTACTGGTAATTGTTCCTAAATAGTTTTTTAAAAATTTTATTTTATATATATATATATATATTTATTTATTTTTCAAAAATTAATATTGAATATTAAAAATATATTGATAAAATAATATATATACAAAGCAAAATAAAGATAAAAAAAAAAAAAAAAAAAAAAAAAAAAAAAAAAAGAGAGAGAGAGAGAGATTTTATATATAATATTATAATATTAATTTATTATAAAAAAAAAAAAAATATATATATATATATATATATATATATAATAGGTTAATAGGTTAACTTACTGATAATGCACCCACAAACTTTTTATAAATTAATAAAATATTACCACATAATATAACAAAACATTGCTTCCAATGATATTTTTCATAAGCTGATTCATATTTTACACCTGAATCACTAGATTTTCTATTTTTTTTAGCAGGTAAGTTAATTTGTACTTTACTATTCAACAGAGAAGTGGAATTACTATCAACAGTTTCTTGTTTTATACTTTCTTGCTCTTCTGTATTCTATTTATTATTATTATTATTATTATTATTATTATTATTATTATTATTATTATATTAGTAGTAGTAGTAGTAGTAGTAGTAGATTATTATTAATAGTAGTAGTATTGTCATTGAATTATTATAATATATATAATTAAAATAGAATTAAAAAAAATAACCTTTGGTTCTTCCCAACGTGATTCATTTGTATATTCATTATAACAATATATTACACCATCTGAATAACCTGCTTTCCATCCAATAGGTAATTTTTTTTCCTTTAAATTTTCATTGTCATTGTTAACCATTTTTATATGATAAAACCATTTAAATATACACGTTCCCATATATAATTTATATTATAACGATAATAATATTTTATTTTTAATATTTAGAGCTTTTAAAATAAAATAAAAATAAAAATAAAAATAAAAATATAATATAATACAATAATATAATAAAATTATATATTAATATTTATAGATATATTTATATTATATATTACATATTCTTCTATGTTTGAATTACGCACAGGGAATTCCCATGATGTTTCATTGGTTTGAATATTTCTATAGTAATATTTACTAGTATTTTCATCATATTCTGATACCCAATTTTCAGGAAGTTGATTATTTACTATAGACGACATATTAATTTCTTGATCATCTATTGAATATTGAGTATGAGATATTTGATTTTCTGTTGAATTTGTATCAGAAGCAGGTGATAATGGAGAAATTTGTTTCTCCGCTTCACTAGTATCAGTATAATTCATATCATAACTTGTTTCTGTTGTTGGAGTAACATTTTCTAAATTATGCGTTAATTGCAAAGTATTTCTTCTAGAATTAATACTTTCATTAACAATTTCGGTTTCTTCTGGAGTAACTAATTACAAATAATAAGTTTTATATATTTTATTATTTGAATATTTTTAAAATATTTATAATTTTTGCGTTTATTTATTGAACATATATAAAAATTTAAATAAATAATATTATTATTAATAATAGTAATAAGAGAACCAAAGATTATTAACATGATTAAATTTGCTATTATTATTATTATTATATAATAATGTAAATGAAATTTATAAAGATATTTAAAATTATTTTGATAAAGATTGAAAAAATAACCTTTTCTAACTCTATTTGCCGGGAAAAAACCTTGAAATCCATTTAAAATACCTTCCCACCAGTCATCATTTTCTGTACTAACAATTTTAATATAATCTCCAGATTTAAAAGTTAATTCATTGTTTTCAATTGACTTTATTTTTATTGATATTCAAATAAATGAGTATATATTTTTATTAATATAGTTCTCGTTAATTATAATTTATTTCAAAAAATTAAAATTACTATATAATTATATGTGAATATGCATGTGAACCTCATAATCCCATTCAGCACAAACGTATTGAGATTTTTCAACACTTTGCATTTTGTCTTATCTCTTTTTATATTTATACAAAAATTAATTATTTATGTACATGTAAATTATAAATTATTAATTTAACAATTTATATAATATATATAATGAAATTTAATATATATTATACTTTAAAACATATATATATTTATTCATTGATTTAATAATTTCTTATATATAATTTCTTTGACTTTTTATTATTATTATGTAAAATTTCTTTAAAAAGAATATTACAAAAAATATACTTCTTTTATCTTTTGTTATAATTTATAATTTATTTTTAATGAAATGATTAATACATTTCATTAAATATATAAATTTTTTAAATATTTATAATTTATAATTGCATATAAAATTTAACCTCAATAATAATAACAATAATAATTTATTTTTAATATTTGAGCACATAACATTACTAAATACATATGAATAAATATTTGCTTACTGATTATATTAAAATAATAATAAATAATAAATAATATTATTATTTATTATTTATTATTATTATTATTATTATTACTATTATTATTATTATTATTATTATTATTATTATTATTATTATTATTATTATTATTATTATTATTATTATTATTATTATTATAAATATTATTATAATTATTATTATTATTATAATTATTATTTTTATTATTATTATTGTTGTTGTTGTTGTTGTTGTTACTATTGTTGTTGCTGTTTCTGTTGACGAAGAAGTTGAAAGTACTATAATTAATATTTTTCAATTAATGTAAAATAAATTTATATTATAAATTTTGATTGTTTATGAATTTGCTTTTTTTTTTTTTTTTTTTTTTTTTTTTCATTTTTTAAAACAGTATATAAATTCAAATGTTTTCTTATTTAACATTGAAATTTCTATTCACAGTATTGTCATATATATATTTATACATTTCTTTTTATATATCAAAAAATAGAAATAGATAACATATTTAAAATTTTAAAAATATCTTTATTGCAATTCATATGTTTTTCATATTACTTTATATTAATATTCTTCTATATGATTTCCTATTGAATTTATATACAAAGGTTTATTATTTATATTACTAATATTGTTACACTTATTCAGTCAATATTTTTTTGTATAGATTATTAAAAATTAATTGTTATTAAATTTTAAAATTTATATAAATTACTATTATTTTGAGTAATGAATAAAAACAAATATATACTTAATTTGAATAGTTACATTAACAAATGCTTTTATTTTGAATATTTTTATTTGTTTTCTTAATAGTGATTCTTTTTAAAATTAACCTATATATATATTTTAATAATATTTTCTTTAAGGCTGATATTGAGAATAATTAAAATTTGGCTAAGCTCGTGGAATTCAAAAAATGATTAATTGATGTTAAATTTTTTAATTTTTTTTTCCATTTTTAAAAAAAAATTTATATACAATGGATTAATATGTATTTTATTAATATTGTATATGATTTTATTCCATATTAATATAATAAGATAATAAAAATATTAATCTGTCAATTCATAAAAAAAAAAAAATTAAATATTACTACATAATACTTTTAATAATTTAAATATTTATAGTTTATTAATTATAATAATTATATAATTATTATATAAATTATATTCTATTAATATTTATATACCAATATATATATATTAAGGTAATAATATTTTATTTTTTCTCTGATTTAATTATAGACTTTTTTTTAATATATATTAAATTATATATATATATATATATATTTTTTTTTTTTTTTTTTTTTTGAATTTATGTAAATAAACATTTTTATTAAAATTTTATTTACTTATTAAATAATAATAATAACAGAAATAGTATTAATTCTTTACAGTATATATATATTGCTAAGAAAGAAAATTATTAAGAATATTAATAATTATTAAGATATATAATATATAATTGTAAATTATAAAAATTTAAAAGAAATTTTATTAACATTATTAATCAATAATTTAATTAAGTTATTGTAAAATTGATATCGAGAAATACTAAGCATTAAAAAAAAAAAAAATTACAATAATAAAATTTAATCAATATTTCGAAAATAATAATATTTATGAAAATTATTCTAAATTGAATGATAAATATATAATGTTATATATATTAAGTATTATATTAAATTTTGATATATATATATAATATTAAAAATATTTTTTAATTTAATTTTTTTTAAAAATTAAAGTAAAACAATAAAATTTTAATTAACAATGATATATATTATTTTAATCTTTATTAATGTTAATTATTTAAAAAGTATAGCATAAATATATAACATATAATCTATCAATTTTTAAGCATAACCAGTGAAAATTATTTTTATTATTTTTTTTCTATAATAATAAAACCTAACCATTATTATTACTTCTATAAAAAAAATTAAAAATTTATTTTAAATGTACATTTATATTCTAATTAATTATTTAATTAGTAGATAAATTTCCTAGAATGTACATATTAATTAAATGATATATAAAATAGATCATTAATTATTAATTAATAGAATGTATATAATAATGAAATATAATAAAATAATAATAGAATAATATAAATTTATAATCTTCATCATTTAAAAAATATTATTTCCTATATTACTAGTTATAACATATGTAAATTATAACATATGTAAAAAATTATCGTTTTTATTATAATATCCACAATTTTATTAAATAATTTATCTTAAGGTAAAAAGGACATATATCAATATAATTAATTTATAATAAAAAAAATATATATGAAATTTTATGTAATTAATAAAAAAAAAAATAATAAATAAAAATGAAATGTTAAGAAAAAAAAATTCTAAAAGTTTTAATCATAATGATTTAATTATTTGAATACTAAACACATAATAACTTATTATTTATCATATCAATATTAATTATCAATATATATTTTTAAAATTACTAATTATTAAATATAATACTATTAGTTCAAAAAATAAAAATAAAATACATTAATGATAATAGTAAAGTATAAAAATTAAGAAAATAATATATGTAATATAAATAAATTTTAAATATTAATAATATGATATAAAATACTATTAATATTTTTACCTTAAATACACACATATATATAAATAAATTTTGAGATTTAGGAAATATCAATAATGTAATAATTTATAATTATATAATATGTATTACTTTATGTTATATATATCATACTTTTTATTTTAACATAAAAATAAATAATGATATTAAGGATAAAAAAGGATAAAATGTTAAAAATAGTAAAATTTTAAAAATTTTAAAAAAACACTAATATATATATATTAATATTTTAATTGAAATTTAAAAACTTTAAAGTATAAAAAAAAATAAAATAAAATATTTAATTATCTAAGTTATATAATAAAATAATAAAATAGTATTTTTTATATTGGTGATACATAAATAAATAAAAACTTATTTATAATATTGATTATTATTAAAAAAAAAAAAAATAAAAAAATAAAAAAATAAAAATTATTATATTTATAATTATATTTTTTTATAGTTTTCATAAAATTTTCATTTTATTACAATTTATAATTTTAATACCCATAACTTATTTATATCTACTATAAGATAGTTCATTTACCAAAACTAAGAAACATACAATCTAATAATTATATAAAAATTATATAAATAATGTAAATATTTTAATATTAATAATTGAATTTATGAAAGAAGATTATTTATTGTTTAAAAAAAAATAATTAATAAAATTTCATATATGTTAAAAAAAAATAATGATTAATTATTATTACTATTATTATAATTTATTATAATTTTTTTAAAAAATAAATTTAAATTTATCTTTTTTTCAAATTATTAAAAAGAATAATAAATAATATATAATATTTATATAATTAAATAATTATATGTTTATGTATTTTTTTTTTTTTTTTTTTTTTTTTTTTTTTTTTTTAAAAATTTTTTATTTTTATTTTATTTTTTAATTTTTTTTTTATTAGTAAATTGTTGTTGTGAATTATAAAGTAAAATAAAAATAACCAATATTTGCTTATTTAAATAAAAGTAAATAATTTCAATCTATATAAAATATTAATGATATGTATTAAATAAAAAAAAGAAATAAAGGTTTTAGCAACGGATTTATATTTTATTATAAGAAAAAAAAAAAAAAAAAAGTAAAAACGGAACATTTATAATAGAAATAGAGAAAAAAATAATAAATATAAAATAAATCAAAAAAAAAAAAAAAAAAAAAAAAAAAAGTAAAAATCAATTAATATTATATTCAGTAATAAAAAATAATAACAAGTAAAATTATTGAATAAAAACATTCTGCAAGAAAAACATTTTAAATATTATTTTAAAAGTATATATATATATATATAAAAACAATATCATAATATCTATAAACTTCGCTAAATAAAGAAGATTAAATTTATTTCAATAAACTAAGTATATATATAATAAAAAAGATAAATCATAAATTTATAGTATTTTTATTTATTATTTTTTTTATTCTATAAAAAAAAAAAAAAAAAAAAGAATTAAGTTTAAAATTAAATAATGAAATAAGATTTATTAATGAAATAAAATAATACAATAAATTTTTATAAAATTCCGGAAAATATTTTCACTTATAAAAAAAAAATAACATTATTATAAAATTATATAATATAAAAAATAAATTATAATGAAATAAATAAAATAAAACTTGAAAAAGAGTTTTAAAAGTATTCTGATAAAAATATTATTAAAATTTACATACACATCTATAATACAATATTTTATATAAAAAATTTAAAATGTATTTATAAAATATGTTATATTAATAACAATATTAATAGATGATATGAATTTTTATACAAATGGAAATTTTTTTTTTTATAAAAATAAATAAAATTCAAATTATATAAAAATTAACAATATTAAAAGGCAAAAAAAAATAATCAGAAATTTTAATATAATAAAATAAATTCAATAAGATTAAATCAGTACGAATATTTATAAAAATACAAATATTTATTTATATTAAGGGAAATATTAATAATATTATAGAATATATTGAATTGATTAATCATCCATCTATATAATAGTTCTAAGATAAAAATTTATATATATTAATGTTTATACTAACTCATTTATTATTATTATTATTATTATTATTATTATTATTATTATTATTATTATTATTATCAATAATATTATTATTGATTTATTTTTATTTTTTATAGGAATTATTAAAATAGATATATAAATTAATAGAAAGAAAGCAAAATGCAAACCATTAAATGTGTTGTTGTAGGTGATGGTGCAGTTGGAAAGGTAATAATATTTTAGTATAGTTTGAAAAGTTGATTTTGTAATATTTAAAATTAAATTATTATATTTTTAAATATTAACTAGTTTTTTTTTGTTTTGTTTAATTTAAAAAAATAATATATGATAAAACCTTTAAATTAATAAACAATAAATATCATATATAATTATATATATTTATGAACTAATATATATATATATATATTTTAATAATTTTTATTATATATATTAATTATTAATATAAATTTTCTACTCTATAAAATATAATGAAATATACGAATATATAATATTTAAACGTTTCATAAAATAAATATGCCAACAAAATTTATTCATTAAATTTTTAATTAAATATATTTAAATATATTAAAAAAAACTTTAAAAATATATCAATATGATATAAAATAAAATAACTATGGAATTCAATAATTATTGATATCACAAAATATAAAATATTAAATATATGCATATATATTTAATATTAACATATAATTTATTAACTACATTTTTTTTTTTTTTTTTTTTTTTTTTTTTTTTTTTTTTTTTTTTTTTTTTGGAATAAAATGAAGACATGTCTTTTAATTTCATATACTACAAATAATTTCCCTGAAGATTATGTCCCAACTGTTTTTGATAATTATGCTGTAACTGTTATGATTGGTGAGGAACCATATACACTTGGTTTATTCGATACAGCTGGTCAAGAAGATTATGATCGTTTAAGACCTCTCTCTTACCCACAAACAGATGTATTTTTAGTTTGCTTTTCAGTTGTAAATCCATCTAGTTTTGAAAATATAAAAGAAAAATGGATTCCTGAAATACGACACCATTGCCCAACTGTACCATGCTTAATTGTTGGTACCCAAATTGATTTAAGAGATAATGCAGCAGAAAAAGAAAAACTCTCAAAGAGAAAACAGAAACCAATTGAATTTGAACAAGGTGAAAAATTAGCTAAAGAAATGAACGCTGTTAAATATGTAGAATGTTCAGCTCGTAATAGTGAAGGTTTAAAAAATGTTTTTGATGAAGCTATTATTGCTGCGTTAGAGCCTCCAGCTACAAAGAAACAAAGAAAATGTTTATTACTTTAAACATAATATAAAATAATAATGATAAAATAATAAAAATATATAAATAAGAAATACAATAAATTAAAATAATAGTAATATTATAACAATATAAATCATGAAATTCTTAAAATTAATTATCATTAAAAAAAAAAAAGTTATATAATATATATAAATATTAATAGTACTATAATAAATAATATAAAAAAAATTGAATTTTTTTTATTCTTTTTTAATTTTTTTTTAAATTATTATTTTTTTTTATTTAGATTTATATATATATTAATGATAAAAACTAATATAATTATTAAATAACAAAATGAAATAAAAATAAATAAAAAAAAAATATTTAAAATAATAATATAGATTAAATAAAATAAAAAAAAAAAAAAAAAAAAAAAAAAAAAAGATAAAAATTGAAAGT
This sequence comes from Neocallimastix lanati (nom. inval.), assembly GCA_016946835.1. Lineage (NCBI taxonomy): Eukaryota > Fungi > Neocallimastigomycota > Neocallimastigomycetes > Neocallimastigales > Neocallimastigaceae > Neocallimastix > Neocallimastix lanati (nom. inval.). The sequence continues at coordinate 3,318,597 of JACVTC010000001.1, read as the reverse complement.
TTTTTTTTATTGTTATTTCAATTTCAGAAGGTAATAAAAAAAGAAGGGAAATGTTTTTAATTAAATACAAATAGACAAAACAAAAAACAAAACAAAACAAACAAAACAAAAAAAAACAAAAAAAAAAAAAAAAAAAAAACAAAAAAAAAAAAAAAATTGGGATTATTTTATATTCAATAATATAAAAAAATATATATATATTTTTTTATTTATATATATTATTACAATAAAATATTTATATTATATAAAATTTAAATTATGAAAATTATGAAATAAAAAATGTGATAATTTTAATATTTCTTTTAATATATTTTTTTTATTAATTCCTACTTTATTGTGAACTTATTTTGAGTTTTATATAATGGTTAAAATTTTGTTATATAATAATATAAAATGAAACAAGCTGTGTATTTATGTTTCAGTTAGTTAATTTAAATTATATATAAACATGATGAAATCTTTAATATTGATATAATATGTTTAAGGGAGAGACTGGAAACCTTATTGTTTCCCCTCTTGTTAATCCCAGTTTATATAAAAAAAAAATAAAAAATAAAAAATAAAAAAAAAGATATAAAATTTTTATTCAAACTGTTAAAATAAAAAATTTAATTTATTTTTTATAATTATATATATTTTATATATTTAATTATTTTGCTTGCATTTGGAAATTATTAATTTGATGAATAAAAAATTCTTATAAATGTATTTTTTCTTTGATAATTATTTCATAGATTATATGTATATTCATACATTCTTTTTTTTTTTTAAAGAAAGATAAAATAGTTTCTTAGATTGTTATTTATTTGACCATAAACACATTATTACCAACAAATATTTCAATTAGTAAAATAAAACCAGCACTGGTATCAACCAATAGGAAATATATTAATTAATATTTATATATTAAATAAAGTTTTCTATATTTATGGATCATACACTTTATGTATATATTAAAATAATAAGAAAATTTATTATTATTTATGATAAAAATAATAATACTTTTTACTAATAAAATATAATTAAATTTTATTTTATAAACAAAATTTTTATGAATTATATTTATTATTAAATATATATTTCTGTGATTGAATTATTACACTTACTATACGGGTACAAAAGCATAAAGTTCTAGAAATTAATAAAAACAAGAACTAACATTCCATACTATAATAATAACATTGCTAATAAAAATATGAATATGAATATCATTTTTTATTAATTATTTTTAACATAAATGTTTTTTTTTTATTTATAAAAATTAAATATAATTTATATGAAAGTTTTATAAAAATATTACATTAAACGAATTAAAAAAATTTCATTAAATAAAAAAATAATAATTTTCACATAGAAAATTCAATATTGAATAAATATATATATATGAATATTACATTAAACAATTTTTAATCAGGTAGAAAAAAATGTAGCTTTATTATTATAAACATAAAATCTTAAAAGTTAAAAAATTTTTAAAGTTTGTTAATACATTTTTTTATATTAATTAGTTTTTTTATAGATATCAATTTGTGGAAAAAAAGATTTAAATTATCTTAAATATTATTTTAATTTTATTTCATTAATAAAGACAGTACATGTTCATTTAGTGGTCATACATTTAATGATGATTGTATAGCTATACGATCATCGTTAAATGTATGACCACTAGATGAAAATAAAATAAAAAAAAATAAAATAATAAAAAAAAAAAAGAAATTAATAGTAAGTTTAACTGACAAATATGAGATGATGATACATTATTAATTATGGGTCTAATAAAATTTTCTATTTTTAATTAGATAATTTAAAAACAAAAATAGATTATATTTAATATTAAATATAATTTTTAATTTATCATTTAAATTTTTTTTTTTCATTAAAAATTTAAAATTTATTATTTATTATCATCACTTTCATCGTTCTTATTATCAAAATTATTTTATCATTAAATTACAGAAATTCAAGATATATTAATAAATATTAAAAAAATATATTCAAACATATCGAGATCAATGCAAAATTACATGAAAATTTACTCTATATTTATAGATGAATTTTGAACTTTTAACATAATTTTATAGTACTTAAAAAGTAAAAATAATGCAATGTTTTTTTTTTTTTTTTTAAACATATATATATATATATTTCCATAAATAAATAATATGAATATATAGTAAAATTAATATGAGATATTGTTTAAATTATTCTTTAATATGTCATTTTTAATATGAAATATATTAATTATTGCCATATATATTTAATATCCATATTTATCTTCATAATAACTATCATCGTAATCATAATCATCAATCACTTCATAATTATCATTATCTTCAATATCATAATAATATTTTTCCTTGACTTTATTTTTATAATGTGGAGGATATGATGACTTTTTAATTTTTAACATTGAATGAATTGGATTGTAAAGATTATAATCTGGTTTTACAATTTTGTAACCTTTACTTGATTTATTTTGTGGTATTTTTCTATATTTTGGAACAGAATTAGTTAAATGGGAAGAATTCACTTCTCGTTGGTATACTGGATAAGTTGGATACTATAATATTTCCAATATTTTTATCATAATAATATATATCACAAATAATTAATATATAAAAAAATAGTAATAAAATAAATAATATTTCAATATATATTTTAATATTTATATAAACATATTACTACTTATTATATATATAATATGTTTATATAAAGTAGTACTTACTGGATATACTAGTGGATAGGATATTGGCATAGAACATGTGGTTTCCATTGGGTATATAGCTGCTGGAGCTACTTGATAGACAAGATCATTACCAATTAGCCTCGAATCCATTACATGTGGCTGGCATACTCCTAATGGTGGTAAACCTTTGTCATTTTCTTTGTTGTTTTGAATTTTCTCCTTATTGGAAGAAGTTTCCGTCAGCTTATTTGATGGAATACTATTCATTTTCCATATAATAATGAAAAATGTTGTACATATAACAGTAAGGACAATCTGAATTATAAACAATTATAAACAATTATATAAGAATTTTAAATATAAATAAATTATATTTTGTCTTAAATATATATATATATATATATATATATAATTTACTGTTGTTTTAATAGATAGTGGATCAATGAATTTATTCAATATTTCAGAGATTACTTCAGCACATATCATTATTCTTTATTAACATTATAATTTTATTATTTTGAAGTATTATATTATATTTATTAATTCATTTAGTATTTTACTATATAAATGAATATTTGAATATTTCATATTTACTACTAATTACAAAAATAAATAAATAAAAAATAAAAAATAAAATAATAATAATAATAATAAAAAATAAAAATAAAAAATAAAATATAAAAATATAAAAATATAAAAATACAAAAATATAATAATATTAAAATAAATTCATTAAAATAAAGAAAAAATTGTTTACACTTGAATATTATCAGGATCTTGATTTAAACAAGCCTCCCAATCTTTACATGTATTTTCCAAAGCTGGAATTCTTATATCTGATGAACATTTATTAACTTTAAATTGTTCATAACATTCAGATATTTTTTTCATATTTTCTATATATAAATTGTATTTTTATATTTAATTATAAAAATGTGTACGCAAATTAATATTAGTATTAATATAAATATAATAATATTAGTTATTTCCTTTAATTAAATGATTTAGTCATATTAACTTTTATTTAACAAGTAATTCATATTATTGGTTCATAAATACCTTTTAAATATTCATTGTATTTTATGTTAATATCATTTTTAATTGATATGATAAAATAAAATAATATCCAAATAGCAACAACCAAAATTAAAAGATTAAATAAAAATTTTATATAGCTATTTTTTTTTATAATATTTATTGAAAATAAAGATTTATAAATAATGTATATTATGAATATTATTATTATTATTATTATTATTATTATAATAATAATAATAATAATAATAATAATAATAATAATAATGATAATAATAATAATAAAGTATATAATTTTTACTTTATAAGTAATTGTGGAAAACTCGAATCTTTTAAATATTCTGATTTTAATTTATTATTACACTCTTCCTGTTCATCTGGGTAGCAGGAGTTAAATAATTTGGGCTGATAAAGAATTTTGAATTTATTATTATATAATAGTAATGAGATTTATAAATATTAAATATTTAAATTTAACAGATAAAGAAATACTATTTATACACATAAACTTTTTTTTTATAATATTAATATTTATATTTAATTAATCCTTTACAAATTTATTATGATTTTGATACTCAGAACATATTTTATCTTTAGTAGAAATATTATCCTCATCATAATCACTTTCCGATTCAGTTATTTGTTCCTCATCTTCACATTTACTTTTTTCAGAAGAAGTTTTTTTCTGAATATAATTAATTAAATTTTTTTGATCTTCTATTTTTCCATTTTTTTTCTTATTTTTTGCTTTTAATACATCCATTTTACTTATAGTATATCTATTCTTCATTTTATTATTTCCTTGAAAAATTTTCTTATCCAATGGTGTCACCCAAATTGGCTCTTCATCTCTATCTATCTCCATTGGTGCCATTCGGCCGCGATAAGATGTATTGGGTCTATATGGATATCTAACAAACATCTTTGGTTTATTTATAAATATTTTTTTCACTGAATTGGATTAATATAACTAAATGATAAAATATAAATTATTGATTTGTTTTATGTTCGTTAATTATGCTTTTTTAATACAAATACTTATTAGACAATTAATTATTTAATTATAAAAATATGTGACATATTAAATAATAAATATGTTTCTCTTATTATTATTATTATTATTACTGATTATTATTATTACTGATTATTATTATTATTATTAATTATTATTATTATTAATTATTATTATTATTAATTAAACATTAGTTAATTATTGATTAATAAGTATATTGATATATAATATTATTGTAAATTTCTGAATGAAACTAGTTTATCAAAATATTTTTAAATTTATTATATTTTAATAATAATAGCATATTATTGTATTGATTATTTTTTAAGATGAAATATATAATCAAAATGATAATAATATTAATGTTATTTATTTATATTTAGAGATTTTTTAAAAAAAATTACTAGTACATATCAAAATATAAATGAGAAAGACATTCATTTTCTAAAATTAAAACTGAATAAAAATAAAAAATTAATAATATAACTTTGGTGTATCAACTTTATTTAGTTTTTTTATGAATTTTTTATAAATTAAAAAAAATTTTTTTTAATATTCCGTTTAAATTGCATACACGTGTTTTTATTTTTATATTAAAAATATAATTCATTAGTTAAATAAAAAGATAAAATATGAAAATATTAATATCAAAACAACTTATATATTGAATAAAATATTTATAATACTAAAGGAAGAAGAAAAGGAAAAATTATTTAATAGTTTAATAAACAAGACAAAAAAAAAAACACCTTCTTAATAGCTTATATTATTATTTATATTACAATTTTACAAAAAAAAATCATTTTCTTTTTTTATTAATCAAAAACAATTATTATTTTTATTTTTAAAATAAATTAAAATAATAAAATTTAATTTAAATTTTAAAATAAAAAACGTTTGTTTTTGACATATATTATATAATATTTTAAATTAAATTTTTAGCCAATCATTTAAATTTAAAATAATCTTTTCAAGAAAGGAATTAAATAGTAATGAATATTATATTTATAATTATTCAATACTTTAAACTTCGTGAAAATCAAAATGAAATGGTTTTATAAAGTAAATATTGATGAATTTAATAAATTTTTATGATTTTACTTTGAAAGATGTATAATATAATTAAATGATTGCTAAATCAATTAAATTATTAAAATAATAAAAATAAATTAAATTGGAAGTTATTTTTAAAAATATTACAAAAATAATGAATTTCTTATGAACTATTTGTTATTCAATTTGATGAAATGAATTATATGAAAATTTTTTGTAAAAATTTTGATAATACATTACATGAAATAAAAAAAAAATTATAATATTTAATCATATGAATAATAAGAATTTATATTATATTGTTTATGAACATATAAAAATAATTGTTTTTATTATATTTATTTTTTTTTTGAACTTTAAAAATTCAAATTAATAATACATTTTATATTTTATATATATTTATAATATACTTTTTTTAATTTTTTACAAACAGTATATTATAATTGTATATAATATATTAATTTGAAATTTTAAAGTTTAAAAAATAAAGTATACAATTTACATCTATAAATTTGACCAAAGTAAATACAGATATATGTATATTATATTAATTACACAAAAATATACTTTTCAATTTCATTTGAATATCACCCATATGAAAATCAAATAAACAGACAAATAAATAAATAAATAAAAATAAAAATAAAAACAATATTAATAATGAAAATAAAAAACAAATCAAAACAAAATAAAACAAACAAAATTAAAATATATATAAAGTCAAAATGACTAATTAATAACTTTATTGACATAGTTCTATTGGAATTAATCTTACAGATACATTAGATGAAATTATTAATAGTTGTTTAATTGATCCTTAACTAGAAAATAAACTTTTAAGAGTAAATATTATAAAAAATATTATTTATTATGTATTATTATGTTTCATTTTAAAAAATAAAATTATTGCTAGAAACTTATTAATGATAAAAATTATTTTTTTCTTTAAAATAACAGTTTGATATAAGTACTGCGTAAGCTTTGCAAAAACAAAAAAAAATGTAAAATATAAAGCTGGTTTTAAGATATAAAAATATTTAAATAAAAATAATTAATATTTTTTTTTTTTTTAAAATAAGATTAAATAAGATTAAATAATTTAAAATAGATAGAAAATATAATTCAAATTTATTTATAAAAATAATTAAAGTGTCATCTTGATTCTTATAGATTTTACGATAATGTATAGTCTTTTTTAGTTATTAACCCAATCTTTAGATTTGAAAATGAATCAAGACATGCAAATAAAATTAAAGATATAGCTTGTGTAGGGAAATAAGCTACTGATGATGGAAAAGAATAAAAAAAAAAACATTTAAAATATAAAATAAAAAAAAATTATATACATATATTGTTTTTTTGTTCTATTTATTTATATTATTTTGTAAATTAAATTGAAAAGTATATAATCATATGATATAAAAAAGATAATATTGTTTTTTTATTTCATGAATAAAGTATATAACTTTATTAATTTTTTTATTGATTTATTATTCAATTTATCAATATCAATAATAATTATTATTTATTTAGGAATATATATAAATAATGACATATTCCATATTAATTTTAAATTATATAAAATTATAAATAAGTAAATATAATTATATATTTCATTAAACAAAATATAAAATATATAACTTTATATATTATAAATAAATTCAATTAATAAAAATATTATAATAAAGTTTTGAGTTTTATTCATTAAGAATTTTTCTTTTTTTATTTTGAAACTAATTTAAAGATTTACACGTTTATTAACAAAAAAAAAAAAAAATACTTTTTTTATTTTATTAAATCAATTCTGATAAAGTAAAACTTATCATAAAAAATAAAAATAATATAAATTAAATTATAATATTTAATAAATAAGTCTTTATTAATAATTTAAATTTAGATTTCTTAATAGTTTAATATATTATATGAAAACTTTTTTTAATTAATATTAGTTTTAATATTTTATAAATAATATTATTTATAATATTTTAAATATAAATATTATAAATTATCTTTATGTATTTTTTTAAACTAAGAATAAACTTTTTTAATAATAAATTTTTTTTTTTTCATTAATATTAAAAAACTATGTTAAGAGTTTCGAGGAAGAAATGGCCTCCTCAGCCACACCACTTTTTATTTTCAGTAATCACACCATATCTCTTCCATTTATCAAATATGCCATTTGATAAAAATATTAAATAAAATAGGTGATAAGAAATGCTCCTTGGCGAACACCACGATGTATTGAAAATTCTTTTGAAAGTTTGTTATTAAGATTTGTATGAGTTTTCAAAGTAAGGTATAGATTAGTAATGAACTGAAGGTATTTACCGTGAACATCAATATTATTAATATATGTAAGTATATTATAAATTAGAACGGAATCATAAACTTTTTAAGATAAAGAACATCAAGAAAGGAAAATTGATCATTAGTTTTCTTATTTGACAAATGGAGACAAGTAAACAAAAAAATTCTACTTTATCGAATAAAATTAATAGAAAAAAAAATATTTAATATAGATAATAATATTATAATAGTATTATGAGCATTAACATTAATTATAATTCTTTTTACCAGTAAATTAAAACCAAATTGTTCTTGTCTAATAATTCAATGAGAAAAAGTATTGTCCGAAATTCTTTAAGTAACAATTTTTGACAGAATCTTTAATCCTATATTATGGGTGAAATATCACAGTAATTATTACAATCTGAAAGATCCGTTTTCTCAAAAATGGAAACAATAGAAGCAGAATTCCATTTATCATGGAAAATCGCCATCCCAAATTTTATAAAATAATAATAATAAAATAGACATTCTTCACAAATGAAATTAGTAATTTAATGATTTAAATCATTCTGAGAAGAAGTGTTACTCTCAGAATGATTTTATTGGCGTATCATCAGGACCAGATGGTTTGTTATTTTTCATTGAAAAAATAGTAGAATGAATTTCTGAAATTGATATTGGTTGACTAATGTCCCATAATTCCTGAAGAGAAGAAGAATTGTTTAGTGTTTCTTTTCAATAATTTCTTAATTTATTATTAATAACTCTAAAGTCAAAACAAGAATTCTTTCCTCTATTAAACCAAGTAAACTGGTGACCAACTATATCCAAAACAAACCATTGAGAAGAAATTCTTATAATAAGATCTTTAAGTTGCTGCTTGGTCGTATTGAAATCACTAACAACATCAGAAATGTTTTCTGGTGATTCTTGAGTCAATTACCAAATTTATTTTTCACTTTATCTATTGAGTTTTTTTGTTTTTTGCTAGAGATATAAATATTTTATAATGAACATATCTTATACCCCAAAAGGAAGCTATATTTACTGAGAGTATATATTTGTATTCTAAATTATCATTAGTTAATTTGCAGGAATTGTGAATACCAATATAAAAGCCTCATATTTCAGAGATTTTTTTTCTTTCATGTCTGCACGTTTCGATACTTCTCTGTAATAATTGTGAATTGGATAGAAATAAGAGAAAGAATTCAGGAATGAACTATTACCAACTTCTTGAAAACAAATACAAATAGGATTAAAAATTGAATTAAAATGAGTAAGTTCGTTAAGTTTTTCAGAGTTCCATCCATTAATATTCCAGCTAATATAGAAATTAAAATATTGAGTATTCTAAAAGGGATTAAGGGATTAGCATACAGAAGACTATTAGAAATAGGAATAGTGGGTTCAAAATAATTCTTAGTCCTATTATAATTTATATTGCTAAATGTGCAAGTAGCTGAAGTAATCTTCCAATTTACTCTTTTAACAGGTAAGTGTTTTGTCATCATAAAAATAACTTTCAAATAATCTATATTATTATTACAGTTAACTCTTAGGATGAAGTAGTTAACTAGATTTTCATATTAATACAATGTTTTAACAATTCCTAAATAATTTCGTTCAAATTTGATATTTTTTTTACTTAAGAACTCCCATAGTCTACTTCCAGTCTAAGATTCAAGGTCATAAATAAAAATTAAAACAATTCTTTTATGATCAGAACCAAAACGTCTCAGACCTCTATGTATAGCCGACATTTCAAAATAAAAACTAAGCTATATTAATAAAAAAAACACTATAAAAATAAACTAAAAAAATTAGTAAATAAATTAAAAAAATAAAAAAATAAAAATAAAGTCTTCGCTTTAGTCTTTTTTTTAGAAATATTTTTTTATATTGTATTTATTTCACTCGGATTTGTAACCTAATTAAAAAAAAAAAAAAAAAAAAAAAACATGTTATTAGTGAATTAGTTTTAATTGAAAAAATTTCATATAATACTGAGTTTTATTTTTTTATGGTTTTCTGTTGAAATTTAAAAATTTTTTACCATATAATTATTGTGAAGAAATGAAAATATTAATAAAAATAATTATTTTTTATAAAAAAGTGTATAAAGAATTTTAAATATCAGAAGTATATTAAAAAATTTAAAAAAGTACCTAAAGTAATATTCATAATAAAGTGTATAAATAAATTCAGAAAAAAGTTCATATGCATTGAACCTCACCTCCAGATTATAAGATTTCTGTTTAAAGGAATTCTTATTCCGGATTAGTGTTTGAATTGACTATCTGAAAGAAATTATGGTCTTTTCCTTCAGAGGCATTCTGTTAGCCTGTCTTACTGAATTTTCAGCGTCGACGCTCCTGGCAAGTTTACGTTTATACTTTCGGAAGAGCCACCCTAAAATATAGCGTTTTTGAATAATCACTAGAAATGATTTGGTTCTTAAACAAAATATCCCATTCCTTTTTATAATTTAAATCAATAATGTCTGTATCTCTTCCATCAAGAAGGAAGTTATATAATCAGTAACATGTCACATACATATTTACACACTCATTATTCAGAAAATTACTTAAATTAACACGATTTTCAACAATTAATCTATTCACTACATTATTAGTAACGATACTTTTATTTTCACTATCACTAATATTTCTATTATTAACAATTTTATTTCTATTATTATTATTATTATTAATATTATACTCTTCGTTACTACTATCAGAATCAATATTTGATTCTATATTATTTATACCTTTGACAACAGTGTTTATATTATTATTTGATATTGGACAATATTTGGAAATTAAAAAAATTTTTCATAATGAAATTCAATATCCTTAAAATATTTCATTCGAAATTCATGGAAAAGATAGCATTTAGAAAATCAATGTTCCTATCAAGGATTACTATATTTTATATAACAACAAACCGGTATGGATAGTCATCTTCAATCATATTAGAGGCTTTGGCAACGCGAAACATCGAATTTATATTCAAATCTGGCACGTTATATCTCTATCCCAATAAAAGTATAAATAGCTTTTTTTAATGGAAATTTACATAATGTATGAATTTTTTACCATCACCCTTAATACTACGAGAATTAGGATGGTCTTCCCTCAGTGAATCCCATAGAGACTGATACGTCTCTAAGGGGGAATGTTATGTATTTAAATGAAATAGATAATTTTTTAAAGTTTTAAAAAACAATATTATTTGGTAAAAAATAAAATAGAGTATAATAAAATAAAAACAAAAAAAATATTTTACAGCCCTATAAAATAAGTTTAGATAAAATGTAAACAAAATTAAGAAAAAAATATATATACATATATATAATTCTTTAATAATGTTCTTTAATATAGTAAATATTATAATAATAATATTATTATTTTAAATTTTTTATTTATTTAAATACAAATAATAAATTCTAAAATGTACATTTTTTTTTATTATTTTATTTAATGTTCTTTTTTACATATTTTTATTTCCTTTAAATAAAGGATTCATTCAATTAAAGAAAAAATATTAAAATTTTTTATTTAAAAAAAATTAAAAAACTTAAGTAAATATTATATAGATTCTATAAAATAAATTAAAGTATTAAAAAAAATAAAAATTTTATATATATACTAAAAATATTAACTTATAAATATTTTTTTTTCGAAATCATCTTTTCTTTTATCTTTAAAAAAAAAATAATAAAAAGATAAGAGGCATTTTAAAAGGATTATTTAACTATTTTTCTCATTGAATAAATTTGATTTTATTAATTTTTATACATATTGTTCTTACCCTTTTAAAATAAATAATTCAATTTAATTTTTTTTATTTCTTTTGTAATTAATTTTTCAGAATTTCTATCAATAGAATATTATTTTTTTTTCTACTTTTTTTTATTCATACTTTTTTTCTTCTTTTGAATTAGAAGTAATATAAAAATTTTTTTTTTCATTTTTTTGAATAAATTAATGACGATAAGTAACAGTACCACGAGTAAAGATGAAGAGATCATCTCTAATTCTAAGAGCTTTATTACGAATTAAAGGTGTAGTACCAACAGTGAAAACCTCATCCTTACGATTAGCTGGGAAAGTCTTTGGTCGTAATTGACCAGCTGAATTGTATGGACCACAAATTTGACCACTAGTAGTCATACGAACTTCATCTAAAAGCTTTAAACGAAGAAGTTGAGAAATAACACCACCACCAGTACTAACATCAAGGAACTTAACCTTTAAGATGGTACGAAGAGTTTCGAAAACGTGTTTTAAGTCGAGACCTTTTCCAGTTTCAGATGGACGGAAAACAAAAATCTTTGGTCTCCTAAGTGGAGCATCTTCTGGTTGACCTTCCATTGCTTCAGCAAAAATCTTTTCAACATTTTCTTTACCTGTCTCAGAAGTAAGGATGACACAACGAACACATTTCTTTGAGAAGATTGGGTGATGTGGGTCAACTTTACCTGTATAAGTAAGAATACATTGGTATGGGAAGTGAGGCTTATCCAAGATTTCTTGTCTGTACTTAACAAGATCATCGTATCTTGGATAACAAGCAGCTTCTACTTCATTCTTTAAAGTCTCTGGAGTAATTAAAACAGCATCAGCTAAAGACCAACCAGTGTTTAATAATCTGAAGTCAGTTTTACCACCTAATTCTTCAGCAGCTTCAGCACCTTCTTCTTTAAATGATGCAACACCATCAAAGGAGGCAACACTGTTAGACCAAGTATATGGTCTATTCTTTGGAATGATGACATTTTTTAAGTTGTAAAACTCAAGAGCTTCGTCCAATGGTACATAAGTCTTGGAAAAAGCCCCAATACGTGGAGTAACAATAATGTTGGTATATGGTGTTGAACCATCTTCTCTAAATTGGGAAAGTCTTTTACGTAATTTTTGAGCAGATTTCTTGTGAGCGGTCATAAGCATTTTGAATACTAAAATTAAATATTTCAAAAAAGAATTAATTATTATTATTAAATTTTTGTATATGTATTATATATATCATTTAATTCCAATAATTATTAAATAAAATTGGATTTTAATTCTATCAGATGTGATTCTTTAACTTTCTTTTCATATATTTTAAAAATTTTAATATTAATATAGTATTTCAATTCAATTGAATAAAATTTTAATTCAAATTTAAAGTATTATAATTTAAATTTTTTAATAATATATAAAAATTATAACTAGTTCTTACAACTTTTCAAAGGTATTTATTAAATTTTAGGGAAAAACTAAGTATTCTTTTTTTTTTTTTTTTTTTTTTAATTTCAAATATTTTAGATAAAAATCTAAAAATTCTATTATTCAAATATCGAATTTATATATGAATGTATATTATAGTAATAAAAAAAATAAAATTAATAACTATAACAATAATTATTAATAAATTATTATAATTTTTCTAATCAAATTTTCAATGAAAATATAAGATTTTTAAAGAAAACAAAGACAAAAAAAAAGTAAAAATTAAATATATTTATATGTGTATCTATTTTTTTTTTAAATAAAAAAAAAAAGCAATAATTCATAATAAAAACAATAAATAAATAAATAAATAAAATAAAATAAAATAAAATATTACTATTAAATAAAATATAATTGATAATTTAAATAACTACATTTATTAGAATATAATAAAGATTTATAGTCTATCAATATTTTTAGTACTAAATGTAATCAGTTATTTAGTTAATATGCAATATTCACCTTCTATATTAAAATAATATAAACACAAAAGTCTTGATTAATTTCTTAATAATTATGCATATATTATATAAAAATACTATATATTCCAATTATATTATAAAATAATATTAATATATATATTTTTTATTTTAAAAAATAGTCAAATTATATAAAATAATATTTAAATAAAACCATTATTTAAGTTTAAATCTCGAGATTTAATTAAATTTTAAACAAATTATTTTATTATATTATAAATACATATTATTTATATTATACAATATATTTATTAGAAATTATTAATATATATAATTAAAATATTCAATATATAAGAATTTAAATAATTTTAACAAATCAGTGTCTATTATGAACATTCTTTTTTTGTTAGTAATTAAAAACAGCAAAATAACTAAATCAAATATAATAAATTACACTTTATGGTACAATTTTATATTAAAAAAAAGCTCAAAAAAAAAGGGAAAATACATTTAGAAAATTTATATAAAAGTGGATTACTATAAATGGACATATAAACTTATTATAAAATTTTTAAATTATATATAAGAATGTAGAAAATTAAATAAATAAGATATATGCTTCAATATAAAACAATATAAAGTAAAATAATTTGGACTTTGTGGAATTTGTTAAAATAAAGAAAAAAAAATTAGATAATAATATGAATTTTTTTTTAATTAAATTAAAATTATAACTATAATAAAATACATTTTCGAATTTATTCTAATATATTATAAAAATACTAAATAAATACTGAATAAAAAAATTAAATTTTTAATTCTTTATAAGAATGCATCAATATTATATGAATATTTAATACTTCCACTAATAGTATTGGAAAATCTTTTTTTTTCTTGTTTAAAAATGAAAAAAAAAAATATATATATATATATATATATATTAAATAATGAATATTAAAGAATTTTTATATTTCTTCCATATTTTCCATTATATTTACCATACATAATCTTTAGAAATGATTATGCTCTTAATAGAATTTTTTGATATTTTTGTTTTTTTGAAATAAAATGAATATAAAAAAATGAAAAAATAAATAATAATTATATATTATTATTCATGCTATTTGTATTATTTATTTATTATTTATTATTTATTATTTATTATTTATTATTCATTATTCATTATTTATTATTTATTATTTATTATTTATATTATTTATTATTTATTATTTATTATTTATTATTTATTATTTATTATTTATTATTTATTATTTATTATTTAATTATTTATTATTTATTATTTATTTAATTATTTATTATTTATTATTTATTATTTATTATTTATTATTTATTATTTATTATTTATTATTTATTATATATTATTTATTATATATTATTTATTATTTATTATATATTATTTATTATTTATAATCTATTATTGAAAAACTTTCTCCATTTTTTATATGTTTCTTCTTTGCCTATAATTTTGAAAAGAAAAAATTAACTCTATTCATAACTATTAATTAAAATTTAAATAAATAAATCTCTCTTTAATAATTGATGATAAAATAAAAAAAAAAAAAATCTATATATTTTGATATTGTTGATTGAAAAAAGAAACTGTCACTGGTATATAAATAATATTATTCAATTTAACAATTATAAGTTGTTATATAAATATTAATAATAATTAGTTATTATATTTATTATTTAATTATTATTATTATTCTTATTATACATAATAAGAAATTAATTATTATATATAGAGGTTTTATTATTTAAGTTCAACATAAATATATTGGGAATGAATAAAAATATATATATAATAGAATATAGAAAATAAAATAAAAAGAATAAAGTATATTAAATATATTAAATTATAGAAATATTTACAGAAATATTTCTTATATTATTTTATTAATATGATCATTATTATACTTTTTATTTTATTTTATTTTATATAAAAAAATATTTTTTTTTTTAATCTTTACTATAAGAGAAATAATTATTGTATTATTGTGTATATCAAAATAAATTTAAAAACTAAAATAAATTTATAAACGAATAAAAATATAATTTAAATGTTTTTTGTTTTTTTTTTATGAATTGTTCCAGATAGCAAAGACTGATAAAAAAATTTGTTGTTAATCATAATTTAATAATAATAAATAATTAATTCATATATGTATTAATTATTTTAATTATTCTATGATGTTTTAAAATTTTTAAAGTTTATTACAAATAGTATTATATTATATATTATTTTATATAATTTTATATTATATAATATATTATATTATATTATGAATTTTATAATCTAAAATTATGAATATTTCAAATTTAAATTTTAAATGATCATATATAAAATTATTTTTATCCAATTATTTTTTTGTTTTTATTATTTTATATTAAATTTTTATCATTTTATACATATTGTTAAGTAAAAGTATAAAAATATATTTGAAAGTCAAGACAATTATGCATTTAAATAGATATTTATAATTTTTTTAATCTCTACTTAATAGTTATTGTTAAAAAAAAGCTTAAATTAGTATTAAAAATTAAAAGTAAAATATAATCATATTATAAACTTTAATGTTTATATAATAAATAATTCTATTTTGGTATTTTAAAGAGAAACTTTCCTTTTTTATTATTTTAAATCTGAAAAAATTACTAAAAATATCCAAAATAAAAATAAATTAAATTTTTAAAATTTTGAATTTGTAAATACATGCATCAAATTAGCAATTAATTAATGTATTTAAAAAAAAATTATACTACATTCAATTAATAATTAATAGAATCAGTTTTTGATAAAATTGACATACATTATTAATTATAAATTGTTAAAGGTAATCAAAATATTTTTCATTATTAATTATTAAAATATATTAATTCATCGTTTTATTGATATTAATATCTGAACTTTAACTTTAAATTATTAATTTTTCCTTTAAATTAACGGTTTCTATTAATATACATCATGTTTTAATAATGAGTCTGTTAATAATTATTATTTATGATTTAAAAGATATGTTCATAAAAAGATATATATAATTTGTATACTAAAGTGGATTTAATAATTATTATTATTAAAAAAATATTACTTTAAAGATTTTTTTATCTATATCGTATTACTATCAACAAAAAAAAAAAAGTCGCTAAATAATATAAATATTTTATTTAAAATATAGTATCTTTATTATATTCGAATTGGAAGTTTTTTTTTTAACCTTTTATATTTTTTAATTTAAAAATATCTTATATTAAATTTGTCATTATTTTTTTTTAAAAAAATTAAAATTTAAAATTTACTATATTTAATATTTATAAAATGTTCTTTTTTAATACATTCTAAAAGTGATAATAAAATATTCTAATTAAAATATAATTAATTATCAAATTAATATTTTTTATTTTATTTTTTTATTATTTTAATTTTTATTTTCAAGATTGAATTAAAATTCTTTGAAAATTAAAGAAAAAAAAAAAAAAGTTTAAAAATTTAAATTATTTATACCGTTTATGGTAATAATCCTAATTAAAAAAATATTCAAATTAATTTTTATTTTTAATGTTTTAAATTATGTTAAAAAAAATTTTTTTAAATTATAAGAAATATAAATGAAAAAAGTTCAAAATTTTAATTTTTTAAATAATAATGATAAATAATTGATAATAAATAATAAATAACAAATAATAATATATATTAATCAATTAATAATATTAATAATATTAATAAGAGTATCATTATATAAACAAAGAATAATAATCTTATAGTAATAATTTTCAATTTTTATAATATTATAAATCCTTTAAAAAGAATAATATTATAAGAATTTAAACAGTGGTATATTTTTTCATTGAATTTACAGTTTTAATTAATGTATTTGTTTACTTAATATTATTTATTCATAATAAGTAACAACTTTTGGTTGTTGTTTTTTTATAAAAAAAAAAAAAAAAAAAAAAAAAAAAAAAAAAAACTTAAAATACAATTTTATTAGGAAAAAATATTTAAAATGCATGTAAATAAAAATTTTTTTTTTTGTTTTATTATCATTATTTGATATATTTATAATTAATAAAGTATTAAATATTATTATTCTCTACTTTTAATATTATTAAAACCATTAGTTTAAGCTTAAATAATATTATGTTCCTTTTGGTCCATGTGTAATATTCATATTACTAAATTATATATTTAAACAAATAAAAAATAAAAAATATAATAATAATTTGATATTGAATAATTACTTGAGAAGAAAAAAATATATCATCTAAGATTATTAAAATTAAAAGATTAATAAGATTTTTTAATTAATAAAATAATTTTTAAATTATAAATTATAAATTTAAAAAAATAATAATAATAAAATAATAAAAAATATAGTAATAAACTATCCATAAAAAAAAGATAAAAAATGAAAAATAATAATCTATAATTAATAATATATTGTTTATAATTAAATTCCACTATCCTTTTTTTTTTTATTTTTATCTACATGTAAAGTATTTAGTATGGGTTAAATCATATTTTTTGATAGTTTAATTATAGTTTTAAGCTTTAATTAAAAATATATATTATAGCCAAAAGTTAATTTTATGGACGACCATTTTTATTCCATAATCATGAAATAAGGTTGAACAAATTATATGTTTTACTACTTTTTTTTATTTAATAAAAGTTTTAATCCAAATAAAGTATATCAGACAAATAATTCTAACCTATAATAAATATTTATATGAGTTAGATTTATTTTAATATTGTTACTATTAAAATTTTAAATTATAATATTTTAATTATTATTATAACTTTATAATAAAAGAAAAAACTTATTAAAATAAAAAACAGATAAGATAAATCAAGCATTAAAAAAGTTTAATTAAAATTAAATGCTTATAATTAATATTTTCTAATAGAATGTAATACAGAATAAAATTAATATATTAGTACAATTATTGTTACTATAATTATTGTTTAAATAATAAAAGTTGAACTCTAATTTTTTATTAAATATTTAATTATTAGTCTATATTTTTTTATTTTATTTTTAATTAATTAATAATTACTTTAAATATAAATTAATAAACAAATAATAATATCATTAATATTAAAATATTAAAGAATAGAAAAATAATATCTCTAAGTATTTAGTATTATTACACCGTTAATAAGTATTAGATGAATCTATGTCATTTATGTATAAAATAATTACATGGTTTAAATATACCATTTATATATGATGGAAACCTTTCTCTTGAAGGGTGATATTATACCATCAATATATGTGAATACCAAATATCTCATATATATTTGGATTTACATCACTTTTTATTATAATCCGCTTTGTAGATTAGCGCTAAGTTTTATATATTCTTCGCTTTGTAGTTTTAGCGATAACTATTAAATATTGCTTTATAGGTTAGCATTAACTATTAAAATATTGTTTGTTTGGAGTGTTATGGTTAAAGTAATTTAATATTTAATTATGTTATTTTACATTATTTTACATATAAAATCATAATATTGAATTATTAAATTATTTTATTTTTAATATTAGATATTATTTTTCTATACTTTAATATTTTAATATCAATATTATTATTATTTGTGTATTAATTTATAATTATAGTAATTATTAACTAATACTATAATTTTATTTATTAAATATATATCAGTATTATTATTCAATATGTCTATTTAAACCTTACATTCCATATATATATTAATAATAATAATAATAATAATAATAATTATTATAATAATAATTATAATAATAATTACTTTTAATTTTATAAGTTTATTTACTTCGTGTATACATTTTTAAATATTAACATTACTTTTAATATTTTTCTTTTATTATGATTATTTTTTTTATTTATAAATTTTTTTCTTGAAAATTTAATATATTATATTAATTTTAAGAATTAGTTATTTTTTTAAAGGTCTTATTGATTGATTTTAATTCTAAAATAATTTTAATTCATTTTTTTTTATCTTTATAAGGTATATCTTTATCATAGTAATAATATAATTATTAGAACAAATAATAGATATAATAACGATATTATAATTTCGTCGTTGATATTTATCCACATATATATAAAATAATCATGGATTATTAAAACAATGAACGATAAAAAAAAGTTACCAGTTAAATTTAATGCTTTTCAGTTGTTTTTAATTTAAAATTTTACAAAATAATATTATTAATTATTTTTATTACCTTTAATTTCTTAAAGTTTTAAAGTACTATATATTAGTCATTATTATAATATTATAATAGATTTTTTAATCTATTATCTATTTATTTTTTATTTTTATATTAAACTATTATCTGGATTTTTAAATTAATCTAAAAAATAGTTCATAATATGGATATAAGTAAGTGACCTGATAAATATTGCATTAATTATTCTTTTTCTAATTATTCAGAGGATTTAATTTTATTCTTATTTCACTGTTTTTTTTTTTTTTTTTTTTTTTTTTTTTTTTTTTTTTTTTTTTTTTTTTTTCGTTATTATGATTTCTAATGTTTTGTTATTTTAGCTTTATATATATATATTTTAATAATCATTATATATAATAATTAAATTTTTTCAATGGTCCTTTAAATTTTATCAAATCCTATACTCTTTTTCACTTCCAGCCAAATAGAAGTTAGATCTATGTTATTACTGATTTAAGGTTGATTCGTTTATATCAATATTAATAGATGATTTAGAATTGATTTTTTTCATAATAATAATAATAATAATAATAATAATAATAATAATAAATTTTAGAAGAAGAGTTTTATAAGGTTGATTTTAATAATTAAAATTAAAATTTGCTTTAGATATTTTTTTCTAATCAAGTACTTTAACTATGTAGTATTGATAATTTATATTAATTTATGTATAAATAATAAAAACTTATTTTTAAAAATTTTACCAATATTCAATCATATATAAAAATATAATAAAAATAGGAAAAAACATTTTAATAAAGTTTATTTGTTATTTTATTGAATATTCTATTTTATTTTTTTTTTTTTATTTTTTTTTTTTTACCTAATATTATTGAAATATTAATTTGCTACTTTAATATTTTAATAAATAAATATTCCTTTTTTTAATTGTATTTATTTATTTTGATTATTTCACATTTGAATATCTAAAATATTTTAAAAGATATTTATATTTAACATTTACTTTTGCATTTGAGCTTTACTTATATTAATTAAAATAGTATTTTTATTACAACGTTAAACCATATTTATTTAATTAAAATACATTTCGAAAAACTGTTATTATATATTAACATTATTTTATTATTTAACCTGAAATCATCATAGTTTAATAATGTTTTTATTTATTTTTTATTTTATTTTTGCTTTGTTTTTTATTAATATTTAGAATTATTCTTGATATGAAATAGAAATAAAAACTTTAATTAATAATAAATTTATGTTTATTAAGAAATGTAGTAAAAGCATAAATTTATGTATTAATCTAGTTTTTATTGTATTTCTTATTAAAAATTAATTTATATATTTTTATTATTTAATTTTAACATTAATGAAAATAAAATTAATATTTTTACTTTAATATAGGAAAACTTTATTATAGTAAATAATTATAAAAGAGAAAAATATTTAGAAATAGTTTTATTTCTTTGTCCAAGAATAAGAAATAGTAGATTAGTGTAATTCTTGAGATCAGAATATGAAAATAAATATTAATTTTAGGAATAAATGTTAGTTTACATTTATAATGATAAGTAAATGTAATTCTTTTAAATAAATAAAATTTAAATAAAGATATTTTTATAAAACATATAAATTATATCCCCCAAATAAAGAATAAACCTTAAAAGAGCCGAACCTGAACTTCGTACTTTATCATTCTGTTATTATATTTTATTTATCATATTTGAAGATTATGAAGATTGGAGACTTGTATTATATAATTTTGTTTCCCATTTTAAATTTAAAGTTTACCAATAACAATAATAAAAATAACTAAAATAAATAAATAAATAAATAAATAAATAAATAAATAAATAAATAAATAAATAAATAAATAAATAAATGATAATAATAATAATAGATACATTTTTTTAAATAAATTAATGTATATTCTCGTATTATAATCACTAATTATTTATTGATAGTTCTTTTTTATAATTTTTAATTTTTAATTTTAGGTTTTGAAATAAACTTCTTGGTATTTATTTATTATATATATATATTTATTTATTTATTTATTATTATTATTATTATTATTATTTTTTTTTTTTTTTTTTTTGAGAAAACATATAGATAGTGGTAAGAAGATGAATCTTTACTCATCTGACATTTTGGTAAAAGGAAATTTAATTCTTTCATAATGATATAAATTTATATTTCCAATTGGTTGAATATTATATTTTTGTTTTTATCAGTGATGGCTTCCACACCAGATATTTACTTCTTTTTTAAAGATTTATTTTCGAAGTATTATTATTATTATTATTATTGTAATTATTTATAATAATACTTTGTTGGTTAGCAACTTTTTTTTTTAGATAAAGTATTATACATCATATATAAATTAATAATATTTTTTTTTTATAAATTAATATTTTTTGTTACAATGTAAATTTAATAATAATTATTTTTTTTCGAAAGATTTAAAAAAAAAAAAAATTTTTTTTTTTATTGTACTACATTTAATTATATATATTTATAAATAATTTTTGTAAAAAAATAAGATTTTGTGTAATTATTCTATAAGATTGTATTGTACCAATCTTTTTTTTTTTTTGTGAATATTTAAATTATAATATATATATATGTAATTTTTTTTTTAAGAATAATATATAGCAATAAATTTTATAGCATTTAAAATTTTATTTTAAATGACGATAATAATAAGATGTTTGTTATTTATTATTTATTAAATAAAAGTAATAATATTATGAATTTTTATATAAATTTTAAGAAATATTAATTTTGATAAAAAAATATTATAAAATCATTTCGTATATTTAATATATAAAATTAATTTTTTTTCTAAAATATCATTAATAAGCTATTACATATTATTCTTTCAATTATTAATTTATTTATAGCCATAGTGATCACTTCTTTTCATTAATTTCATTATATATATATATATATATAAAGAGTACAATTAAAATTGGTAAAAAAAAAAATTCCATATTATTTATAATTACGGTAATCATTTCTTTTCATTAATTTCATTAAATATATATATAAAAGAAGGGTACAATTAAAATCGGTAAAAAAAATAAAAATAAAATTCCATGTGAACTTATAAAATAAACTCTCCATATAAATAATTAATATTGATTTTTATTGAATAAGAATATAAATACATTTTATTTTATTTTATTTTGCCTACATTTAATAAATCAGTTTATTTTAAAAAATTATAGTTCTATCAACATAACTTTATTTTATTCATTATGCTTATTAAATCAATTAATATGTATATGACACGTTTAATAAAAGTAACTATGTGAATAACATTTTTAATAATATGAATATTAATTTCTTGGGCTTTATAATATTATATCATCCTTTTAAATGGAATAATAATTTGTAATAGAAAATTATATGCTAAATTATGTTTAATTCTAATAATTATTATTTCTCTTTTTAATTTAATAGTATATATTACTAATAGGATAAAAAATATACTAAAAATATATTCTATTTAGTAGGCTAGCCTACAAAAAATTAAATATCAAAATAAAATATATATTGTTTAATTATTAAAAAATATTTATAATTTATTTATAATTAATATATAAAATAATAAATTAAAAAAAAAAATTATTATAATAAACAAAAAAATATAGAATAATAAAAAATAAAATTTTTTTTTTTCCATTTAAAATTAGGAGAATTTTTAATAACAATATATTGGTTTTTATTCATTAATTTATTATAATACTTGTATTTGACATTTCATAATATGTATTACATATATAATATTTCTTTAACATATATTTTTATTAAATTGCAATTGATACATTATATATTAAACTTGATTTTGTATATAAAATTTTAATATATGACAACTTTTTCAAATCTTTCAAATGGTGTATCTTTTTCATTTACTCATCTTTTTTTAAATTAAATATATTATAAAAGGAAACTTTTTATTAATTATTGTATAACCTATAAAATTAAAAATGAATTCCAATTTCTATAATAATTAAGACTTTTGGAATTAAAAAAGCAAAATTTATAAAAAAAACGATTAATTAATTAAAAAAAATTATAAAAAATAAAAGTTTAAATATTATTAAAAAAGTAGAAATATTAAAAAAATATGATATATTTAATAATTAATTAAAATTTTAATATATTTCTAATTAAATTAAATAATTTATATTAATTTTTGTTATTATTTTTATTTATTAATTTCAATAATTTTTATTAAATATTTAGATAATATTAATATTATTTCATTGTGATAAGTGATAATAGTATCACAAATAATTTCGAAAAAGAGTTTAAATAAAAAAAAAAGTTTAAAATATATGTAACTCATTATTTATAGGAAAAATTGTAGAAATAATAATATATAAAATTAAATTAATAATATATTTTAAATTTTTAATCAAAAATATAATTAAATATTAATAAAAATAAAATTAAATAAAAAAAAAAAAAAAAAAAAAATATGATGTTTAATAATTAAATTTAATAATTTTAAACATTATAATTTTATCAATTTTTTAATAATTTTTTTAATATTTATAGGAAACATTTTCACTTTTAAATTTATTTTTGTTCATAAATTTTTTAAATTATAAAAAATATCATTTTTATAATTTATTGAGAAAAAAAAAGTAAATAAATAATAAATAATAATATTCAAAATATCTATATATTATTATATATTTATTAATATTAAATATTGATATATATTTTAAAGTTCTTCATAAATATAAGAAATATTTTTATTTGTGAGGAATACCAAAAAAAAAAAAAATTCAAATAGAAATATATTAAATTAAAAAAATAAATAAAAAAATAATAACAATAAAAAAAAATGAAATTTGTTAATTTTGCTTTAGTAGCTCTTTCTTTATTAAATATTGAATTTTCATTTGCCTATCGTTGTGGTACGAAAACTGGATTATCTTGCCCATTAGGTCAATGTTGCTCAAGATCTGGTTATTGCGGTAGAGGAAAAACTTATTGTGGTAAGGGCTGTCAGTCCGACTTTGGAAGTTGTAATTCAGAAATAATAAAACCAGAACCAGTTAATTGTATTCAATGTGTTGGATGTGTTGATTGTAATGCCAACCCAGAAATGGCTAAAAATTGTCCTCATACTTGTAAACAAAAAGTCGATGAAGTAGAGAAGAAACCATTTGCATGTGTTAAATGTATTGGTTGTGTTGACTGTGATGAACATCCAGAAAATGCTATTCACTGTCCACTCACTTGTATGAAAAAAGAACAAGAAGAAGAACCAGTTATGTGTATTCAATGTGTTGGATGTGTCGACTGTGAAGTCAATCCCGAAATGGCCAAGAAATGTCCACAAACTTGTATGAAAAAGGAAGAAACAGTTAAAGAAGAAGAAGAAGAAGGATATGCATGTGTTAAATGTATTGGTTGTGTTGACTGTGATGAACATCCAGAAAATGCTATTCACTGTCCACTCACTTGTATGAAAAAAGAACCAGTTGAAGAACCAGAAGAAGAACCAGTTATGTGCATTCAATGTGTTGGATGTGTCGACTGTGAAGCCAATCCCGAAATGGCCAAGAAATGTCCACAAACTTGTATGAAAAAGGAAGAAACAGTTAAACAAGAAGAAGAAGGATATGCATGCGTTAAATGTATTGGATGTGTTGACTGTGATGAACATCCAGAAAATGCTATTCACTGTCCAGACACTTGTATGAAGAAGGAAGAATCAGTCATGTGCATTGATTGTGTTGAATGTGTTGACTGTGATGCCAATCCAGAAATGGCCATTAACTGTCCACAAACCTGTATGAAGAAGGAAGAACCTGTTATGTGCATTGACTGTGTTGAATGTGTTGACTGTGATGCCAATCCAGAAATGGCTATAAACTGTCCACAAACTTGCATGAAAAAGGAAGAAGAAGTTAAAGAAGAAGAAGGATATGCATGTGTTAAATGTATTGGATGTGTTGACTGTGATGAACATCCAGAAAATGCTATTCACTGTCCAGACACTTGTATGAAGAAGGAAGAATCAGTCATGTGCATTGACTGTGTTGAATGTGTTGACTGTGATGCCAATCCAGAAATGGCTAAGAATTGTCCACATACTTGTATGAAGAAGGAACCAGTTGAAGAACCAGAAGAAGAAGAACAAGTTACATGCGTTCAATGTATTGGATGCATTGATTGTGATGAACACCCAGAAACTGCTAAAAATTGTCCACATGCTTGTATGAAGAAGGAACCAGTTAAGGAAGAACCATATGCATGCGTTAAATGTATTGGTTGTGTTGACTGTGATAAACATCCAGGAAATGCTATTCACTGTCCACTCACTTGTATGAAAAAAGAACCAGTTGAAGAACCAAAAGAAGAACCAGTTATGTGTATTCAATGTGTTGGATGTGTCGACTGTGAAGCCAATCCCGAAATGGGCAAGAAATGTCCACATACCTGTATGAAGAAAGAAAAAGTAAAAAAACAAGTTATGTGCATTGACTGTATTGAATGTGTTGACTGTGACGCCAATCCAGATATGGCCATTAACTGTCCAAATACTTGTATTAAAAAAAATCAAATTTAAGTATTAAAGTAATTCTTAAATAATGATATAATAATAAGAGATATAATTATATATATTTGAAATTATTATATTATATAAATAGTAAAAGTGTTTATATATTTATTATAATTTATTATAGAATTTATAATGATATAATAATGCTATATGATTATATTTCAGAATTATTATATAAAATATATAATAAAGATAGTTATATATCTACATAATAGAATAAATGAAAAAATATATCAAAAAAAAAAAAAAAAAAAAAAAAAGGCTAAAACAATAATAAAATAAAATATTTATATATAAACATATATATATAATAATTTTATATATATTTTGCAGGAAACAAAAAGTATATAAATATATATATAATAATTTTATATATATTTTGCAGGAAACAAAAAATATATAAAGTTAATAGAAAATCAAATTAAAAATCAAATTAAATAAAAAAAAAAATTATATTTTAATATTTTTTTTGAAATTTATTGCTTTTGAATAGGCAATAAATATATTGGTTTTAAAAAAAGTTATGTATATATAAAAAAAAAGTAAAATAATAAATAAATAAAATAAAAAAGTTTAAGATAAATTTTTTAAAAAAAAGCTTAGTTAATTATTTTTTATTATTAATTTTTATTTTTAATTTGTTTTAACATTTATTAAATATTTAATTTATATATATTTGGTTTGTTGTTTATTTTTTTTCTTTTATTATTAAATTATTATTATCTAATTTAATATATTTTTATATTTTTAAATTTTTTTAATAATAAAAAAAAATATTATTTCTTAATATTAAAATTTATACTAATATTTAATAATTATTCTACATGTTTATGTTTTTGAAATAAAAATAATTATTAAGGTTTTCCTTTTTTTTTTTTTTTTTTTTTTTTTTTTTTTTTTTTTTTTTTTTTTTTTGAGCATGTCTTGCTTTTTTTGTTATATAATCAATTTTTTTTTTTTTTTTTTTTTTTTTTTTTTGTTAAGGAGTTATATTTAAATTTTTAAAAATTAAATATATATATACAATATAATATAGATATATTATAAAATTTTTTTATTATTGTATTATATTTTAGTATTTAATTCAAAAAAATATATAAAAAAAATAAAATTTGAATTGTCCAAATTTAAATCTTTTTTAAATTTTTATTTTTATTTTTATTTTTATTTTTTTTTTATTCAAAAGAATTTAAGTAAAAATATTTGCTATCATTATAATGTATTTCAAATTATATATATAAATATATATATTTTCTTTTCTGAAAATATTAAAAGTCATTTATAATTTAATCATTTATTAAATAACTTGAATTAATATTGTAAAATATAACATTTTAAATTTACTGCTATATTATTAAAAATAAATAATAAAATAATATGAATATGTTCATTTTATTGTATTTTTTATTTATTTATTAAATAATGATATTATAATTTATACACCCTTAAGATATATATATTATTATTAAGATATTATTAAAGATCATTAAAATTTTAATGAAATGTTAAATTATAATGATAAAAAAAAATTAAAAAAGTCATATAATCTAATTAGTAAGTAATGTTTTTATTTATATATATATATACTTTAGATTCGTTGTATGGAATATTAAGAATTATTCATTTTATTATTATTAATTATTAATTTATATATTATAGTTTCAATAAATTTTTAATGAATTTCATAAAAGAATATATATATATATGACGAAAAAAATTTTTTTTTTCATGTGAAATAAGAAATATTTAATGCTGTTCAAATATATATATTTATTACAAAAATAAAAAATGATAAGAATATAAATATATAATATATTATTTTTGCCTATATTTAGTTTATTATATTCTACCTAATCTTTTATGACACATTTAATAAAAATAAATAAAAATAAGAAGAATATATTAATTTCATTTATTTTTTTAATATTGTTTAAATCTTTGTTATAATAAACGGAATAAGAGAATAATAATTTTAAAAGTAATTGATAATAATTTTACATTTATATTATTAAACATAATTATATTAATAATCTTAAATAATGAAGATATAAATATATATAAATATTTGCTATATACTTTAAAATAATTAAAATTCAATATTAATAACATTATTTGTTAAACTTTATCATTTTTTTTAATAAATTATAAAAAATTATTATATTTTAATATTAATATATATAATAAAGTTTATTAAATAAATAAATAAAGATTAAATAATATATAAACCCAAATTAATATTACAATATCAAAGTGTAAAAATTTTAAAAATTTTATGACCATTATTAAAAGGAAAATTATAATAAAAATATTGATTTTTAATCATTCATCATTCATTTATGATTATCTTATATTTAATATTTAATATTATATATTATTTTAATAAATAATAACCCTCTAAAAAGTCAATTATTTTTAAATTTATAATTTATTTATTTATTACTGATTTATATTATGAATGAAAATTTTTTATCTACCAACAATTTTAACTGTATTTTAAATAAATTTAATTTAAATAACTGTTATATATAAATTAATCTAAAAAAAATGAAAATATATTATAATTTCAATTATAATTAATAATAATAATAATAATAATAATAATAATAATAATAATAATAAAGTTTAAATACTATGAAAATAAATTAAAATATTATAAATAAGTATCAATTATAATAATAAATTTCTTTATTATTATTATAATTATTAAATTATATGTTTTTATGAAATGTTATTTTATCATTTTTTTTTATAAATAATATTAAAGATTTTATAAAAAGAGAATCACAAATATCTTTTTAAAAGAATTAAAAAGTAAATTGTTAAAATTTACTAGGAAATTTTTACAATAAAATATTATATATCAAAATTAATTAGTATATATTTAATTTTATATATTAAATATTATCAAAAAAATAAAAATAAAAAAAAATTAATAATATGTTTTCATTTAAATATTAATAGTTTTTATGTATAATTAGTTTTTAAAAAAAAAATTTAATATTTATTTAATGCATTTTCACTTAAAAAATACTCAATTCATCTATAATTTTTTTAAATTATAAAAAATATATTATTGTGATTTATTAAAAGAAGAAAAAAATTGTATTGTATTCTTTAAAAAAAAAAAGGAAAAACTAATAAATAATATTGCTTAAAATAGTTATATATTTAATACATAATATGTTGATAATAATATTATTTAGTAATTTATAAAAGATATTTTTTAAATCCTTCATAAAAAATAAGAAATAATTCCTATTGTGGATATATAATAAAAAAATTACATAAATCAAAAAATTAATTCAACAATACCATACATAATAAATAAAATTATTATCTTACATAATTAAATAATTTCTTATAAAAAAAATAATTGAAATTTGTCAATTTTACTTTAGTAACTCTTTCTTTATTAAATATTGATTATTAATTTGTAAATTGTTGTGATAAAAAAAAAAAAAACTGGTTTATCATGTCCATTCTATCAATGTTGTTCAAAATCTCGTTACTGTGGTAGAGGCAAAAACTACTGTAGTATAGGTTCTTGTAACTCTGAGATAGTGGAACCAGAACCTGTTTATTGTGTTCAATGCGTTGGATGTGTTGACTGTGACGCCCATCCAGAAATGGTTAAGAACTGTCCACATACATGTAAACAAAAAATTATTAAAGAAGAAAAGAAATCAGTTTCACGTGTTCAATGTGTCGAATGCATTGTTTTTAAATTGTTTAAATTTGAAAATATATTTTTTTACCAAAAAAGAAAAATATTTGAGTGACTTTTAGTTAGTAATAATAATAATAAATAAAATTAATATAATTAATTAAAAATAAAAATATTATGTTAAATTATGTATTTAAATATCGTTATTATCACTCTCATTAAAATTAGTAATTAAATTACATATTTTTAACATAATCATAATAATAATTATTTATAAGTATAATTTAATAATAATTACTTTTAATCAAATAAAAATCAAAGTTTTTAGAAATATAAACATTAATTTATATTCTATATTATAAGCTACTACAAAATAATTTAAAATCTAAATTACTCATAAATTTTATTGCTTAATATGGAAATCAGAGTATTCAATAAATAAAGAAATAATTATTGATATTTAAAATCATATATATATACATTTATTATTTTTTAAATTAAAAATTAGGAAGATTTTAATTCTATTAAATTAAATTTTTATTTATCATTATATTATTATATAATATTTACATAATATTTTATTTCCCCTTAACATACCAGAATTATTAATATATATTTTTTATTTAGTCACCATATTTTAAATTAAATTTAATATAAAAAAAAAATAATAATAAATATTTTTATTGTTTTATCAAAGTATTGAAAATTAATTTCAATTTCAATAATGATTATAATGATTAAATTTTTATATTAAAAAAAAAAAAAAAAAAAAAAAAAAAAAAAAAAAAAAGGATTCATAATTAAAAAATTCAATAATTATGTATTTATATAAATTATGAATATTATTAATCATATAAATTATTTTGAACAAGATTAAAAAGGATATATAAAAAGTGAAGTTTGTTAATTGTGCTTTAGTAACTCTTTCTAAATATTGATTCTTCCTTTGCTTATCGTCGTGGTATAAAAACAGGCATACCAAATCCATTAGGTCAATGCCGTTAAAAATCTCTTGTTATTGTGATAGGGATAAATTATAATGTAGTGTAGGTTGCCAATCAGATTTTGGTTCTTGTAATTCAGAAATAGTATAATCAGAAACGGTTAATTGTATTCAATGCATGTTGGATGTACTGTTGTGATGAACATCCAGAATACGTTATTCACTGTTCAGACAATATATATAAGTGTAATATATATATGTTTTTTGAAGGAAACAAGATATATATATATAATTATAGAAAACATTCTTTTTATAAAAAAAATACTTACACTCTTTTTTTTTTTTTTTTTTAAAAAAAAAAAAAAATAAGTATTATAAAAGTAAAACTTGAAATTATAATTTTTTTTATGATATAATTGTTTGAAATCTTTTATTTGAATTATTATTGTAAAAATAAAAAAAAAAAAAATTATTACATTCTTTAACATATTAAAAAAAAAGTTATTATTATTAATATTATTTTTTTTAAAAAAAATCTATTATCAATGAATATTTATAATATTGTGAATTATTATTAATTTATTTACAATAATTATATTTATTATTTTTTATTATAATTTTTTTTTCAATATAGATTTATTTATATAATGAAATACCTTTAAAAAATGGTAAAAAAAATTTTTTAATATTAATAAAAATAAAATGATTCATGTTTATATATGCTAATACTTGGAATTATTTTATTTTAATTATTAAATGTGCCATGTTCAAATCTCTCCTTAATAATTTATTTTATCTAAAAATTATATTATTATATTTATTTAGAATTTTAATGTTTAGATAATGAATAAATATTAATAAATATAAATAAATATAATTTATTTTTAATAGAAATATATATTAATTTCTTATGGTATTTAATAATTATTCATCTTTTATAAAAAAAAAAATAAAATAAAATAAAATTATGTTAATAATAATAATTTTTAAAGAAATCATAAAATTTTTAATAATTGTAATTTCAATTCATATATTTATATTAATTATTTATGATACTATTTAAATTAAATAAAAAATAATGAAAATCTAAAAATTGTTTCCTATTTAATGGGCTATGCTAAAAAAAAAAATAAAAAAAAAAAAAAAATAAAACTTTGTGTAATGGTATCTTTCTTTATTATCTAAGCTTATTTTATACTTTTTTTTTATATATATATTTCACAATTAAATATTATTTAATTATTGATTATAAATTATAATAGCTAATTTATAATTAAAATGGATACAATATATTAAAATTAAATTAAAAAATATTATAATAAAATATTATAAATCTAAAATAATATAAAAATGAAATAATCAATTAAAAATAAGGAAATTTTTGGTAATAATTAATTAATTTTAAATTATTTTATAGAAGACTAATACCTAAAATATAATAAATAAAATTTACAATATATTCTGGTTTAATTTATTGAATTAAATATAAAATCACTATCTAATAATATTTCACGTATAATAAAATATAAATAAAAATTTTAGTCTAAATAATATCAAGTTAAAGTTTTAATAAATAAAATTTTATTAATAATTAATTAAAAATATTAAATAATTTTTTATTCAGTATTAAATTATATAATTCAAATGAATAAATATAATAATTACTATTGTAAATAAAAAATTTTTTTCCGTTTTTTATCATTAATATTAAATATTATTTCATTGAGATACTATTATCCCAAGAATCATTTCATAATGGAAATAAAAAAAAAAGAAAGAAAAAAAAAATTAAGAAGTATATTAACTTTAGATTCTATTTTAAATTCATTAAAATGATATAAAATTAAATTATATACTATATATTTAATTTTAATTAAAATATATTTATTAAGTATAAAAAGAAATTAAAAAAAATTTTTTTATAAACATTAATATATTTAATTATTTTAATTAGATTTCATATATAATAATTATATATTTTTAAAAAAATTTTTTTTAATATTTATAGGATTAATTTTCATTTCAAAAAATTTTTATTTCATTCATAAAAATATTTATATAGATTATAAATATTATTAATTTTATACATTATCTTTTTAAAAATTTTTTTATATAAAGGAAATATATAAAAAATGAAGTTTGTCAATTTTGCTTTAGTAGCTCTTTCTTTATTAAATATTGATTCTTCATTTGCTTATCGTTGTGGTAAGAAAAATGGATTATCGTGTCCATTAGGTCAATGTTGTTCAAAATCTGGTTACTGTGGTAGAGGCAAAAACTACTGTGGTATGGGTTGCCAGTCTGACTTTGGTTCTTGTAACTCTGAAATAGTAGAACCGGAACCTGTATATTGTATTCAATGCGTTGGATGTGTTGACTGTGACGCCCATCCAGAAATGGCTAAGAACTGTCCACATACATGTAAACAAGAAATAACTAAGGAAGAAAAAAAATCAGTTGCATGTGTTCAATGTGTCGAATGCATTGACTGTGACGCCCACCCAGAAACAGCTAAAAATTGTCCACATGCATGTATGAAGAAGAAACAAGTAAAAAGAGAAGTTATGTGCATTGACTGTATTGAATGTGTTGACTGTGATGCCAATCCAGAAATGGCTATAAACTGTCCACAAACCTGTATGAAGAAGGAAGAACCAGTCATGTGCATTGATTGTGTTGAATGTGTTGATTGTGATGCCAATCCAGAAATGGCCATTAACTGTCCACAAACCTGTATGAAGAAGGAAGAAGCAGTTAAAGAAGAAGAAGAAGAAGAAGGATATGCATGTGTTAAATGTATTGGATGTGTTGACTGTGATGAACACCCAGAAAATGCTATTCACTGTCCAGACACTTGTATGAAGAAGGAAGAACCAGTCATGTGCATTGATTGTGTTGAATGTGTTGATTGTGATGCCAATCCTGAAATGGCCATTAACTGTCCACAAACCTGTATGAAGAAGGAAGAAGCAGTTAAAGAAGAAGAAGAAGAAGAAGGATATGCATGTGTTAAATGTATTGGATGTGTTGACTGTGATGAACACCCAGAAAATGCTATTCACTGTCCAGACACTTGTATGAAGAAGGAAGAACCAGTCATGTGTATTGACTGTGTTGAATGTGTTGACTGTGATGCCAATCCAGAAATGGCCATTAACTGTCCACAAACCTGTATTAAGAAGGAAGAACCAGTCATGTGCATTGATTGTGTTGAATGTGTTGACTGTGATGCCAATCCAGAAATGGCCATTAACTGTCCACAAACTTGTATTAAGAAGGAAGAAGCAGTTAAAGAAGAAGAAGAAGAAGGATATGCATGTGTTAAATGTATTGGATGTGTTGACTGTGATGAACACCCAGAAAATGCTATTCACTGTCCAGACACTTGTATGAAGAAGGAAGAACCAGTCATGTGTATTGACTGTGTTGAATGTGTTGACTGTGATGCCAATCCAGAAATGGCCATTAACTGTCCACAAACCTGTATGAAGAAGGAAGAAGCAGTTAAAGAAGAAGAAGAAGAAGGATATGCATGTGTTAAATGTATTGGATGTGTTGACTGTGATGAACACCCAGAAAATGCTATTCACTGTCCAGACACTTGTATGAAGAAGGAAGAACCAGTCATGTGTATTAATTGTGTTGAATGTGTTGACTGTGATGCCAATCCAGAAATGGCCATTAACTGTCCACAAACCTGTATTAAGAAGGAAGAACCAGTCATGTGTATTGATTGTGTTGAATGTGTTGACTGTGATGCCAATCCAGAAATGGCCATTAACTGTCCACAAACCTGTATTAAGAAAGAAGAAGCAGTTAAAGAAGAAGAAGAAGAAGAAGGATATGCATGTGTTAAATGTATTGGATGTGTTGACTGTGATGAACACCCAGAAAATGCTATTCACTGTCCAGACACTTGTATGAAGAAGGAAGAACCTGTTATGTGCATTGATTGTGTAGAATGTGTTGATTGTGATGCCAATCCAGAAATGGCCATTAACTGTCCACAAACCTGTATTAAGAAGGAAGAACCAGTCATGTGTATTGATTGTGTTGAATGTGTTGACTGTGATGCCAATCCAGAAATGGCCATTAACTGTCCACAAACCTGTATGAAGAAGGATTAAAATAAAATATAAAAACAAATCCTTAAAATAATAATACTAATAATAATATATATATATAATATAGAAATCAATTTATTAAATAAAAAATAAGAAAAATCTTATATTTATATAATAAATTTTGAAAATAATAAATAAAATATATATATATATATATACACTTAAATAGAAATTAATTTATTAAATATATAAATATATAAGAATAAATAAATAGAAAATAGAGTTTACCAAATAATAATAATATTTTGTATACATATTTAAAAAAACTTTTTTAAAATCAAATGAATTTTTAAAATGTCAACTAAAATATATAAATAATAAAAAATTAAAAAAAATTAATTTTTTTTTATTAATATTTATATATATATTATATATATATTTATAAATTCGAAATGAATAAATATAATTTATAAATATTTATATGAGAAAGAAAAAAAAATAATTTATTAAATAAATAAGAATACAAATATGATAAATTATAATCAAAAAAAAAAATAAAATAAAAAAAAAAAAATAAAAATAAAAAATAAAAAATAAAAAAAAAATAAAATAAAATAAAATTAATATCTATAAAAAAAATATAAAAATTAGTTTAATAAGTATAATAGATAAAAAATAAAATAAAATAAAATAAATATAAAAAAAAATGAAATAAGTAAATAAATAAGTAAATAAATAAATAAAGAATATTTTAAAAAATTTAAATTTTAAAAGTACAAATTGTTATTCTATTTTCAACATTATTTAATAAATTTATTTTATTTAATATTATTTTCTTTTTTCTTTTTTTTTTTTTCTTTTTCTTTTTTTTTTTTTTTCTGAAAAATAAAGAATATATATACTTTAATATTAAATATTTAATTATTTAAATTAAATTATTTATCTTTATTATTATTAAATCTATATATCTTATAACATATTGAGAACTACTTTAAAAAAAAAAAAAAAAAAATAAAAAAAAAATAAAAAAAAAAACTTTTTTTTTATCTTGATTTTCTTTTTTTTTTATTTTATTTTTTTTCTTGTTGATAATCAGTTTTATTAATTTTATCTTGATTTTCTTTTTTTTTTATTTATTTTTTTAATTTTTTTTTTGTTGTTATTGATAATCAGTTTTATTAATTTTTTTAGAGTTTTCCCTGTCCTGTTTTTATCTATTAAAAATAAGAAAAAAAAATATTTTTCATTCAAAAACCTTGAGTTTATATTCAGATATATCAATTTTTCTTATTGAAAAAAATACTTTATTCAGGAATTTTACAATTAATTCTCTGATGCGGATTTAAATTGTACAATATATATATATACATTTAAAAGCTTCATCCCACAAAATAGGAGATAATTTAACAACACTGAGTGATTTTTTTTTTTTAGCGCAATTATACAATCTAATATCTGATTAATTCTTTCAGCATAACCATTTTGTTGGAGATTACCTGATATAGAATGACGTAATGTAATTCCATTTTTTTTTTCTATTTTTTTCTATTGGATTGACCATTTGGGTATGTAATAACCCTGTATTAGAAACTTTTTCAATGATTGATGGTGTTATTATATTTTTTTTTAATATTTTATATATATATATTTTTGAAAAAGGTTAATTCCTGTTCCACTTTCAATGATTCAGGACTCTTTGTCGTTATCTTCTTTATCGTCAGTTTCTACTTTTTTAAGATTTTTGCTCTTTTATTTTATTTACTGGTATGTTCCTAGGAATGAATGAATTATTGTTACAATTGCTTTTTTCTTAAAATATTTCGTTGTTTATAATGAAACAGAAGAATGAATGAATTCTGAACTGTTTTGTTCTTCATCATTAACTTCTATAAGATTTTGAAGTTTCTTTTACTACCTTTCCTATTTAAAGGTGCCCTTTTATATTTATATTTTTTATTTCTTAATTTATTATTATTATTATTATTATTATTATTATTATTATTATTATTATTATTATTATTATTATTATTATTATTATCATTATTATTATTTTCTTACTTTATAGATATTTTCTTTTATTTTTCTTTTATTTTTCTTTTTTTATTTTTTTCAGTGAATTTGATGGGTTAAAAAAAAACAGTTAAAACGGTAAATGTCCTTTTTTTTTATGGGAATAATGAGCAGTAATCACTGGAATTTGTTTTGTTTCTTTAATAAAATTATATGGAAGTTTTTTTTTTTTTTTTCCCAATTTCAAACTCTGTAAATCTGATATTGGTGTTGAAATACTTTTTTGAATCTTGATATCTACTCTTTTTTTAATACTCTTACTTTTCTTAATTATGGTACTTTTTTTTTTTATTTATTTATTATATGTCTTCTTTAAAATTTCTTAAATACCCTTTCAACATATTGAAATGTGAATGAATGAATAATAATGTATAATGTATATGCCACTCTGACTTTATTTAATTCCTTTAAAAGAATAAAAAACTTTTTTTTCTATTTTTTTTTCTTTTTATCACTCAGTTTTAATTTATTATTATTATTTTTTTTTGTAATTTTTACCTCATTTTTATTATATTCTGTAAATAAGGAGTTAAGAGATTAGCTAAAGTATCATTTAAAGTTCATGCCTTTTTTTTTTTTTCCAATTCCAATTTCTAAATTTCTTTAGTTTCATTTCGATTTCAAATCAGTTTTTGGATAGATAGGTCTGTTTTCTGAAAAAAAAAAAAAAAAAAAAAAAAAAAAAAAAAGTATTTGTTGAAGTTTTTTTTTTATGAAGAAAAAGTAGTTCCTTTAAGTTGTTGAATTTTTTTTTTTATGATTTAGTCCTTTCAATGTGACTATTAATATTTCTTTATTTTAATAATTTAATGAATTATTTAAAAAAAAATTTTTTTTAATATATTGAATTTATGACATTAACCATGGTTAATTGAATTAGTGCATCAGTGAGACGATTAATCTGTTAAATAGAATACCTAAAAATCAGAATTTTTTTTTTTTTTAGATTAGGAAGAGAATACATAACCATTGCTTTATTGATTCGATGAATATATGTTTATGTATTACATTTATTAAAAAAAAATACATTATATAATTTAAAGATAAAAAAAATAAAAAATACGTAAAAGATTAGGTAAAAATAAAAGATAATAAATATTAAAAAAAAAATAAAAATAAAAAAAAAATAAAAATAAAAAATAAAAAATAAAAAATAAAAAATAAAAAAAAAATTTTTTTAATTAATCATAAAAAATTTAATTAATCATAAAAAATTTAATTTAATAAAAAAATAAAAATAAGTTCGAAAGTCAAAAAATATTTCGTGTGTGATGTATACTATGTGTAGC
This sequence comes from Neocallimastix lanati (nom. inval.), assembly GCA_016946835.1. Lineage (NCBI taxonomy): Eukaryota > Fungi > Neocallimastigomycota > Neocallimastigomycetes > Neocallimastigales > Neocallimastigaceae > Neocallimastix > Neocallimastix lanati (nom. inval.). Next base: position 3,280,011 of record JACVTC010000001.1, on the reverse strand, counting down.
AGTTAACATGTTCACCAATTAAATCTTTCTTATATCAGAGAGTGAAATAGGGATCATTTATATGCCAGGTAATTTGGATTACAAGGATTATTAACAAAAAAAAAAAAAAAACATTTTTGCCCCAATAATCTTGGTTTTAGCGATGACCAGTGTAGAATCAGATGCTAAGTCCCTGTATAATGTTCAGTTCAACATTTTAAGATTTTTATTACAAGATAAAAAGAAGATTAGGATAATGATCAGAAAAAAAAAATATCAATATATCATTTGAAAATGAAGAAGCCAAAGATAAATTTTACATTGAGAAAATTATAAAATCATAAACTTTATTATAGATAATATAGTCGATACAAAAAATAAAAAAAAATAAAAAAAAAAAAGATTTAGAAAACCTTTAGAATAAGTAATACTATCGCCAATTCGTAAGATTAGAAACAGGTCCCAGTCCAGTCCAGTCAGGGAAAAAATTTTATGATAAAAAAAATATACTTCTTAAGTTTTTTTTTTTTTTTTCAAAGGGACCATATTATAAAAATCTCCAAGAAGAACTGCCAGTGAATTTTTCTTATTTATGACCACTTAAACCAATTTTTTTTTTTTTTTTACAATTCAGAGAAAGCAGAAAGCATTTAAAAAACGAGCTTCAAGGCCCATCCATAATTGAAGAAAATAGAATATTACCAATAGAGCATTTTTTTTTTTTTTTTTTAACCTTCTTTAAAATTAAATTAAAAAAAAAAAATTTTTTTTTTTTTTTATTTTTTATTTTTTATTTAACAGAGGAATTGAAGGAACCATCATTGAAACAAATCAAGGAATTTATATATAGGTATTGTAGTTGAGAGCAAATTTTAATTATACTTTAATTAATAACTTTAATTAATAGCATAAGAAAAAATATATTGATATAAAAACAATTTTTTTTTTTTAATTTATTAAAAAGATGATATTAACAAAAGAAAAAAAAAATCAAGATAAAAAAATTAAATCTTTTTTTTTTTTTTTTTTTTTTTTTTTTTTTTTTTTTTTTAATTTTTATTATCATTAGATTTTTCCCTGGTCCTTTAACATTTTGAATAATCAACCTTTAACCTTCTTTAAAATTAAATTAAATTAAAAAAAAAAAAATTTTTTTTTTTTTTATTTTTTATTTTTTATTTAACAGAGGAATTGAAGGAACCATCATTGAAACAAATGAAGGAATTTATTTAAAGGTATTGCAGTTGAGAGCAAATTTTAATTATACTTTAATTAATAACTTTAATTAATAACATAAGAAAAAATATATTGATATAAAAACAATTTTTTTTTTTTAACTTATTAAAAAGATGATATTAACAAAAGAAAAAAAAAATCAAGATAAAAAAATTAAATCTTTTTTTTTTTTTTTTTTTTTTTTTGGTATGCCCAGAGAACTAGATAAATTTACTGATATCATTATAAAGTTTTTTTTCTTTTTTTTTTTTTTTTTTTTTTTTGAGTTTAATGAAGGAATATTATTGTAAAAAAAAAAAAAAAAAAAAAAAAAAAAAAAAAAAAAAAAAAATTTATTGAATACACCTCCGTAATGGTGAAAGTTTGAAAAATATATAGAGTTGAGTTCATAGTACACAATATTTGTAAGATATTCAAAAAAAAAAAAAATACTATAGAATTTGAAGTTTAAATTTGTGATAATTATAACTTAAAAAAAAAAAAATAAACTGAATAATTAAATAATTATAGGTTAAGTTTGTATTTAATATTTTTTTTTTTTTTTTTTTTTTTTTTTTTTTTTGTATAACATAACATTGAAGTTTGACTATCGTTGAGAATAATAAATTAGATTTTGATGTGGGATTAATGTATTAAACTGGAAATATTTTAAAGTAAAAATTCATATAAAGTAAAAAAAAGAATAAAGATAATAAAGTATTAATGTAATAAACAGTTAAATTAGAAGAAAAGAAAAGATAGGTACTCAATTCATTCATATGGAGAAAAAGAAAATAAAACAATAAATAAAAAGTAAAAAAAAAAAAAAAAAAAAAAAAAAAAAAAAAAAAAAAAGAAAATGAAGGATAAAGGAACAGAGAGAAACAGAATAAAAAGAAACAAGGAAATAAAATATACTTGCCTAGCTCGGAAAAGACGCTAAATATATATATATATATATATAAAAGGTAAAAAAAAACAAATATAAAAGTATATATATATATATAAAATAATAATATAAACCAAAAAAAAAAAAAAAAAAAAAAAAAAAAAAAAAAAAATGAAAATGAAAATGAAAATGATAAATCAAATTTTCCTAAACTCCTAAACTCCTACAGACCGATCATTAATATTTAATATTAAATAAGAAAAACACAGATTAAATAAAATAAATAGTAGAATATTATATAAGAAAAATACAGATTAAATAAATTAAATAGTAGAATATTAAATAAGAAAAAATACAGATTAAATAAAATAAAAAGTAGAACATTAAATAAGAAAAATACAGATTAAATAAAATAAATAGTAGAATATTAATACAATTAAAAGTATAGATTGAATAAAATAAAATAAAATAAATAATAGAATATAAATATTATTAAAGTACAGATTGAATAAATTAAAGTTAGATAAAATAATATAATATAATAATATAAAATTGAAATAAATAGTAGTATATTAAAACAATTAAAAGTATAGATTGAATAAAATAAGATATAATAAATAGTTGATTATTAATACAATTAAAAGTATAGATTGAATAAATTAAAAATAAAGAGTAGAATATTAAATAAGAAAAATACCAATTAAATAAAATAAATAGTAGAATATTAATACAATTAAAAGTATAGATTGAATAAAATAAGATAAAATAAATAGTAGAATATTAATACAATTAAACGCATAGATTGAATAAAATAAAATAAAGAGTAGAATATTAATACAATTAAAAGTATATAGATTGAATAAATTAAAATTTAATAAAATAAAATAATATAATATAATATAAAATTAAAATAAATAGTAGAATATTAAATAAGAAAAGTACAGATTAAATAAAATAATGTAATATAATAGAAATAATAAAACATTAATATAATTAAAAGTACAAAAAAAAAATTAAATATAAAATAATAAAATAAAATAAAATATATATAATATAAATAAGAAATAAAAGTAAAAAAAAAAAAAAAAAAAAAAAAAAAAAAAAAAGAAATAAAAAATAAAAAATAAAAAAAAAATATTAGGATTAGCCAATCAATGACGTTTAATTGAATTGATCAAAAAAAAAATAAAATAAAATAAAATAAAAATAAAAAAAATATATATGGATAGAAAATTATTTATGATTAAAAAAAAATATTAATAATATTAATAATAATATATATGTTAAATTATTTTACAAATAAATAAAAATATTAGATAAATATAAATTAATATATGTGATAAAAAAAAAAGTGGATATTTCCACAAATTCTATACAAATGATTAATAAATATACATATTGAAAAAAAAAAAAAAAAAAAAAAATTATGAATAAGAAATAAGAAATAAGAAATATAATGTAATCAATAAAATAAAATAAAATAAAATATGAAGAAGAAGAAGAAGATAGAAGAAACATAATATAATCAATAAAATAAAATAAAATATAAAAAATAAAAAAAAAAAATATATATATAATATAATGTAAAATAACTAAACTTATTCTATGTCTTTTTTTTTTTTTTTTTTTTTTCCTCTCTCCCTTTTAAATAAATAAAAATTTTTTTTTCTGTCCATAGACTAGGAATAAACTTTATTTAATAATTTTAATAAAAAAAAAAAAAAATAAAAATAAAAATAAAAATAAAAGTAAAAAATAAAAAATAAAATAAAATTAAAATATATAATTTTTTTTTAACATTATTATTAAAAAAAAAAAAAAAAAAAAAAAAAAAAACATATATATTAATGCGTTTCGAGTAAGAAATGGTCTCTAACTCTTTTCATTCATCAATGATTACTTCATGTCAATAAAAAATAAAAAATTTAATAATAATAATAATAATAATAATAAATTAACACATTTTCCACTTTATTTTACAAACGTTATTTTGTGCATTTACCTCTACTTTCTTTTATGTTATCTAACAAATTAGTTCACTATGTCCGTTCTTGTATGAAATTATCAAATTATTTAAAAATTAATAAAAATAAAAATTTGAAATGACTTCCCTATTTAACCATCGAAATTATTTTATAAAGAAATTTAAATGTAATTTTAAGTAGATATGTAAATAATTATTCACACTTTCTCTTTATAAGAATATTATTTATTAATACACAATTCAATCATTTTCTTTAAATTATATACAAACACTTTTTTTTTTTTTATTTCGTTTTTTCATTTCTTTCTTTTTTCTTTCTTTTTTTTTTAATCAACATTTAATTCTTTTTTATTTTATACATTTTTTTTTTTTTTACTATTTTTTTTATTTTAAAATAATATAAAATAAAAAAAGACACTAAAAAATAATTTAGAACTTTTTCTTTTTGCTAATTAAATGTTGATAATTTTATTTAAAAAAAAAAAAAAAGAACGAAAGAAAAAACTTTTTATATATATTTTTTTTATTTATTTAAATTATCGTTATTTATATAATTAAATTAAGATATGAATTATTTTAAATTAATAGAACATTATAACATAAAAAAAAAAAAAAGCGCCCATGATTTCATCCCTTTTTGTAAATAACATTTCCTTCCATGCTTTTTTTTATAGTACATTTTACATTAAAATATTTGGTATAAATAGTAATTTCTATATATTTATTTTAAACCCTCGTTTATATATCATTTTTGTTTATGATTTTCGATTGTTTAAAATAATAAAAATAAAAAAGTATATATATTTATATAAATAAAGGTCTTTCTCTTCTCTTTCATATATATATATAGATTTTAATTTAAAAAGAATCAAAAAATCTTTATCTTTTCTATAAATAAATAAATACTATGACTTCATAGTATTTATTTAATTAAAATATTTCTTCTTTTATCTTTTTTTTTTGATTATTTGATTACTTGATTATGACATCATTATTTGATAATATTTATAATTTTTTATATATTTCATGTATAACCAACATCATTATTAACATTCAAAAATGTATGCTCCTGGTGTCATTTGCATACGCATAAGACGTAATTCACAGTAATCCTTATAATACAATCTTGAGAGTGGAACTGATTTTCTATCATATTCTTCTTCAGACATCATAGTGTAAGTATCTGGAGTTTCACAGAAACTGACTCTCTTTTCAGATATACTAGATACAGAAGAGGTTTCAGAGCTATCAGTATTATCAGATTCAACAGAGGTTTTTCTTCTTAAAATTGGATGTGGGAAAGTTTGCATCTTCAAAAATATTTATAATAAGTGATATAAAATAATATTTATATAAGAGTTTTTTTTTTTTGGTTTATTTATAATTTTTTTTTACTATTGAATTTCTAATAGTATTTTTTAGATTTTTTTTCAGTGTTTAAATTTTTTTTATTTGCTAAATATTTAATAATTTTTTTTTATTTATTTATCAAAATATTTGCAGTTTTTTTTTTTTTATTTGGTTCTTTTTTTGTTCGTTTGTTTTTGGTTAAATTTCCCAAAATATATAATTATTATTATATATTATTTATAGAAAAATTACACCTTCAAAACTTTTTTTTATATAATAGTTGAAAATCAAATTTATTTCTTGATAATACAATTAATAAAATATTAATGATTAAAAAAAATTTTTTTTAAAAGAAAAATTTTTCTCTTTTATACTAAAAAAAAAAAATTTAAAGACAAATAAATCATTTTAATTTTTATATAAATAGAATATATAGGAATATATGATTCATTATAGATTTGAATTATTTATTATATCAATTAAATTAAAAAAAAAAAAAAAAAACTTTAAATTTTATAATAATTAAGATTTAAACTATAAAAATAAAAAAAAAAAAAAAAATTTATAAATTTTATATTATTTTATTATATATAAAATAAAACGAAAATAAAAAAAAAAAAAAAAAAAATGAAAAAATTAAATTCTATAATATATTATAATATATTATTGAATTCAATAAATGGGTCAAACTGAAAAAAAAAAGTTTTGGCAGAAAAAATTAAATTCAAAAAAGGATATATAATAATAATATAATTACAGTATATTGTATAATATATTATATTTAAATAAGATGAAATTTTAGTGGATTAAAAATTTTAAATCTTAAAAATTATCAAAACAATTAGAAGAAAAAAAATTTTTTATAAACTATAAAATAAAAATATTTCTTAAAAAATAATATATTTTATAATATATATACAATATAATTTAATATATTAGGTCATATTATTTCATAAGAATGCTGAACAACAAAAAAAAATTTTTTTAATAATAAAACTCAATATTATCTTTTGACAATACTATTTGTAATCTATTAAATTAAAATAGATAACTCTATTGTATAATATATTAAAATATAAATATAATATATTATGAATTTTATTGAAAAATTATAAAGTATACAGATTTGATATATGTACATTTCTTTGTTTATAAAAAATAAAATTAACTATAAAATAAACTTTTCCTTTTTTTGAATTTCTAATAAATTTATGAAAATAATTTATCTTAAATATAGGAATAATATAATAAGTTATCATATTACATTATAATCTAATCTATCTAATGAATTTTTAATGAATATTAATATAATATATTAGTAATTAATTTTAACACCATAAATAATCAATTTGAACTCTAATTTATAATAAATTAATCAATAAATACTTTCTTAGAAAATAGTCAAAGTTTAATTAAAATTGTCAATTAAGTTTATAAAGAAATATATTAATTTAATATATTATTTAAATATATTATATAATATATGTAATATATTGAAAATTAAATTGAAATTTACAGTTTTTTCTTTTCATATTAAAAATAAAAATTAAAACACATAAAAAACAATATGAGAGGAATATTACGAAAAAAAAAATAAAAATAAAATATTAATAAAAATATTAATAATAATAAAATATTAATATAAAAATAATAATATTAATTTAATAAAACTAATAATAAAATATTAATAATAAAATTATTAATAAAACAAATAACAAAATAATAATAAAATATTAATAATAAAATATTAAAATAATATTAATAATAAAATATTATATTAATAAAATATTAATATAATATTAATATTAATATGATAACAATAAAAATATTAATAAAATATATAATAAAATATATAATAAATTTTATAATAAAATATATAATAAATTTTATAATAAAATATATAATAAATTTTATAATAAAATATATAATAAATTTTATAATAAAAATATTAATAAAGTTTATAATAAAAATATTGATATAATATATAATTATATTGAAATTAGTAATTATAATAATAAACTTAATAGTAATAAAATTAATAGTAATAAAATTAATAGTAATAATAATAAAATAATAAAATAAAATAAATATATATATATATTGATAAAACTAATTAATTACTCAACACAAATAATAAATATTTATTATATATTAATATCTACATAATAAATGAATAATATATTATCATAAACTCTAATGACTAGTAAAAAGAATAAAAATGATAAATAAAATGAAAATGAAAAAATAATAATAATATTAATAAAAATATTAAAAAGTTATATAAATTATACACCATTAATATTTGTGAAAAAAAAAAATTATAATTCATAATAAAGAAGGCATCTTGAAGGAGGATAAAGAAGCCTTATTAATAATTAAATAAACATCTTTTAGAGTCATTATGATGATAATTATTTAATGAACAGTTTAAATTTTTTTTTAATTGTTCCTAAATCATCCTAAAATATTTTTTTAAAATATAGATAGATAGATAGATAGTAAAAGGATTTTTAGTGAAAGGGTTTTTAATGTGAGTTATAAATTATCAAAACCTGATTTAATTATGAATTAATATTTTTTATTTATTAATTATACAACCCAAATCTTTAAAAGAGTGAAATATATTATAGTTAATCATTATTTTATATCAAATTAGATTTCTTTTTTTTTTTTTTAAAAAAAAAATGATCATGGAGATACATTAATACATCCTTTTTTTTTTTAATTTTTTTTTATTAAATAATAATATATCAAATATAAAATATAAAATATAAAATTAATAAAATATAAAATATAAGATGGAATGAGTGATAAACAGATAACTATGATTAAAAAATAGGGAATGATTTATAAAGATTAGTAATAATAAATTAATTAATTACTATTTGATCCTAATTAAATAGACAGAATTAATAATTGATAGCCTTCATAGAAAAAAAATTTTTTTTTTTTTTATTTTATTTAATTTTATTTTATTATGTATTTTTATTATTTATTATTTATTTTATTATTTATTATTTATTTTATTATTAATTTTATAATGGAATCATCATCATCATCATCCTAAAAGATTGATCTCTGATTCCTTTCTTTCGTACTTTCCCGAAATATTAAAGTTATTTTTTTTTTTTATTATTTTTTATTATGTCATTGCCATTTCTATGAATTCTATGAAAAAAAAATTTTTTTCTTTTTTATTTCTACTTTTTTTTATTTGTTTATTTATTTGTAATATGACCTTCAATTTAACTTTTTTTTTAAAAAAAAAAAAAAAATTAACATAAAAATTAACATAAAAATAATAATAAAAAAAAAGTTTAAAAAAAAAAAAAATAAAAAATTAATAATTAATATTTTATTATTTTACTATTTTATTATTATTACTTAAAAATCATTTATCATTCTTATTTAAAAGCTTTGTTTATTTGTTAGTTTTACTATTTATTTTTATTTAAAATTACTTTTATAATAATTATTTTATTTTATTTTATTTTTCTATTTTATTATTGATGGTTTTATAATATTTTAATTATTATTAGTGACTTTTTGACTATAAAAAAAATTTTTTTATAATTAATTCTTATTAATTGTCTATTATTATAAATAAATATAAATAAATATATGTTTATTTTCATTTAGTTTTAAATTTAAAACATTTTATTTATTCATTTACTTATTTATTTACTTACTTATTTATTTATTTATTTATTTATTTATTTATTTATTTATTTTCAAACTTTAATTATTTTAATATGACCATAATAATACAAGATCATTTGAATTTTAATTTTTTTTTTTAAACTCATTAATGAAGGAATTTACTATTCATTTAAGTATTTATTAATTAATCAATTAATTAATTAATAAATTTATTAATTAACTATTATTATAATTATTAACTTTTTTATTATATTTTTTTTATATTTTATTTTATATTATTTAATTTCATTATTATATTATTTAATTTCATTATTATATTATTTAATTTTATTTTTTTATATTATTTAATTTTATTTTTTTATATTATTTAATTTTATTTTTCTATATTATTTAATTTTATTTTTTTATATTATTTAATTTTATTTTTCTTAAGCATTTCATTTATTACATTACATTAAGTGAGTGACATTAAATTATATATCATCAATTCATCATTGCACATAAATCCAAATTTAAATTCCTTTTTTTAAAGTTTAATATAATACATTATATTGTATTATATTATAATAATATTTTAAATTTTAAATTTAAAAATTTTATGGTTTTTTTGCATAAAAAAAAAATAATACATTAAAATATAATGTAATTTATGAAAGTAAAAAAAAATAATAAAAATAAAATAAAATAAAAATAAAAATAAAAATAAAAATAAATAAAAAATAAAAAACAATTTTTATAATGAATTGGGTTTACTGTAAATTTGGTCAGCAGTTGGGTTTAACCAGGCTGAGAATTAATAGTCTACTGTGACATAAACTAAAAAGCCTAATAAAAATTAAAAAAATTTTTTTTTCCTCTTTTCTACTAAAAGATAAGGAAATGATGCATTTTTCAAGCTTTTCTTTGGGCCTAAATACGGATACCCCTTTTAATAAAGCCAGTCCATATACTGTCCCAACTGAGTTTTTTTTTTGCTTTAGCTTCAACATCAATCTCATAAATTTTAATTAAAAAAGTGTATTGTTTACTTGATATCTGTTTTTTTTTATTTTTTTTATTTTTTTATTTTTTTTTTATAAGTTGATTTTCCTTTACCATTTTTGGTGATTTCCTAATTCAACCTTTGTAACTTTTTATCATTTCAAAAAAAAAAAAACGAATAAAATGAATATTAAATAATTAATTAAAAATTAATGAATTAATTAATTCAACAAAATTAAATTAAATTAATAAATTAAAGTTTTTCAAATAACATATAATACAATATATTGTAATATATGAAAATAATTATTATACAATAAAATAAAATGTTTAAATGTACACAGAAAAAAAAATAAAATTTAAAAAATTTTATTAATAAATACAGAAATGGTAAAATTAAAAAAAAAATTTTTTTTTTTATGTATAATATGTTAAATGGTTGGTTGGTTGTTTTTTTTGTTTATCCTTTTGGTATATATTCAATATATATATCAATATATATATCAATATATTAAATATATACCAAAAATAAAAAAATAATAATAATAATAATTAATACTACTAATAAATAAAGAATTGATCCATTGATAATTTTTTTTTTTTAAGGGAAAAGTTGGTTATAGAGTAGATGTATCATATAAATAAACCTTTTAAATAAATATAAAGAAAAGAGAATATCATAATTAATATAAGTAGGAAAAGCAACATAAAAAAGTAAATAAATGAAAAAATAAACTATATTTAATTCTTAATAATTAAGATTATTAAATAAAAAATAAAAAAATAAAATAAAATAAAATAAAAAAAAATAATAAAAATAAAAAAAAAAAGTTAATAAATTTAGTATTATTTAAAGTGACCAATTTAATAGCAATAAAATAACAAATTAATTAGATTAGAAAAATAAACAATTAAAAGTTATAATAATCATTTATTAACTACTTGACCTTTTATTATTATTATTATTATTATTATTATTTATAATTTAAATTCTAATTAATCAATATCTAATATATAATAAAAAAAAACTTTTTTTTTTCTAAACAAAAGTTAGTTTAAACAAGGTTGACTTTTTTTTTTTTTTGAAAATAAAGATTTATATCATTTCAATAATTAGTATTATTTATTAATATAAATATTAAATATCGCTTATTATTTATTATTTATTATTAATATTAGTTATTATTTAATATTATTTGATATTTGATATTTAATATTGATATTAATATACTATTATTATTTATTAATATTAAATATCGTTTAATAATATTATATATTATTTAATTATTAAATAATAATTAGTATATATAGTTTATTAATAAAATTATCAATAAATCAATTATCATTTTTATTTTTATTGTTCTATTCAACCTTTTTCTTTTATATATAATATATAGATATAAATATATTATTTTTTTTTTTCTGTATTTTCTAATATTTTATAATAAAATTTGAATTATTTCATTATTATTTCCATAAATATTAAAAAAAAATTAGTATTAAATATTAAATATAAATTTATTTTAAATTATCTTTAAAATTAAAAATTTTAATTATAATATATTCAAAATTTTTATATTATATATATTTTAATATATTTTATATTAAATGAAAATTCGAAAAATAAAAATAAAAATAAAAATAAAAATAAAATATAAATTAAATAAAATATTAATTAATTAAATTTATTTATTAATTAATAATTATTAACCAATAAATAAATTTTATTGTATATTATTTGATTATTTATAGAATATCAAGAAATAAAAAAAAAAAAAAAAAAAATAAAGAATTAAAAAAATTAAGAATTAAAGGTAAAGTTATGAATTTTGTGGTGTTTGTTGTTGAGTAAAACTCAAATTATTAATATTTAGATATATACCTGAAAGTGATTAAGGTATATATATAACTGTAAATCCTTTAATAATATATAAAAGAAATAAAAAAAAAAAAAAGGAAATGAAAAAATAATCATATTCAAACCAAAATTGATAATATGAATCACTTTTATTCAAGTAATCATAGTTTATAGATATTAAATAAAAATAATATTAATTTAATTTTTTTTAATAAATAAATATATAAAAGAAATAATTAAAAATGATTGTTAAACAATGAACATGGTTTATTAATTATTGGAATTTCATTCATTTTTTTTTTTTTTTTTTATTATTTTCCATATTATTAAATCATAATTCAAGGTCATTTGATGATTTCCTCATTAATTTATTTTAATATTTAAATATTAAAATGAAATAAAATCATAGAGTTTTAATTTTCTCATTAATATTATCTTTTGTTTTTTTGTATTTTATTAATATTTTATTATGATTTTTAGTGGTTATTTTTTAATTTTTTATTATTATTATTATTATTAATTAAATTAATTGATATCTTTTCAACATATGAAATTTATTCCTATAAATAAAAATTATAAATAATAATAATAATAATAATAATAATAATAATAATAATAGGAATAAAAAGAATTATCGTTAAGGAAAATAAAAATAAAATTTCTTTTTTGTTCTTTCGTTTTTTTTTTTTTTTTTTTTTTTTTTTGAAATAAAGGATTATATCCCTTAGGATAAATATAAAATGAGGAAATAAAAAAATATATAATAATCAATCAATAAATAAATATTGTTAATTACTATTTTTAAAATAATATCAATTTTTAATAAAATTTTTTATATATAATATTTGAATTTTTATGAACAAAAAAATTATATATATATAAATATATAAATATATACACTAAATATATATTTTTTTTATTTAATAAAATAAATTTATTTAGTATCATAATTATAACAAAAAAAAAAAAAAAAAAATTTTTTTTTTCTGTATTTTTTTCTTATTTATGATATAAGAATAAAATTATTTAGGATATGGTTACATTTAATATAACAAAGATAATAGTAGTATAACATAGGTTACATTTAATAAATGAACAAAGATAATCCTAATAAATCAAATATTAAAGACTAATAAGGATATAAATAAATATTATTTTATAAAATAAATCAAATCAATAAAACAATTAATTTACAGGAAAAAAAAAAAAAAAACATAATTATTTAAATCCCATGATCTATTTTTCATATAGGTTGTATTATTTTGAACCTATATTTTATTTTTTTTTTTTTTAATTTCCGAAGTTTTTATTTTTTTTCCATAAAGGAATAATAATAATAATAATATTAATAAATAGCCACAAATAACGTATGATAAATAAAAATATTATAAAAATAATGTAAGAAGAATTAAAAGTAGGAAATATTTTTTTTTTTTTAGAAATAAAAGATTATAATTTGAAAAAAAAAATGAATACGGAATAATTCAAAAGAGAACATAATAAACCTATCCGTTTTTATGATTATTATTATTATTATGATTTTAATTTAAGCTTCATTATTTACTATTGAATTAAAATTATTACATGGATAGGAATAAAAATTAAGTAAATTATAATAGAATTAAGATCAACATCTTCTCTCTATAAATAATAATAATTTCTATGAACTAAAAAAAAAATAATAATAAAAATAAAATTTTATTTTTGTAGATCATTTTTTTTTAAAAAGAAAAAAAAAATATTAATTATAAGATTTTATTGCTAATCATCAAAGTCAATATTATATTATTTATTAGATATATTTGTATTTGTAATTATTATTAATTTCTTTTATGAAATATTAAATAGTATTAATTTTTACAATTTATTTATTTATTATTATTATCATTTTTACTTTTAATTTTATTATTATTTTTAATTATTATTATCGGTATTATTTAAATATATAACAATTATAATTTATTATTATCCTTAATTTTGTATATATATATATATATATTTTTATTTTTATTTCCAATAATTTTAATATTTTTTTTTTTTGTTTTTTTTTGTTTGTTTATTTGTTGTTAAAAATTTATTTTCACTGTTGAATTTTTTTTATTTATTTTATTTTTTTTTTAACCAATCAATCAATTGAAATTGAAATTGAAATTGAAAAAAAAAAAGTTAGACATAATTCCAAATTTTAAATTTTATTAAATTTATTAAATTTATTATGAATTAAAGTTTTTACCATGAGAAAAAAAAATTAAAATTCAAAATTTAAAAAATTTTTTTTTTATTTTTTTTTATTTTTATTATAAATAAAATTTTAATAACAAAAAAAAAAAAAACATAAACAAAATATTAAAAAAAATTTAAAAATTAAAAAAAAAAGACAACAAAATGCAATCATTATCTACAGAATATTTTTTTTTAATTATTAAACATTGCATAAAAAAAAAAAAGGATTAATGATAAATCATAATCATCAAAAAGTGTAGTCATCATCATAATTATAACCATCATAAAGGGTAAACATCTTCATAATTATAATCATCCCAATAAAGGGTAGTAATTGTATTAATAAATAAAATGTGATAATAATAAATTGTTTATAGTAAATAATTCATATTAAATAATCATCATGAACTAATAAAAAGGTTAGATCTTTAATAAATGAAATAATAATTAAATTAAAAAAAATTAAACACAAAAAAAAATTTTTTTTAAAAAAAATGGTCAAATAATAATAATTTTAGGGTAATACAAATGAAAGTAAAAATAAAATAATAAATAATAAAAATAATTGAAATATTCCTAACCAAATCAAATGTTTATAAAAAAAAAAAGAACCCTACTTCTAATTTTAAAAAAATACAGAAAATAAAAATAAATAAATAAATAAATAAATAAATTTTGATTATTGTAATTGATTATATAATAATTTGTGTAATGGATTAAAAAAATGAAATAAATAAATAAATAAATATTAATATATAAAACTGAAGCAACAAATAAATAAATAAATAAATAATAATAATCATAATAATTAAAAAAAAAAAGACAAAAAATATCAAATACAGAAAAAAATTTTTTTTAAAAAAATTTATTTAATCTAAAAATAAATAAATGAATATAAATAAATGAATATAAATAAATGAATATAAATAAATCAATAAATAAAAAAGGAATTAAATAAATTATGTCTTTTGAATTCAATAGAATTTAAATTGAAAAAAAAAAAAAAAAAGACAATAGTTTATTTTTTTATAATTTATAATTTATAATTTATTAAATAAAAATATAATATTATCTTAATAATATGAATAAATAAATGTTTTAAACTAATGAAATAAATGTTAAATCTTCATCAATTAAATACAAAAAGAAATATATATATAAAAGGTTTTATTAAAATCTATAATTCGTAATAATCAATCATAAATGAATAGAAATCATAAATGAATTCAATAATAATAAATAATATTACTATATTCAATAGTAACAATAATTAATATTCTATTCAATAGTAGTAATAAATAATATTATATTCAATAATAATAAATATTATATTCAATAATAATAAATATTCTATTCAATAATAATAATTAATAAATAATAAAGTAAATTAGTAGATAATTCATGAAAAAATTAATTAATATATGTTTCAAAAAAAAAAAAAAATAAAAATAAACGATTCCTATTTAATATATAAATTTTGAATTTTGAACCAACAAAAATGTTATTATTAATATTTTTATATATAAAGTTTTCATAAACATTTTTTTATTTTTATTTTTTTACATCATTATTGTAATAGTTTATTTATTTATTATATGTTAGCAATTATATTATGTAATCTATTGTTAACATATATTACATTACATTATGTTGAAATATTTTATAATTATCTTTTATGAAATGAAAAATTAAAAGTTTAAAATAATTATATATATAATAATTATATATTTTATTATATGTATTATATATATTATATTTATTATATTATATATCATTTTATTTTTATTTTTATTTTTTTTTTTTTTTTTGAATTAAAAGTGAACTTTTTTAGTATTACAATTTACACATTTATTTATATCTTGATCCTATCCATTTTTTTTAAATTTTCAAAATTTTAAATTAAATTTGAAAAATAAAATTTAATTATTACTTAAAAAGGAAATAATTAAAAAAAATTTTTTGACATAATCAATATAATATATATTATAGTATATTGTAATATATATAGATAATTTTTTTTAATGTATATTAAATTTAGAAAGTTTTAATACTACATAAATAATTCATGTACAATGAATCATTATTATAATAAATAATAAATAAATGTACAATAAATCATTATTATTATAAATAAATTATTAATAATCATTATTAATAATTAATAATAATTAAATCAATCTTTTATAATAATTAAATCAATCATTAATAGTAATAATTAATTAATTAATCGATCATTAATAATAATTTATAATAATAATTAATAAATGTTTTAAGAGTTAAAAAAGTTTAATTCTTTTTCACCATACATAAATTACCAATTTTTTTAATTTAGAAAAAAAAAAAAGTATCATCAAATGAATGGATGGCATACAGTAAATAATAATGAAATAAAAAATTAGAATAATTGAGATTAGGTGTGGATAATCATTGTCATTTAATTCTATAATCATTGGTTATTATTATTATTATTATTATTTGAAGAAGAAGAAGAAGAAGAGGGATGGAGGGATTGGAGGGCAGGTCTCTTTTCATTATATATTTAAATGTATTTATATACAATTATCATTATTATCATTATTATTTTTATAATGGTTAATGACTAATATTTAACTTTATTTTATTTATTATTTTAAATTATTTAATATTAAAAATTAGTTATAATCAATATATATCTTTTTATTTATTTATTTATTATTTAAACCTAATATTTAAAAAAGGTTTCTTTATGTATAAACAATTTTTCTTAAAAAATAAAATAAAATAAAATAAAATAATATGTATCATATTTTCTTTAAATGATTTTAAAAAATCTTTTTAATTAAAAAAGATAATATTTTATTTATTTATAGGTGTGTATATGTACATATATAGAGTTAAATTCAACTGTTAATTATTATGTATATGTTTATATACTTATATATAAAAATAGATTTATCGACTAAACCTTTATTATTATTATTATTATCATTAACTTTTTTTTTAAGAAAAATAGTAAAAAAAAAAAAAAAAAAAAAACTATAATTAAAGTAAAATAAAAACAACCCTTTTTAATAATAAGTTAAAAAATAATAAAAAAATATTGAATTTTCAAAAAGAATTACTATTTCTAGTTATAAAACTAAAAAAAAAAAAAAAAAAAAAAAAAAAAAAAAAAAAAAAAGAATAATCGTTTTTTTTTTTTTAAATATTTATTTTTAATTAGATATATAAATAATTATGGATTAAGTTAACATGTTGTCATGTCAAAAAATAAAAAAAAAATTATTTTTATTTTTATTTTTTGATGTGCTTTTAAAATTATAAATAATAAACTTTTTTTTTTTTATTATCAATCATTTCATCATAGAGAAAATGGAATAAATAATCAATAAC